>NW_010585205.1:5086-40443 GCF_000705375.1 Tinamus guttatus
TCACACTGTCTTCCACTCCCAAGTGGTTTCAAGTCTGTTCTTCAGCTTGTGATCGCAGAGTTTGTATGAAAGCACAGTGCCTCTTAATGTGACAAATCTATGGGACAAGCCTGAGCTGGTGAGATGAAGTTTGTTAGTTAGGTGTCTCTTAAAGACTTGGGTTTTATTGGAAGGATGAAACTGTCTCCCGAAATAGTTGCCAAAAGCTTTTGTTACTCTTGCCTTGCTTGCCTCCTCTTTACCTCTCTGGCTGGTCATGAATTACTGCCAAGCTGTTGTCCTCTCACACCTCTGTGTACAGGAAGCCCAATACTCCCACTGTCTCTGCTTGGGACTGTTATACACGGCAGGTTACAATGCCAGTCCCAGAATGATTTACAGGAACATCATCAGCATTCGGGCTGGATGCAACTAAGCAGGAGCAGATAAATGAACTTGTAGCTCAGCAGAAGAAAAAAAAAGCACAAATAAGGAATGATCTGAAAACTCTGATATTTAGCCCTTGTTTTGCCTATCTGAATGCCTAGTCTGTCTGACAGCTTCTTGCACATGTACCCTGGCATGCATACATGCACATTTATTATTAATTTTGTCCCACACGCTTAATAGGTCTTCTGAAATTTGGCAGCTTCTGATTAACTGTTTTCCCTTTGGGTACCTCCTTGACTAACACTCTGTCCTTCCAACTTCCTCAAAGAAAACAGGGTGCTGGAGTAATATTTAGAGGCCAGAAAGAGCAGAGCATCAGAGCTTCCCAGAATATGTTCTCCCATTTTCATAGAGCTGGGAGGATCAGCTTGACTTTTGGTGGTGTTCATGCACTGGTGCTGTCAGTCTTTCAAGTGTGGTTTCCTCTGTCAAAACCAGTTGCAGGAGTGGGGACAGAAAAAGTCACATTCCTCTTTTTGAATCTGCAGGTCACATAATCATCAATTACTTTTTGGCAAGTTCAAACAAGAGTCCTGGGAAGAGTCAAATTCCATAATTAAATGCCAAGCCCTAGGTAGCTGCTGTATATTGAAAGGCTGTGGAAAAGGCTGCAATAAACAAGGTTTCACTTGTTTGGTCTTCTAAATGACAATTTTATGGCACCAATAAAGTAGCTTCATCAAGACTCTCTAAGACCTCTTGAAATAGAAGATGGTGAAATGAAATAGGTGCATGTTTTTAAATTACTGATGTTTAAGCATGTAAATAGACCTTTGTGCTTTACCATGCTATCTCTCTGATCCCAGATAACAGTTGAGTGTTGAATCTCAGATTCTTGAAGTAATGACAGATGCTTTAAAGCAGCCCTGGCTTTCTTGAGTAACTCTAATAACTTATACAGAAGCGTGCATGTCTCCAAGCACATGCACACAGCTTTGCTTGCAGGCATTCCCCCTCTTTCTCACTCACCCACAGAGGTAGGGGGCATCCATGGCACCTACCATCTCTTTTAACAAGATTCTCTGAATCAAAGTCCTGGAAACACTGAAGGTCCTGCACAGTTGAGCTCAGAGGACCGTACGCAGAGACTTCATGGTGGAAACTAGGTTATACAGCCCTTATGATAAAAAGTCATTAAAGTCCTCATCGAAGTAGATGAGAAATGAATGCCTGAGTTCTTTTGAACCCTTATGCCTTAAGATGGTGCAGCAAGGTGAGACTTGGTGTGCAGAATAGCAGAGGAGCTGAAAGATACCCTTGTGTTATTTAGGTGAGACTTCACAAGCAGTGTTACAGTAAGAGCAGAATTTCCTTTCCCAAGTACATACCAGGGGAACTTTAAGGCTCAATAACAATAAATCCCCTCTTTTTTCTTTGTCTCTCCCTCACTCTTATTTGGTCTTGAGTTAAAAAGATGAGGCTCTTTCTAAGGCAGGAAAACTGAGGTACTGCCCCAGCCACACACCAAATGTGTGGCAGAATAGGAAGCAGAATCCAAATTCAACGAGTGCTATTGCGCTGCTAGAAACTTGCCACCTTCAGTTTTTCACAGCTTTGCACTGCTTCTTCAGGAGCTACTGACAAACCCCAAAATATTTCAAAGGCAGCCTTAGAAGTTTACCTGCTTAGACAAGCCTCTTGGGCTAGAAACTTGAATTAACATCTTCAGGTAGGCTACTGGTGGAGGGAGATAAACACTGATGATGAATCAGGCTCAGGGAAATTCAAATCTTGTGGCTTAGTGAATAACAGATGTTGCAGTTTGTTTTTAGATCTAGGAAGAGGTTGCAGCTCTCCCAGTACTTGTCCGGGACGGATGTGTTTATTAAGGCTAACTGAAAGCATAAGTTAAACAGGATTGTGAAACACAACAGATTTCAAGGGGCATCCAAGCAGCCATGACCCCTGTTGTCTGCTTTGCCTACAGCAGAGCTTACAAGCATTGCCACCACCAACATCAAGAAGGGAGTCAAGATGCGTGTGGCAGTGACAGCCTTGGGGGTTGGAGACAGCACAGCCCCTTTCCCTTCCCCTCTTCCCAGCAGGTGCTGCAAACCTGGCTCTGTGGGAAGGGCCCAGCCATCACTCATCGAATGGCAACATTCAATTTGTGCCATACGGCTGAGAAACCCCAGGCTGGTGGTTCTGCTCACTAGGCACAAGCGGGCATCCTGGCAGCCACACTGCTGCTGTGTGTGTTGGGACAAAGTATACACTTCACTAAACCATCAGCTCTTTCAAGGAGCTGTGACCTACTGCTTTAAAACCAAACCTGATGTGTTTACCTTTCAGATCTCTTTTGCATGTAAGCGTAGTCTTGAGCATTTACAGAATCCTTCCATCTGAGCCTGTGTTGGTCATACCAGAGTTGCATATCTTGGCTCCTTGCATTGCTGAATGAGGAACTTTGTCCCTGTTACTCCTCCATGACATTTGATGTGTCTGTATCATAATAAATGGTTGTGTAATATCTGCATCCTCTCCTTCCACACTTGAAGTCTTATTCGTCCTGAATTCTTTCCTTTTGGTTGTTACCTGTTCTGAAAGTGCTAGACAAGCCTTTCTCAGCTGTTCGAGCCACAATGAAACTTCAGTGTGTACAATGTGATAGAGAAAAAGTCCTGAAAGAGTATCTGTGTTGGCAGGCCGTTCCTTTCTGTGAGAATACAAAGAGCAAATGAGGAGAATGTGGAAGATTGCATCACTAGATTTTTTTTTTTTTTTTTGGCTTGCTGCAGTTCATGTTCTGGGGGGACATGAAAACCCGTGCACAAGCTGGTCTGGTTTTTTATATCTATAAAATTATTCCTATGAGGCTTAGAAATATATAGCCTTTAGCAGGAAGGGTTTTACTGCATCCAGGGAGACATGCAGAAAGCAGAAGTAACGCCCTAATTCTCACATTTCCTTGGTTGTCCAAGGAGCTTTGAGAAGAGGCCTCTGTGAAATATCACTGGGCCGTATGTGTGAAATGGCCATAGTTTCACTTTAGATATAGAGGGTTTGCCTTCCTGAAATTCAGATCTGATTAAAACCTTGTGGATAACTACAAGAAACTTACCAAAAAATGGTTGCAAGTAGCAGATCCTGTGTCCTTTATTTTCCTTTCCTTTGCTAATGGTGCAAATCATGGGGATCTTTCAAGAACTTTAATTTCTTTCTTTGTTCCTTAAATCCTGTGTGCTTAGAAGCACTTAGGAGAAAAGTTATGAAATTGTAGCCATTGCTTCAAAACCTGACCAAGTACCATGACACAAGTAGAGAAAGCTCCTCTAAAGATAGCTCAAGTATATGAACAGCATAGGAATAATTTATCCATAGCAATGCTCAGGCCAAAACACTTCCTTTAAAACTTCAGTTCCAAAATGTATTTTCTCCTTCTAATTTGATTTTGATGATGACTGATGTGAGGAAGAAGGGTGGTTGGGAATATGCTTTTAGATGTTTTAGAATGCAGATTTGATTATTGTTGTTTAGAGTGAAGGTTTTTTGTTTGTTTTTGTGTTTTCTCATGGGAAGTTTGTTGAGTGGTTTAAATTTAGAGGAAAAATGAAGACTGACCTACAATGACTTTTAAAAAAAACTTTTTAATGGAAGTAAATTTGAAGTTTTCTGTTTCCAATAACTATCCCCTACACTAGCCTGAATATCCAGAAAAAAGTCTATAGACTAATACATCCATTATCTCTTCCAGCTCTCCTCTTTATATTCACTTTTCTGTCCTACTCAAGGCTATGTCATTCAAGGCTCTTGACATTCAAGGTTTGCTTGTAAGTGATTTTCAGAACAACACCCTTCCGTCAGTGAACTGTGACAATGACATTGTATGATGGCATTCTGGATGTATGTTCTTCATCTTAGTGCTGCAGGGATATTATCCCTGTTGCAGATGGTCTGCCTCCTGAATGAACACTGTGTCCCAGACCAGATTGTTTTTGTCCCTCTGCTTTTGCCTTTAGTTTTGGGTAGAGCAGCTGAACTTCATCTCTGTAAATATCTCTGATAAAGTGGGTCATCAGTGTCCTGTAAAATGTTTCTCTATAAAAATAGCCACATTAAAGATGTTTGTTTTGTTTTAGTTATATTTTGTTGTTTACAGATAAAATATTTCTCTCTGTTTTCTGGCTATCAGCTCCACACGCTTTCCCGATAGATACCTTTGTCCATCTCAGGGAACAGCAAAAAGTTGAAAAGACAAATCTGGCCCTTACTTGTGCACTTTCACTGCTATAAAAGCTGCTTTTCCTGACATTGGGGCAACCTTTCTTGTTTTCAAGATGAGCATATAGAACAAAGTAATTTGCACCTGCTATTTGAATATACTAGGCTTTCAGAGGCTTTCAGAGGCACAAATGGAAATGAAGGGACTAGTTACTGCTGAAGGGCTGTGGTAATTGCTGTGTTAACTTTTTTGTTTGTTTTTTAAACAACTCTGATGATGAGATGCAAAAACTCCATCCCATTCGGTGTACATCTTCTGATACTCAAAGCATGGTAGGAAGCAGGCACACTAACAATTTAGACAGAGACAATAAATTTGATTAAGTCTTCTTGAAGGCTGAGGCATTGATACAAAAAGGAGCATATTTTGCTTTTCTGGGGGGGCAGACTTAACATGCTGTAAAAGACTAATACCTAGCTAATTCTAATTGGGAGATCTAGCATTGTCAGCAAGATTTTCGGCGGGCTATTAATCATTTCCTATTAGGTCAGCAGGAGAAGGTGCAGAGCAGAGACGTCTGCTGCCTGCCCAAGGTTTGAGATAACCTATCAACTCTTTAGTCAGGAGGCACAGAAAGCATTTTTAATGCTCTTAATGTGGTTCTGTTTCCTACTGCTCTCATCTGCGCTGGTCCGTATACAACTCTTTCTCATTTGCTTGTATGCCCATTTTTCTGTGTCTGTCTCTCTCTGTCTTGGTCTTTATCTCATTCTCGCACACATCCTTTTTGTTTTTCATCCTCCTTGAGCTTCATCTTTGTCTTAACTTGGGCTCTCTTCTTTCTGTCTTTTTTTTTTTTTCTTTTGTCAACTTGCTTTTATTTAGTCTTTTGTGTGTGTGTGTGTGCCTGTGTTTGTCCCTTCCTCTCTCCTCTCCCTTCCTTACTCATCCTTTATCTCTTTCCCACTCTTTTTCTTTTTTCCAATTCCATTAGCGAAAGTAGATAATAACTTGTGAATTCAAGTGGAACTTCATTTCTGAAACCGTACACTCGTGCTGGAACCCATTAAGCTCGATAGCGAGAAATGAGAGAAATCATAATTATCAGGCCAGTAAAATACATGAAACATAAAATTTGTCAGGGAAAGTAATTGAAATTATTGGAGCAGTTGGGTCCTGGTGCTGTGCAGACCCTCAGTGATAATGGAAAGGTTACGGGCAATGTTTAGCAATGCTGATGAGGCCCAAGGTGACTCAACGCCACCACAGTCAGCAACTTTATGCTCTGCTTACATTAATTTGCTAATCCATCTTTGGAAATGGCCAGGCTGAGCAGCGCATCTGGGTTCATAGAGCCCCTGCCAATGAGCTGGGGTAGCCAATGTTGCAAAACTTTTGCTTTCGTTTTCCCCTTACTTCACCTCCCTCTCTTCTGTTCTTTTTCACATCTCTGTTTCTTTTCTCTTATTTAGTCTTCTCATCCATTTCCCTCTGGAGCCATTTTAGGATCTGCCTGTCCATACACAATATGTTGATTACTTAAAGCTTGCACTATAGCAGTCCCATCCGTTTCTCTCGCATTGCCCTCCAAGAAGCTGAATGTACTTGCAAACTATCAGGGAAGTCCATCAGCTGTTGCTGATGTTTCCAGTCCCTCTTTATGGGTGGGAAAGCTAAATCAAAGGAAAGTAAAGTAGTCAGGATCTGAGCAGGGCATAATGTATTTATCTCTTTGGTTATGCTTTCTCTCGCCACTAAATCATCAGTCATCTATTTCTTGAATGAAGAGATTGCAAGCACTGTTGTAGAGCGAGTGCAACACTTGGTACAGCTAGCCAGGGGATTTGTGCTGACGCTGGTTCGATGCATGCTAACTATCCCTTTGGATTCTGTGGCCTATAATAAAACATTAATGCATCTTCTCCAGCAAGACAGCCTTGAAAAATTGGCATGAATGTTGATCAGACAAGGTACAAAATCTACTCACCTATTTCCATGAAAGCAAACACTAATGAACTGCTTGTTCTGCGTGAAGGGAATGACTTCACATGGCTCCTTGTTTTTAAAAAAGGAGGAGGATGGGGAAGGGGAGAAAGGAAACAGTGCTTGCCTCTCTTTAGAGCCTGAAGCACATTTGGAGAGATGCTAAATCATCAGCCCAGTGGACTGCGCCTTCTCCTTAAGATCATGGTGGAGGTGCTACTGCTCTCATCAGCCTGGTCTCTTCATTGCCCAGCTTGCCTACCTGCCTTCTGCCCACTGCACATTTTTGGGCTTCCAGGCTAGACGTATACTGTTTCCCAGGCCATTTCCACAGAGATTGCAGCGTGCTCTGTGGGACACCTGCTTTGGATCATCTGGTGCAGGTAACATCATCAGATCCTCGCAAGAGTTGGGGCTGGTTGTTTTGAAAAGACCTGAGAGCTGAACAGGATCCCTCTACACAGCACAGGTAGAAGATTAGTCATACAGGTGTGAGCAATATGGAAAGGATAAGATGTTCCCTTACATTGTGCAGAGCTTACTTTTCTGTCTTCACCAGACTGTTGAGGGCTTCCTCTGCTAACCCATGGTGACTGTGCAAGTCCCTGTGTTTCAGAAGCTCTTGTGCAGTAGACAGTTTTGTGGCCTGGCTTTGGCAAGAGGCAGGCTGCATTCTCCAACAAGGTGCACTATTAAGAGAGGGAAAAACCCAAGAAACAAAAGCAAGCGTTAAGGAAATAAAATCCTCTGTCCAAGCTGCAGTGCTGAGCCTGTCATTTTTTGCAGCAGAATACATTTTGTGCTGCTGCATTTCAAATCCCTGGGAGAAAAAATGGTGTTTAACGAACTGTCCGAACAACCTCTTAGCAGCAGCAGGAGCAGCATAGCTTATTAAGGTTGATGCGTCTGTTTAAAGCAGAGCTCCTTATTACAGGGAATATGTTACAAGTAGCTTGTCTGAGGGGAGGCGCGGGGGGCAACTGTAGATATCTCTTCTATTACCATTAATACTTTCCTGATGGGAATTACAAAACCACTGGATAGGACTTTGCAGCTGCAATTTAAGAATAATCTGCGTTCATTTCTCTGGCATCCCCCCAGAAACTCTTGTCAGGCCCTGGTTTTAAAAAGTCTCTGCACATTGGAGAAAGCAAGAAATCAACAGCTGTAATGCCAGTGGATAATAGAGAAGTTATATGGCATTGGAAGAAAATGAGGCATCATTACAAATGCCCTGGGAGCAAGAGTTGTTGCCAGCTCTAGCAATGGCTGGAATGTTCTTTCTCCCATATCCCTGGGGAAGAGAGATTTTACATTTTGGGGACTGAAGATTGTGTTGGTATTTCAATCTCTGGGAGTCTGGCACCTCCAAGAGAAGTCAGAAGCCAGCCCAGGGGGAGATGGAAGAGAGGGGATCATTTTCTTCCTTGCTGAATTGTGTTTTGCTCCTGGCAAAATCTGCATGGGCTGTTTTCTGGCAGGGTAACTGTGCGCCTTCTGCATTGGCTCAGACCTGTAGGGGGACAAGTGACTTGCCAAGGCCAAAAAATGTAAGTGTCCAGACTGCTTCGTGTGTGTGCTTCACCGTCAGGGAGGCAGTTTGCTACCCTGAGGGAGGTCTCCAGAGCATCTCCAATGGTAGCAAATCTAGGCCTCCACTTAGCTGTGAAGCAGCACGCTTTTGGTTGGCGCTCTGTTGCCAGCCCATAAATTTATGATAAGCCTTGTCAGCCTGCTTCTTCCTGGAAAGACCCCAATGGATAAAATGAATCTGTGAGAAGCTGGTCTTTTCTCTCTCTTTTTAATATGCAAAATAGCAAAAAGTTTTCTGCTGTCACATTTGCAGAAAAATAGCTGAAAATGTAACACATTTATACCCTGAACATCAAATAGAGAAGAAAAAGTGCGAAAAAATATTCATATTGTTAATACATATTAGGATTTTAGGGGTGTGGTTTGTAATTACTTCGCCATAATTTGTGATGTAAATGGAAATTCAAAAGAATTTAGAAAACAGTTGCTTCAAAATACAAATCCCAGAATAAGCTACTCAATGTCCTAAAATTATTATAGGAGTAGAAATCTGATATTCTCCCTAAACTTGTGCTGTGCCCCATTTGTTAAGCTGCTCAACTAGTATAGTAGAGGTAGATTAATTTGTTTCGCTGTAGCAAGCTATTTTTTCTTCTGTTTAGAGACTTCCCGCAGTAGCACAACAGAGAACTGTGTAGGTTGAAAACACTGCAAAGTAATGTTTAAAGCCAAGAAATGATCATTATTTTTTGTGATGAAGAGATTAGGAGAAAAAAAAAAATAAAAAGCCTTTCTGAATATGTCTTTTTCCAGAAGAAATCAAAGGCAGTTTTGGTGGTAGCAGCAAAGTTCCCTGCTTTTGAAACTTTTCTCTTACTTTTGCACTTTTAAAATTAGAACCAAAGCTGCAGAGAAGGAAGATCCTCAAGTGGATTAATGCACATATTTTCTCATTAAAAAAAGAAAAACATATATTGGATTTTCATGAGATAATATGAATAGTCCAGATTTTTTTTAATGAACTTTAATTTTTAATGAGACTTATCCTGCAGTCTGGTTATTTATAAATTCTGTGGCTGAATTAAATCCAGGGAGAAGCAGTGACTGAATGGAAGCGCATCAACCTGACCTAAGAAACGACAGTCGGAGAATGAGAGCGATGGGCTTAGCTGGCACGGGAATGCCTTAAAGGTTCCCTCATCCCTTTAAATCCACACACTGCACGGGCACGGAAATAAGGCACTCCAAGCAGGGTTCCTGCTTCTGGTGCTCTGTTAAAATGTCAATTTTGAGAGAAAGAAAAAAAAAAGTCTCTAGGTCAGTCTTTTGAGCTCTGGAAATGTTTCTGCTCCTGTGGGCACTGCTGGCGAGCGGTTCGTAGATGCTAGTGCATCAAAGAGTCTGAACAGTCTGGAAAGAGGCATAGCTGGGAGCACACAGCAGAAGGAAGCAGCCAAGAGAGCGGCTGCTCGGTGCATATTAAAACACCTCACAGGAATGGTCGGAGTGAAAAGGGCCTGGTTATGATCCGCCCCAGCCTTCCCTAGGTACGTGTGGGACAGGCTACCCGAGAGAAGTCCGTCTTAGCGGTCGGCAGAAAAACAATCCAAGAGCATCCAGGCGCCTTTTGCAGCGAGTGAGGAAACTGGTGTAACTGAGGGGCTTGGAGACTCCCGCGTTGTGCAGGTTTGCAGAAATTCCTATTAGAGCATGGCAATGATTGCCAGTGCAAGCACATATTACAATATTACTGCTGACTCTTCCCACAGAAGATGAGTATTTTACCCTAAGGTAAAACAAAGAAACAATAACGTGTAGCAGTTTGTACTGAACGCAGTTTTTCTTGTATGGCAGCAGTAGGCGCAGCCAGTTAGTGTAAGATGAACGGAGTCATTTGGATTAGTGATTTCTGGGTTCCCGCAGGGTGATTGTTCCTCTGCTTTTGGTATACGTAACTGTAGGAAAGAAGCGCAAGGACCCACTGAGGAGGTCATGGGGGCTTCTGGACAGAAAATCCGGGGAGAAGGGATCACCTTCTCACCTAGCTTCTCCATCGCTCATCTCTGGCCACTAGCACACCCGACAATTGGCCAGCAGGGAAATCAGAGGCTGCTGGTAGCGTGAGCGCTTTAGTGGTAGGAGCTTGTCTTGAACAAAGCGTGAGGTTAGGCAGTTACTGATGCCTTCCTACACTAAGGCACTATGTGTCTGTTTTCTGGTAGGCTTTTTGGGGGCATGGGCACAGCTCTGTTGTTCTGGTGTCTTCATAGTGGGGCAGGCAGGTCCCCGAAGATGGATGAGCTGCATTATAAAGTTATCACAGCAAGCAGTTTGTAGCATTTGGATTAAATTCTCTGTCTTGTTGCTTGAGCTCCTCTTTTCTCCTTGGTAACGTGGCAGTATGACATAGGGCAAAGTCCTTACTGCTTTTTCTGGAATTTCTCCTAGGATTATTCTGCTCTTCCCTCTTACCACTGGGCCATGCTGCTACATTTAAATCAGTTTAGGCAGTGCTATGATAAAAGCCTTTTCCACACTGATGGTCCAGACACCTGCCAGAGAAAATAAATGTCTGTTGCAGAGTCCTGCCAGGTTAAAAGTTGACTAGTGGCCAAATTTTAAGTCTATTCAAGTGAAGACAAAGCCTGACAGCTTTCCTTGCACCTTGAGTATGCTCCTAAAGATGATTATGTTGTTACTACTTCATTTCAGAAGTCTGGGAAGGGATCTGCATTCTTGACAGGGAGAGGATGGGATAAATGATGATGTTTCCCTGTTTGTCATTGTTCCCTGTTGCATCTTGGAGTTATTTGAACCACTGGATGAAGAGTATTGATTTGACAGGTTTAAAGTTAGTTGTTATTCAGTGTTATTAGATAGCTAGTTACTAGATTAGATAGCATCCATAAGTGTGTTTTTGGCTTTCGAATACTCTTTAACCAATACCAGCTTTTCCATCAGTTCACCATGAGTCTTCAGAGGCAAGGTGTGATGGGACTCCTGAGTCACACAGTGATCCTGTTCTTAGCAGGGGATATTGTTTCTCTAACACATTCTTTATGAATTATATATATATATACACACACACACATATATTCTCTTAATGTTATGTTTTCTGTGAAGAAACTTGGCAGGAAATTTGCTTGCTGAGGTATTTGTGGAAAGCATACATATAAAGGTAGTTAGTCTGTGCAACACACACATTTGTGGAATAGTGGTTTTGCCATACTCACTTAAATGTGTTGGCTTTCTTGCATAGTTTTGTCAGTTCTGCTTGTCTGAAGCGTCTAGCTCATATGCTGTAATTACACGGTTGTGTGTGTATGTGTACAGAAGCTGTATTGCTGAGCTGAATGTCTAGGCTGTGCAAAGTTATGAGCTATTAGAGCTTATGCTTCAGTATTAGTGCAGGGACATATGTTTTCTAAGAAAATTTGAGTCCTATACCTGTAAATGCCTTCGATTTTTGAGAGGCAAAAGTAGGTATCAGTAAATAAACAATGTTATTGTATGTTAATATTAAAATGTGCTGAAAATGCAAACCCTGCATTGTTCTGAAACTGTATAGGATTGAAAGACAAAAATGAAATATCTGACATGCAGCTTTTATTCCACTGAAATTTTCTTTTCAGCTGTGGATAATTCTATATCTTTACAGGATATGTAAATTTGTACCTATTCAGAACAGATCTGTACCTGTGGCACTGTGAGCTTTGTGATTTACTCATACTGCTGCTTACTAAGACATCACCCTCCCTGTCCTCCTATTCAGTGATGAATTTGCAGATGTTTGCATTGTGTTTTACATGGCCCAATTTCAATTTAGTTTGATTTCTTCCTTGGCTTATAGTAGTATATAGATAAGTCAGACAAGCCGGAAAATTCATGTGTTAGGCCTTGTACAGGTGTCACGATTGGAAGCATTTGAGAGCGAATTTGGAGGGGAAAAAAAAAAAAAAAAAAAGCTTTGGAAATAAAAACAGGGAAAATTGAAGGTTTTGGAGTACTCACAGTTCTGGGTGGAAAAGGACCCAAGGCTTGGTGCCCAGGCTAGTTAGATGGCAATTGATTGAGACCAGAAGGTGAGTCGTTAGCAGCCTTTGTTTCAAGCAGGACTTAGTTCAAGCAAACTCAAGAATAAAGAAAAAAAAAAAAAAGCCCATTCATGGAAGCATGGTGTTCTTCCAGGAATTTTCTTTTCTTTGGCTGGCAATTTGAATTATTTTATGTAGGGGTCTGTATTACTGAAGCTATATTGTGCCTGGTGCTGAGCTAGGTTTAGGTGGGCTCTGCTGAGCATGCAGAGCTCTGGTGTTGCACATGTGACTTCCATTCAGAGCAGAACTGGGCTTAGTGATATCTACATTACAGAAAGATGCCAATTACATAATTATCGCAACAGGCGCCAGGACTTACAGGTTCAGTTTCAGCTGCAGGAATGTACTTGTTATGAGATCTTGGGAAATCAGTGAACAGGCTCTTGGATAAGTCACATACAAGCTTGTGAAGTAGAAGATATGCCTCTTCCATCTTTTTGCTGTCTTGACATCTTAGGTTACAAGCTTTCTAAGGGGGTCCATAGTTTCTTATTTTTTATGGGCACATATAATATCGGCACAGTGGGGCTCAGATCCTTCATGAAACATCAGAGTACAACAACACTACATATAACTGATAGAATCACATAGCTCAGATTGTCGTTAACAGAGATGAACTGTGTACACTTGGAAAATTTCCATGGATTCTGAGGAGGAAGAACTGGGAAATTCCCTTTGTTGGGTGGGAAAAGAGGAGGAAACATATGGAGAATCAGAGAACAGAAATCACAAAGTGCTTTTGCCTTTAAATTTCCCCACGAATAATTAGAGAAGAATTATTTGGTACTTAAAAATGTTCTGATGAAATAACATGGCAGTGCTGCCCACCCACACATGGGATATCTTACCAACATGTGGGTTGCAAACACCTGTTTGCACCTTGTACTGTGCCATACTGAGAGCATGAAATACCATGCAAAGCAGGCTCCGCTCAAACATGTTTACCTCCCTAAACCACGCTGCCCAGCAGCTCTCTCTGCTGCTCCAGCTTGGGGCTTCCTAGGAGTCAAAGACATCCCCGTATCTCTTTCATACAACATGAGGCTTTAAAGGTGCTTGCAAGAAGCTTTTGTGTGAGGACCTCACTGGTTCTTTGCACAAGTGCTCTAAGCTGTTGCTATTACTCTGTTTAACATTCCTGACTTGTTGCAGGTCTCAAAGTTTTATATATTCGATGCAAAACAATAAAGCAGAGAAAAACCCTCTCACCAGTCATTTGTCCTCCTCACAAGAGGTGCTCATCGCTGGTTTCCATGGTGAGCACACACAACTCGGCCATTTGCTGAAGTTCACACCTTCCCCTCAGCTACAAGAGGAGAGATTGGACAGCAGAGGCCAATGTAATTACTAACCTTGCAGCTATCCAGCATTCCTGGGTCTGAGCAGCTTCCATCAGGAGACGCCTGTGCCTAGAGAATAAGGACCCGACAGGCAGGTGTATCACACTTCATGGCATAAAAGCCTCCTAGCTACGAAGGCCGGGGTGGAGCTGGGGACTGAAGGGTTTTATTACCTCTACAAGCAGCAAGCCTGTGGGACATGTGGGATGTTTGGTGCAGCATCAAGTGTTGCAGATCTGAAAGGTCTAAAAGCTGACCCCACATATGTTTTCTCTCTCACACACGCACGCACACAAGCGCATGCATATAGAAGAAAATTGGGAATAGCTCCACTGAAGAAAGTGCAATTAATTCTCTATAAAGCAAGGCCAGGTGGGAGGAAAGTCAGTCATATGGGCATAGTTTTCAGTGATACTGCACTTTCATCTTCCTATGGGGGTGTTTTTGCAGAAAGCAAATGAGGAGCTAAAGGAGAACTAGGAAAGCATTTAACTTGTGTGAGCCTAAGCACTATTTTTGCTCCAAATGGAAAGGTGATGGTTGCCTCATCTCACAGCAAAGAAGAGCTGGATCCAGAAAAAAGCAGCAAACTTAGGTACCTATTTAACATGCAAGAAGCATGGCATTTTGTGTGACAGGTTCTTCCATTTGAATGTAAGCAACAAAGTGAGAAATTTGATATCAGTATGATCTTTGATGAGTGTGTAAAATAAGCAAAAATGCATAGTTTGGGAACCAAAGTCAGCTATGAAGGAAGTGATCAAAACCCCTGAGGAAGCTGCAGGTCCCATTTCATCCTTCAGTTCTTGTGAAGGTGGTGGCATAATAACTGGAGGGAATGAATTGGGAAGCATGGGGTGTTATTTTTTAGCAGTTTCTTTTTTTTCTTTCCTTTTATGCTTTTCCATTTTATTGAAATAAAGAGAAAAAAAAATCCTTCAGTGGGGGAAAAAAAAGCAGGAGGAGGGGCCTCAAGCCAGGTATTATGCACTGTAAATCCTCCCAGACATAAAGGCCCCTGTCTGGACTTGTTTCTCCTCTTTCCATGATACAGGCAAATGCTAAATGACTCCCAAGATTTCAGCCTCCTAATAAGATTTACTATCCCTTTTGTCTATACTCTCTTTCCAAAGTGGTCATTTGCTTAGGGCAACTGTATGCATTTGTTTTTGATTTCTGCAATCCTGGCAAATTTAAGGAGAGGGGAGAAATCTTTTTAAATGCATTGGGTGTCAGCTGCTTGTTTGCTTTCCATCTTTTAACTGTCCTCCTTCACCACTCTCTTTCTCTCCATATTCTCTATTCTTGTTTGAGCCAAGGGGCACTTGCATGTTAATAGTTCACTTCAGCAGTTATTTTGTTGTTCTTTTTCTTCTAAGTGTTTTAAAAAACAAATTCATGGAGGAACAAAAGGCTCTGGGGAGTTTTACAAGATTCAGAAGGGCTTGAATTAGATGAACAGTAGTGGAAAGAAAAAAAAAAACATAAAAAGCAACCCAAACTGTAACAAAGATTGGGATCTCCATGTGAATAATTTGCAAGGTGTGGCTTTGTTGAGGCCCAGAGAAGAGACACTGGCTGTGTGAACTGATGGGAGTAGAGGCAAGCTTCACGTGTCTAGAACAGGGTGACGTTGCTATGTCCATAAGCTGTCACATCTAGGCATTCCGTATATGCTGCCTTGGAAGTGAAGAATTGACCCAAGTCCTTTAACAAAGCTGAAATCAGAATCATCTTTCCTTGTCATTTCTTATCCCATCAAGCATCCTGGTATTTCATCTGCCAAGTAAATCTAGAGAGAGTTGCCAGCAGAGTCACTGAATTTGCAGCAGCACGTGCAGATAACGGAGCCCCTGGCCTTTAGATATTGCCCTTTTCCTTTAGTGGAGGCCATGACATGACACAGAGCCTCTGAGATGGTAGAGCACCTCAGGGATGGCCATTGGCCTGGCTGGGCACATGTCAAGGGCTGACAGCAGAGCAGTCTCCATCGGGTGCAGGAATGGCAGTTGAGACACCATGCAGCTTATGGACCTATCCAGTGTGGTGCCAGGTCCTCCCCTGTAGAGTACAGAGGTCCCCCTTGGGGCACTTTTATGTCCCATGTCTTCATTACCTGCAGACCCCTTTCCTCTCAAATCCTCAGCTCAAGGCTCTTGCCCATTTGAAGATTTTGGCATGGAGCTGGGAGGGATATCATCTCAGTTAAGGCTGAGTTGGCCATGAAATACCTAAGCCTGCTGGTAACAGACGTGCTAAAAGCAGAAATGCCTTTCTTGACGGGTATTAATGCTGCTGAAACCTTCCCAAGAACTTGCATATAAATCATTAGCTACTTTCTGCCCCCTCTCTCAAACACGCCAGCTTGTCTCTGGTCTCGGACAGTTAGATAGCAACAGGGAAGGGCTGCTCCTGGCTTTTGGTTCTGCAACATAATTAATTAATTAATTATGAAGGTTATTTTAGGAATGCGAGTTCCTTCCAACTTCCTGTAATCACACAGTAGTGTGTGTGATTGGTGGAAAGGCATGCAAAAATGGTGGAAAGCCATTCCATTGCTATTGTGGCATTGAAGCTTTTCACCTAAAAATCATTGAACCAGTCATCATGTGATCACAGCATTAAAGTATTTATGTATTGTCCACAGCAATTTTCCTCCAAGTACTGTAGAACCCGTAATTATTGCAGAGAAAATAACGTTTTACCCATTAGGCTCAGAAGCGTTGGCTACAGCATTGTCAACATTTATGGGAACATTGCTGCTCGTTCAGTTTAACTTGATATTAATGCAGGTGGGTGACTGTGTAGATAAGGTCATGGTAGCCAGACTTGTTTTTTATGACTATTTCATACAGTTTGTACAGTACTGGTTCAACAAAATAAAGTAAAAAATGGCAGGGTAAAATCTGTAGCTTTATGGAAAGTAAGGACACTCGTGTTTTTTAAAGTTCAGTCAGCTGGGTTGTATCAGACTGGCAATGGTAGTTGCCTATGAGGGCTAACTAGCTATTGCTTGTATAAGGAATAGAGAATAGTTGAACTGAAGGGAATTTACTCAGTTAAATCAGCCTGAGTCTGAAAATTGAGGACGATAAAATTTTTCTTCATGAGGAAGAAGTTTATTTGACCTAAGGGTCAAGCAAGAACAAACCTAGAGCCAAAAGCCCAAGAAATAGATAAACTGGTTTGTGGAGGTAATCTCCATCTCTCCATTTGCTTGATTTAACCATCTAGAATTAGCCATGGGGAGGAGAGAGGGACCAAGTGCTTTATTTCTGTAGGCGGCTCCTACCATCCCATCAAAATGGCTGCTACCCGTATGCTTAGCCTTCATCTCTGCTTCTCTCTCCTTGCAGGAGTGTGGGCAAGAGATAGAGGAATAGAAAGGACAGGGTAAAGAAGATGGTTTTCTCCCAGGATTACAGGGTAGCATAGAGTTCCAGGCTGGAGGTGTTTCCTTTTATACTCTACAGGGAAATGTTGATTGTGTGTTACCTTAGTTTTATCAGTCCACAAGTCTTAGACCTATCACCACCAAAATCTGTGAATCCTAATCACAGATATTTGTACAAATAATTAATATGAAGAGGTTGAGGTGTGATCAAAATGAAGAAAGGTTGCAGACATGAATTACATCGTGGACTGTGCTTTCCAGTATTTTCCAAACATTTGAATGTATTTTGGAGGAATACAGCAGATGTGGCATGCAGGAAAGGCAAGCATAGTGCTTTTCTTTTTGGATGTGCAAGAAGAGCACGTGGTGGGAAGCAAAACCTGGAGGCTTATAGCTGTGTTTTGGCCTCTTCTAGACCTGCGAGCACTGACTTACCAGATTTGCAAATGGGAAGAGATTTTCAAACAGTGTTCTGGATGTTAGAGGAGTAGCTTATAGTGTTACCTTGGCAACGTGAGATGCTCCGTGTTCAAAGAGAAATAAGAATTTTAAAAAGTCTGGATCAGTCTTCACCAGAGTTGACATGCTGGTGAATGGCTCTTTAGAGGAGCAGTCACCTGCACGCAGGCGTGACTAGACTTGGAACAGCAGTATGTCTGGAGTCTTAAGTGTGTGAGGACTTAAATCTGTGCAAACAATGGCAAAGATACATTATGTTGTAACCATTCATTCTCCTTAGCTTAACTTGCTTTCTTCCTAGGGCTAGGTTAGCTCTGTTCATTCATTTGGTGAGGAAGGACTAGGTACTTCTATAAACATCATTTTATTTCCAGTTATGCAGCATTTACATTTAAAGTATCCTGCAGATAAATCTAATTCATCTTCAAATTCTGCAGTGGGCACTTTTTTTTTTTTTTAGGTTGCAAAGTGTCACTTTGCATTGCTCTTGAAAATTTCCCTACTTACACTAAGGAAAAGTGGACAGAAAGGACGTGATTCTGAGCTTTTGGGGAAAATATAAAACATTCTATTTTCAAGTGTGATGATACTGACCCCTCCTATTTACGAAGCACCCCCAGGTTTCTTGGGAGGTGCAATCCTGGGGACTTCAAGGTGTTTTCTGGACTACAGACTGCAACTTTCATAGGAACAGAGCAAACAGGAATTGCAAGAGCCAAGTTTCCCAGTTTATCCTTTATCTCAGGATGGGATCAAGTTGCCTAGGCCTTTAGTAACAGAAGTTTGTCTGGGTCTAAAAAAAGACTTATGATAGGATAGCTGTTCTTTTGTATAACTTCCTGAGGTGGTGAAGTTCTAGTTCTTACCCCTACAGAGATTTTTTGTCCCGGTATCTAATCTAAATCTGTTCTGCTGCAAATTAAATTAATTACCTTCTGTTCTATCCTCAGCAGACATGGGGAACAATTGATCACCATCATCTTTGCTACAACGTTTTACATAATGAGAGACTGTTATCATGTCATACTTCAGATTTTCCTAGGCTAAACAAGACATTCTTTTCTTTTTGCTTTATCCGTATGTCCTATTTCTTAAACCATCTATTTTTCTCAGTGCTCTGGGCTCATGACTCTTTCCTGTTCAGCCAAGTCTTAAAGTATGGTACCCAGTTCTGGGGAGGCTACGCTCCAAGATTTAAATATAGTTCTGGTGGGATGCTAGGGGTGATATTTTAAATGAAATAACACAAAAAGAAGCATCTAAACAGTTTTCATCACCCCTAATTCATTTGATATCGCATTCCTGGCAGGCAGAAGGGAGTTTAACCCCACATCCTAATACAGTATCTCCTTCCCTGCATTCCCCACTGTACCAACTGGACAGGCTATTTTTGACTTTAATAAAAATGTCACTGTGTTCCTTAGGCAGAGGAGCAGGCAAGTTCCTCCTCAGAAGTGAACATTTTCCGTGGTGAGCGGGGATGCTTGAGCTTTGCTGCCCCATTGGGAGGATTGGTAGCATGTGGGCAGAAGAAAAGACTGGGAGGTCAGGAGCCAAATAAGCTTTCCAGGTTCTGCCAAAGCAGCCACAAAAGCCAACCGCCAGCAGAAGGGACTCTGAGGAGCTGTTCAGTGGTTTGTTTGCAGAGATGCTGACGATGTTGACTCTAGCTGGTATCCCAGACAGATCCATGTGCCACATGCGCCTTGAAAATGCACTGGCCGGAGGTTTGATTTGCCATCTGGAAATGGAGCACCCAAAAGTTGATGTCTACTCCTGAAAACTAGTCATTTGAATGCTCATGTTTTAGTAACTAACCAGAGTTTTTTTGAGCAGCCTTAGATGAAGAATTTATCACAAACATACAAAACAAATTCCACCATTCTTAATATATATGGGAATTGTCTATGAACAATGTGGCATCTTCTTGAATTATTCAGCACTCGAAATCATTTGTCAAATAATTTTGAAGAATAATTTTTGACCTGCAGCTTGTCCACAGTTTATTGAGAATATTTAAAATCAAATGTGACTGATGAGCTCTGAGTTCCTTGGTTCTGAGTTCATTGGTTACCTAGGGCAGTGCTGGTCCCTAATGGGGTAAACTTAGCCCTCTGAAGCACATTTACACAGTGAATGATTATGATTAAGAATTATAAATTCACTCTTCACAAATAATCTCCAATCGCCACTAAAATCTGCGGTTTCTCTGAATGTTTCTGCCAGTAAACTCATTAACTAGAATAATTGCACAAAAAATCACAAAAAGGGAACAAAGCAACGAAGACCAATTTGTTTTCAAATCAAAATGAATATTGCTGAAATACTCCACTCTTTCGCTAGACCCTTGAGATTTAGCTGTATCGTGTGTTTTGTGATATTTGGTAGGCCTGTGTACTCCTGAAGCTTTAACATCCCCTGCCTCTGACAGGAAGGGTCTTTTGCATGTAACGTTTCCCCCTTCCGCTCCCTCACCCTAAATCTCCTATAAAGCAAACAGAAGGTGAGGACTTAGAAGCTGTTTAAGCAGTGTATGTTGTCTGCATATCCACAAAAACACAGAGGGTTAATTAAACACAAAATTAACAGCTGTAGTTCCCACAGATTATTTGTGCTTGATTGTTCCACGGTGCCTGAAGGTGCTTTGGTAAAATAGAGCGGATAGTTATGTTGTACGGATCCTGCGGGTTCCTATTTTATTGCTGTCAGTGTTTTTTTGTTGGTTTGCTTGCTTCTGCAGAGAGCAAGTGAGCGAGCATGCGCCTCTCCTTTAATTCAGAGTCAGGAGCCTGTTTTGGTGTGATGGCTGATTAGCTTTGGGCATCATACTTATGTAGATGCCTGGTTGTAAATTCACCATCATTGTGTCAGCTTCGGTTGCCTTCGTTTTTGTCCCTTTCCTTCTTTTTCTCTTTTCCCTACTCGCTCAGGACATAAACTTTAATGATGAGATTTCATGCTCAGTCAAGTTTTCAAAAGCCACTTATGAAGCATCAATCAGATTATATACCTGCCCTGGCTGGGTGGCTGCTTTTCCCTCCCTACAAGGGGTTGATGGTCAAAAATAAATAATGAGTTACCACTGACAGCATATCAGACTTCCACCTCTCCCTCCTGTCCTCAAAAATCTCTGCAAGTGATGGCTTAGTCCATCACGGTGGAAATTGTCAGTACTTGACATCAGTCCAGAAAGTATAACTGTGTTTCCTTTGCCTCTCAAAATGTCCACTGATAGGATAGCTGTCTTAACAGCCTTTGCAGAAAAGACCTGGTAAAGCTCTTCCTTTTAATTTATTATTATTTTTTTAATGCATGCTACTGGCACTGACTTAGCACTGGTTTTGATGTTTCTCGGCAAATTTTTACCACTGCTAGTGCAAGAGCATTGCACTAGCATTGCACATTGTTTGTCTGCTGGAGAACAATCTTTCTGCATAGCCTCTGCTTCTCTGGAGAAATGTAGGAGAATGCTCCCAAAGTGAATGCAGTTAATTCAGTCAAACCCAGTACTTTCCAGTTCACATTAAGTAAATAGGTTGATAAATTGCAGTGAAAGTGTGTGGAAGCATGCTGAAGATTTTCCTATGCTAGGGCTGTAAGCATTAGGGTGTTTTGCTGTCCTAGCTGCACAACTGGCAGAAAATGGGCTCCTTCTGTCCTTCGGTTCCTATGCTGGACTTGGGTGCTAATGTGTCCTGTCTTCACCTGGCGGGAAGAAAAAGTGTGTGTTTGTGGGTGTGCTTGTGGAACGCTTAGGAGTAAATAAGTTGTAACAATACGTTTTTCATATAAACACCGTATGATCCATCTTTGATGAAGGTGCCTTATTTTTGCTCAGAAGTTCTCTGCCGTGGGAGCATGTCCTGAGGAGTGCGGTGCAAAGCTTCACAGCTCCACTGAAACCGGCCGTGGCTGAGCTGAAGAGCATGTGGCAGTGGTGCTCACTCCCTGCCACCTGCTTAGTTACTGCCAGTCACGTGACAGGATGGACAGCAGGGGACAGTAACTGTGACTAGATCTGCCAGAGTTCATGTTTCTAATCCTCGTGCCTGGGGAACAGCATCCCCTGACCATAATCAGCTACGGATCTGTCAGATCCGTCTTATCTGCCGCACTGTGCTGCTTCACTCATTACAGTTTGCTGAAATTTGGCATTTGGTTGAATACTCCTGCCCACCCCATTTCAACCCACCAGTATTATCTGTCAGATACTGCCTACCCAACTGCTGTTTGAATGGCCTTTCTGAATGCAAAAAGAATAAGGCATAAATATCTTCCACTAAATAAGAAAGTGCAGATACTAGATAAAAGAAGTCTCATCACCTAGCTCTGAAGTAGAACACAGCAGTTATTTGATAGCACATTTCAACTCCTCTAAACAATATAGGAGGGGAAGTAAAAAAAAATTATTGTTCACATTTCCAATCAAGGAAAGATCTTACAGAGGAAAAAACCTAATTATCAGTATTGAAGATTGGATAGTACCCTATGGCAAGTGACCACAACTCTTGTGAAAAGACCCTGGAATTTTTCAGTTCTGTAGCAGATACACCTACACACAGAGATTGGATGTGCTATCCAATGAACACTTGATGATTTTGAGGATATGAGTTTCATTCACCTAAATCATAAACATTCTCTTAGACAAATTTTTTATTATTATTTTATTTTTTGGTTGATTCTTTGAGGCAGAAAGCTTATTTTACTGGTAGTGGTTTATATGGAACAGAGTGGCATTTTCAAACTATGTAATATCCAGCTGGCCCAGTGCTTTCCCTCACTTCAGGTCCTAAATTAGAAATTGTTTTATGTGCCACAGGCTGTGGTCCTATTCACAGCTAATCCCACCCTTCTGTCCCCACCACCAACTCTTTGCCTTTTTACAGTTCTGCTGGGCTCGGTCTGTTTAATGAGTTGATGAGTTGTACTCGGAGATCAAATACTCTCTTTAGTACACAACATGCCTTCATGTACTAAAGCAAATTCAATTGGCTTTGAGGAAAGAGGAGCTGACAGTAGAGAGTAAAAAAAAAAAAAAAGACTGATGAACGGAAAGGATGTGTGATTGCTGAGCATTAAGATTTGGGAGGCAAGAAGGGCCAGTATTTTTCTTCTCTGCTGTTCTGTGTATCTATCACTCAGACAGAACCCCTGTTAGCAGAAATCTAATTCTTCAGTCACTGGCCAAAGTTAATTAATTTGTAAATAAATTTCATCTTCTAAGTGACAGCCCTTTCCAAGAGAGCAGCTGATAGAAACAGCAAAGGAGTTAAGGTGTTGTGTAAATACCATGTTCACTGCCAGGAGACTGGGGTGACATCAACTAGTTCCATCTTCTCCACAAACAACCTCTCATAGTAAGGGCACTCAGTGCATGTTTGAGCCTTCTGCGATGACAGAGCTTCCACCCACAGACCATCAGAAACTTGAAGACTGGGCTCACAGAAACCTCATGAAGTTTGGGAAGCAGATTCTCTGCAGAATAATCCCATGATCAGCACAGGCTAGGAGGGAAAATTGTTCTTCCCACTCTACTCAATGTTGCTGAGGCTGCAGCAGGATAATGTGCTCAGTTTTGTGTTTCTGTTTCAGGAGGGATGTTGAGAAAGTGGGAAAGTGGAAGGGATGGTCAGGAGCCTAGAGGATGGCTTATGAGGAGAGCTTGAGGTGACTTTACTCTTTTAGTCTGGGAAAGAAGAGGCTGGGCGGTAGCAGATAGCAGCTGATAGCCGCAAGGCAGGGAAGAGCAAAGATAGCAGAGCCAGACTTTTCTCAGTAAGGGCAGATGATGAAACAAGGGGCAGTGGCTGAAAGCTATAGGGTTGGGAGATTCAGACTAGATATGAAGAAAAACTGCTTCGCTGGGAGGGTTGTGGAGCACAGGAGCACCAGATAGTTGTGGTATCCCCATCTTTGGAGACTTTCAAGACTTTGCTGGGCAAGAGCACAGCTGCCTTGATCTCATTTTGATTTGGAAATGACCTCCAGGGTTCCCTTCTAGTTTTCTGTCATTTTGGTCTCTTTTGTTGAAGCTGTGCCCTTTGAAGTGAAAACAAAACAAAAGAAACAAACTTCAGACAATGCCAACATATAAAACTTTCAGCAAATCAAGGTTCTGCCATCCTGGAAAAATGAACCTTCCTAATGAGAAATAAAGGTCTTTCTGTGGAGCAGGTACAGGTTGTCTAAGACTCAGTCCTGATTCCTACTTGTACTTTGATATGGCAGAATGGAAACTGTCTCAGCTTCATTTAAACGAGAAGCCTTATGAATTAAATATGAAAGTAATGCATATGGGCAGGGCCTTAGCTTATGCTTTGTCTGTTTTATTGTACAGCTCTTTATCTGATGATGTGGAGCTATGAAAGAAGCATACATTTGTGCTGATACCACTGCAGTAACCCAGCAGTGAAATAACTTGGAAAGTAAGCATTTAAATCTGAACTTGCCAATCAGTAGTTTTGTATCTTCTTTCTTTCCTTCTTTTTTTTTGAGAAAGTCTAAGAATTGTTTTGTGTCCCTTTGGTGTTATTTTTGACAGTGCTTCTTGGTATTTTGACATTACGCTAGTGTATTTGTTATAAGCAGTGGCTAACTTCTGTATGCAGTGATAAAATATGTATTTCTTTTGCCTCAGCATGAATGCTATGCTTATAGAGTGGGTAGTATAAAATTTATGACCCCTTAAATTGTTTACTTCAATGCTTCTCAGTGCTTGTAAACAAAGGGAACCAGAGGTACTTGCATCTCATATCAACTTTAACTAGTTTTAGAAAAAAAAAGTTTGTGATTATAGAATTTCCCAGTTTATTTCACTCTCACTTTTTCCTCTGCTATTAGTAAGTGAAGATATAATTTGTTAAAATCTTAGTAAGTGGGATTGAAGGGTCACCAGCTTGCTAAATTAAAGGAACAAATTAAATATCAATACTAAATTAAAGTGTGGCCAAGCTAGTGAGAGCTGAAAAACAATATCTGCACTCCATTAGCAGCTTTGAAATTGTTGTGGAAAAATATCTGTCAGCAAAAAATCCAGTCTTCCATATATCATCCACTATCTCTGATTTGGCGGGTAAAAGAATTCACCAATGACAGCTGCTGTCACAGCATATATTTATTCCACAACTTTTTATTTTCTCCATCAGCTACAATGATGGACAATCATGTCTTCCGTCCTAAATTATGGCAATTTCTTAGATATTTTACAATTCCTGCCCTTGAAGACTGTCTGTTCTGTGCACCAATGTCAAAATCTATCTATATGCCTTTATAAAACACTTATCGCTGTGGTATTTAAGCACTCTACATGGATTAAAAACCAACAGTGAAGCTGCCTGGAGGATAGTCAGTAAAATCTACTTAAGTTTTGGATTTTGTGATATAATGTGATTTCATTGGGTTGACAGAGGTACACAAAGAAACATCAGACACTTCACAAAAATTTCAAAAAAGAGCTCTTCATACTTTTTAACTCAAAAAAGAGATTAAAGTATTGAAGAATTTGAGAACAAATTCCAGTTGTCAATGAGAGTTAAACCTTGACATGCAAAAGAAAAAGGGTTTTGTGGTTACTTATATGCCGATGAGATGTGGGAGTGTAATCAGCCTATAACGGGTTTTGCCACCAAAGTGGCAGTTGGGGAGAGAGATTTTCTTCTGCTCTGTTCCATTTTTAACTCATCAGTATAGGAGTCAAGTATTAACAAAAAAAAATATGGCAGCATGTAAAATTATGGCTATACATTGATCTTCTCAAGAGGATAGATTTATTGGAAGGAAACAGAATAGTTAAGGGTAAGCTTGAGGATGCCTTCCCGGAGTTGAAGAAGGCCCCCCATGAATGGAAGCAGTGGGGAGTGGACCAAGGCAGGCAGTGCTTCCCTCTCCCATGCAAAAGTTTCCTAGCAGAGCACATCTAAAGAGGGAGCAGGGTAGGCTCTCAGGGTCACACAGGAACTGGAGGAATCTTCAGAGCGGCGGATGGCACCCTTCATGTATGTCTACAGCTCACATAGTTAAACCAATATGCAAAGAGCAAAAATTTCCATTACCTTCAAGAGTTATTGTCTAATTCCAAGGATCTGTCCATGATTAAAGCATCAGCAAAATTCTGGCTGGTACTTTTAAGGAGAGAAAGAATATATGTGCATAGTCAAATATCCCCTTGGCAATTTGCAGAAATAGCATTAATTTGTGTAGCCTTTGACATTCACTGAAAAACAGTATTTTGGGGGTGATGCTGGAAAAGCTAAAGTTTATGCAGGTGCCACAGTGGGGGAGTATGCAAATTCTATGGAATAGTCATGAATCCAGCAAACATGTGCAGATAATTCCTAGAAAGATTAGGGCTGTCAGTAATAATACGGCTACCCACCAGACTAATGAAGTGTGCAGTTTGGTAAACATATGCCTCTGAATGGCTCTCCACATCAGCAGTGTAAGATCATATTCACACAAGGACCACTGGTAGAGATGGGATACCTATTCTCATGAAGTGTTTGAGAAATTGATCGCAAATAATGAGCAAGGTCTCAACACTGGCATAGTATATGACATTAAACATAAAGCTACTAGAGCATTTATCTGTACACTGTATTCAAAACTGGAGGTCAATGACTTACATACTGTAGCTGCAGCAAAATCTGAATCTCAGTATATCCAACTGGAGAGAGATGCCCTATCTTAGATCTTGGTTATAAAAAATGTCCTAGATGTATCTGTTGAGGCCAGGGGTATCTGAACCTGCCTATAAGCCATTCATTGTAGTTCCCATGAAGCCTGCCCAGGAGTAGAGGGATTACCTTTTTGTCCACTTGCAAAATATATGATTTGCAAACTGATGCCTGCAGTTATGTTCTCTTGAGCTTTTGATAAGAGTGATTTAGAACAAAGCCTAAGAAAGGCCAGGGATACATCAATCTTACAAAAACAAAACCCCTAGAAAACCAACACATAACCTTCCTAATTTCAAGGAAATGTGAAGAGTTCTGATACTACAGTTAAACAAGGAACCTTTTAGAAAATCCATGAAACTACTGGGCAGAAGTTCATGTGCCACATCCCTTTTAGGATTAAGGATAAATTCTCAGTATCACCAAGGATTTTTTTTAAGGGTACCACGATGGTGATCTGACATGTGTTACAGGAAAATATGACTTAAGTGATACATGAAGGTTATTTAGGGATTTAAAACCCTGAGAGAAGTTGGAGATATTTTCCACTCTTCCTCGAATGAACAGCGATACTGTGGAAACTACCGAAGTGTTGAAAGTACAGGTCAATCCAGTGAAAGACACCAGGCTGGTAGCACACGAAGAATTTGTCCTTGAGCAAAAGAGGCCTAGATTTAAAGAAAAAAAATATACTGGTTCACTTTGAAAACTTACTTGAGGGTGCTACAGCTAAACAGGAGTTTGCACATGTCAAATCAGTTTTTGCTAGAAATGGCACATGTGCTGGAGTCTGAAAATGGAGAATTGATTATTGCTGTAAAATGTATTGCTCCCCACTTGCAAAATAGTGACAAACAGTACATTCATCAAGTGTAGCTACATGAATATTCACTGTGACCTGGCTCCTGAAAAGAATTCTAACCCTCATTATTTATACAAGTGTGATGTGCTCTCAGGGCACAGCAAACAGAGACTTTTTTTTGTTAGCTTCAAGCCTGCAGTGGAAATGCTATTAAGCCTTTTTATTGGAAGAAATGGGCTGTGTATGCATCTGTCTGGAGGAAGGAGAACTTGGGCTCTAGAGTGTCTAGAGGATGTAACCTAATCAGATTTTAATTCTGAAAGTATAGTCTGGCTTATCTCAGCGGTGGAGATATAAGGCATGAGTCTGGTGAGGGGTTTTGGTTTGTTTATTTTCAGAATGGGCTGACTATACTGATATAATTATATATTGATATATTGGGAAGCTCAGGGGTCTCTGTAACACCGCTTGTGGTGCTGGAGCCCCGTTTTTGCAGAAGCACCAGCATGGTCTTACATCTGCTTCTGCTTGTCTAGTAAAACAGGATTTCATTAGGCAGGTAAAGGAATGCAAAGGAGTGTCAGACACAGGCAAATAGTTGGAGAAAGGAAAAAAAAAAAAAAAGCACGTGTGTTTTTTTAGCATCCATGTGCTCGTTCAGTATAAAATTTGGAGACTGGTGCCAGTAAAGTGCTACTCACAGTGTCAGCTCGAGCCTTTCCCTCTTTGAAAGACATTCAGGAAGGGGCAACCGTTATGGGGAGGCTATGCCCTACTCTTTCGATATTAATCAGCGTAGTCCCGGGCAGCTCAGCCCTTTAGCTCTATACGCTCTTTAAATCCACTCCTGATCTTATCTAGATTAGCCATTTTATCCTTTTCCCACTTGCTGACTTTCAGTCTAATTTCAGGTCTTGCCTCAGATAATCCCTCTGAGGCTTTTCTGCCAGTACCATTTTGTCTTTCCCCTCCTGTACTCAGTTGTTATTTTTTGCTAATTGGGTTTGGTTTTATTTGCTTTTAAACTCAAGAGATCTGTTCAGAATGCTATGCCTGAAAGGTGCTGTTCAAGCAAGCTCTGTTTTTGGTTCGCCCAGGTCATTGGGTTTGTTATATGGGGCTGTGTCACACTAGTTATCAGTTACTTCTGCATCAGAGGAATGGAAATGCAGTACCAAATGTAGCACCCTGGCAGGCAAGTTGCCAAAGCTTCTATAGCTGGGGATGAGCAATAGAAACCTGCTAGTGTCTTTTAAGCCATTTTTTGTCGTCACTGATTGATAGGAATGGGATAGGGATTTCATCAGTTTAGACCTACAGTTCTGGGAACTGTCTGTTTTTAGTTTGGAATCAGCATGTAATATTACAACTTTGTAAGAAGTCTGACAATTTTCATTATTTCCGTCCAAAATGTACACTCCTGGGGTATTCAATTCAGCTCTGTACCTAAGTTCTTTATGTATTTTAATTGCTACATGTAAGTAATTTGAACTCCCAGGGGCTGGGGCATAGTACAGAACAGGCTGACTCCTAGAAACATTGTTCATGGAGAGTAACTGTGCTCATATACATTCACTTTCAAAAGTCAATACGCTATACACAGAATGTTAAGTGGGCAAGAGAGAATAAGGTGCTTGCAATTTCAGAGAGTCTCTGGTCTAACCTAAGTCAGGAAACAAGATGGACAGACAGATGAATTGGGCAAGGCATGTGGTGCTGTTCCCAGCCCACCTTGGTGGTCCACACACCTGCGCCATGTGCTTTATTTCAGTTGTGTTAAACATTTGCTATGCAGCAAAGTTCAAAATA
Source organism: Tinamus guttatus (assembly GCF_000705375.1). Next base: position 33,767 of record NW_010585205.1, read on the forward strand.
AAATTAGACTGTGCATCTAAATTTGTACATGACCCTTATTTGGTAACTTGGTCATTCTCCCTACATGCATATCTACAAGCTCCTTTGGGGGGTCTGGCTGGGGGACATAAGTAACCAACCCTAAGCACATGGAGAGGATCCAGTGTCACTTGGCCTCTGCCATAGACTTCTCCCTGTCCCTCAACTCTCACTTCAGGGTCATCCTGGCTGCCTGGATATCTCCAGCTCCCAAAGACTGTTCTGGACTGCAGAGGCAAGAGGAGGAGGTTGACTGAAGGCTACACAGAAATCTTGGAGCAGATATAGAAAATATATGGCTCAGGCCAGTGTCTCCAGCAGTTAGGGGACTAGCCTGGAGGTTGACTTTGCTTCTTTGCTACAGACTTGCAATGTGTCTGTGAGGCAAATCACTTTTTGTTGCTCTGTGTTTCCTTCCTATCTATATGGCAATAACAATATATTTTGCCTTACAAGGATTTTCTTAGGTAAAATATAAATAGGTTTGTGGAAAGCTTATGTGCTGCAGCGATAGGTCCATGTGTTGTAAAAGCATCTGAGCTTATGTATGGTAACTAAAGCATATAAAGAACTGTCTAGCAGTGAGGTAGTGAAACACACCATGTTCATTGTGGTGGTGGTGGTTAAAGTGTCCTCGGTTTAAAAAGAACTGTCTAGCCTCTAGTGAGGTAGTGAAACACACCATGTTCATTGTGGTGGTGGTGGTTAAAGTGTCCTCGGTTTAGAAACAGCTTAATCAATTGCTCTCCATTTATTTTGTGTGTGTGTGGAGGGGGGGACACCCTCTGTCGTCTACTGAGAAACTTTCTTCTGGTTGTGGTTAGTCTGGGAACTCTACAAAGCAAAATGAAAGGAAAGGAAGGAAAGGAAGGAAAGGAAGGAAGGAAGGGAGGGAGGGAAGGAAGGAAGGAAGGAAGGCTTCTCTGTGACTGGACATCATCTCAGACATCTGGTGCATTTGATGAGCCATTGAACTTCTACTGCAGAAGTTTAGAGTGTTTTAAAGTTGCAATTTAAATAACTAAATTTCAATCCAGCATATCAGGAGAGTCTAGGAAATTAGAGTGTTTTTGCTATTTTTTTACTAGTAGTTCTGTCCTAAAGCATATATTTTTAATGGTTATGTGGACACCAGTGATCAGTACTATATTGTATGGAGTTGCAGTGACTATTTTCTGTGCTGTTTAAAATCACAGATGGTTGGGAATGTTTCATGGGAATGATTTTCTGGGAAAAGGTTTTTTACAAAATTGAAACTTTCTTTGGGGAAATCAAAATGAAAGACTTCATTTTATTGTCAGTTCAACCTGAATCATAAAACTTAATTTTATAAAAACGAGCCAAATGTTTTATTTTGAGTTAGTTCAATACATGTTTAATTTCAACTTCTCAGCCTGCTAGGGGACCAAAATGAATGTTGAAATGTCAATATTTCTCACTGGATGGGAATTTCACTCAGCCGTATTTGAACTGTAGTTGAAATTTTTTCTTTCAGCCATTATAGACCTAGACTGCTAATTTCAAGGCTGATATTTTGGGTATATGCTTCTGTCGGTGGATGGTGTAGCAAGCACGTCAGCGTAGATGTTAGTTGGTTGTGTTTCCAAAGGGGAGATCAAGCCTGCGGCATCTCAACCCTGAAGCTCAGCTCAGTACTGTGGGATCTGAAAGGTTCGGCTCTGCTGCAGGCAAAACTGCAGCAGAAGTGGCTCCAGAACATAGCTAGCTCCAAAACTGTCTTGAAAAATCAGGGCAACCTGGCCTCTACAGGTGCCACGGATAATTGAGGGATCCTAAATGGCACTAAGCACTGCACAGCCCCCAAGAGCCCTGCCCCATCCACCCGAGAGCCACGTCCTTATTTCCTCCTCAGGGGAGTGTGTTTTGGGGCTTTCTGCGCCCTTCTCCTGCTCTCCCTGACTGCCCAGCCAACACTGTGTTGCTTTGGTCCATTTTGGTGTTTGGCAAGGAGAGAAGGGCGCCCAAGCGACATTGCCCGTCCCCTTCCCCGGCCATTAGTGCCTCATTAAAAGCCTTTACTTTTGGTTAATGCAATGCAGGCAGTCTCTGAGCCGCAGCTCCGATGGCAGCTACGAAAACGAAGGCTCACATGTTTGAACAGAGCGTGAACAGCGGGAGGGAAAATACCCTCCGCCTTTCATGTTGTCTCACATCCCGCAATCCAAGGTGTTCTTATTAAACAAATGCAATCCCTTTCAGTGGGATATCAGGGGGAGCAGCCGCCTCCTTTTTCCTTTGTGATTGCCCTGAAAGCAGCTGTTTGATCAAGAGCGTACACTGTGGCGGGGGAGATCCTCCTTTAACGCCCACGCACCCCCTGGAAAAGGCCCCTTTAATCAGCTGCCGGCGTGTGGTGCCAATTACCTCCCTGAGGGGTGACCTTTTTAATGGTGTAATGGCATTTGGGAGCCCAGTGGCCCGAGCCGCGCCAGGGCCGCATGCACTTCGCGTTTGCAGTCCACACGCACTGCTTCCCCCCGCTGTTGCTGGCACTGAATATGGCCTAATATATTCATGACCTAATTAGAGTAATTTTTGCATAATAACGACCTCCCGGGGGAAAATTTTTTGGGGGGTGATTTTTGTCTGTGTGTGTGCGTGCTCGCATTATTCAGACGCATTAAGTGGAACAAGTGTTTCTTAAATTTTAAGTGTTTCTCTAGTTATTAGAAGTATTTTATGCCATTTAAAATGGAAATGATGCAACAGAAAGCCCCCAAGGAGACAGGATTGTTGGTTTTACCTTTCTGCTCTGCATTTCTCTCCGTTACTTCGAAGTTTGTGTCCTCTTTTTTAAGTGACCAAGACGGCACCATGCTGCCTTGCCATCACCGGAGCTCTTTGCTTTCAAGACTTTTCTCTTAGCTTTGCCAGCTTCCCCGCCATCACGCAGCTTCTCTGCCTCATGTCCGCATTTGACCTTCGGCTTCAGACCAAATCCTTCATTTGCTGTGACTGTCACCTGCTTGACCCCGTCTTTCGTCAAGAGCTGCGCCCTCCCCTGTCTCTGACATCTCCTTCCGCGTCTGCGTGGTGTGCTCATCCTGGGAGCCCTTCCTCGCAGACTGTCTCGGACCCTTGTGACCCTGACTCCGTCACTGTCTGGCTTATCTGGTACTTGATGTCCCCTTCTTTCCTTGCTGACCTTTTTACTGTCTCTCACGTCGCAGTTTCCACTGTTTTCTCCTCCACAACTTCTGCTGATCCCATTTCCTGGGGTGCAGCTCTCTCTCCTTTAGCCCCAGTTGTTTTCTCTTCCATTCCTTGCTGTTCCCCAGGCATCTCCTGTTTTTGCTTTCCCAGAGCATGTAAAGGCAGCCCTTTCCAAAAGAGACCATAGGCCATGCTCCTCAGTGTCAGATTGGTATAAATAAAGTAGCTCTATTGACCTTAATGGTGTTCCTAGAGATTTATACCAACAGGGCATGTTTATTTTCATAAGGCATATTAATTGTATTTTCCTCAAACTACTATTTAAAGACCACTGAGAGTAGTGTTCAGAGCACTTGCATTTTTGACACTACACAGTAGGTTTGCTGAACTTGTTCATTTTATTTGTTTTCCATCCTTCTACATATTTATTTCAGGCTCAGTAAATAGTTCCCTAGGGTTTTATGTCAATAAGTAAAAGGTGAGCTTTCCATGGTCTAATATTTTCTAGTGTTGACAAAACTCCCCCTACCATCTTGCAGTCCCTGCTTTTCCAGCCCTGGGCTCCCTGAATCCTTAGCACTGTCCTGTGCCACTTCCTACAGATGCTCTGTATGTGCTTGGGAGTGGCATGTGGCAGGGGATGGCATATTCCTTTGGGATCAGAGGAGCAAGGGCCACTTTGTGGACTGTACTGATCGTACTGATCTCTGAGCATGAGAAATAATTTACAACCAGAAGGGAAGAGGCTACAGGAGACCTCTTGGCCTGTGCCAAACTAACTTTGGTATCTTTGCACTCCTGCTGCTGCTGCTGTTGTCTTTTCTTTCCTTGTTTCCTTTGATAAGGCAAAATTTGCCCTTTTCCTTCTTGAAGTTCTTCCTCTCCTTCCTGAGATCACCTTCACACCCAAAAGAGCTCTCAGGAAGGAGGATCTCCTGAGGCAAAACGAAAGAGCGGGAGAACGCTGTGTTTACATGGGAAGTAACAGAGAAGTGCAGAACACGTGTTTTGATCTTTGGTCATATTAAATTTGTTTGACTAACTCTCCAAAAGTTACACAGGGCCTGATCTTTTTCCCACATCTTCTATTATATTTTAGAATTCAGGTTAATAACCCCCAAAAGGGATATGCTTTGACTCTCTCACTGCTTGGATGCGTGAATTTAATCTCATCACTTGGTTCAGTGCATCTTCTTTGGAGGCTGCGGAGGCTGCTGCTCTGTGTCGCTTCTCTCCCTCACTGCTTTAGAAATTGCCTTGGTAGTTCTCCCTATGTTGACCAGGATCCACAGATTCTGTGGCAGCATGATAGGGACAAACACAGAAAGGCCCACAGACAGGTTGTTTCTGAACTGCAAGCAAAATCGGGTTTTGAGTTCACTTTGATTATGTGATGACATTTATAGAGGTCTTTGATTAAACATCATCGCTACTCCATGGTTTTGTCCTTATTATGTCCTGAAGGAGGGAATAATTAGGGTTTTTTATATATTTTTTTCCACCTGGGATTCTGATGGGTGCTCATTAGAAAGTACTATTAATGTCAGCTTCTTACATGTGAGTTGTTTTTCCAGCATCACAATTCTTTTTCTCTTGTATGCTCTCCATTTACTGGAGCAAGGGCATTTATTGATTAAATCTTGTTATTACTCTTTCCAATAAAGATGGTCCTGGTGACAAAGCTGAGCATACATTAGAAACCAATAGTTTTGGGTTGGCTATGCTGTATCCTATAAAGAACTAACAGCAACTCAGAATGCACAAATGAGATTTTCTGAAGAACCCACCTCAGAAGTATGGTGTTTGACATTTACAGAGCAGTGTAGAATACAGATTGCAACCTATTGCTTCCTGACACCTTCTTGATATCAGGTGCAGCTTTTTGCTGTACCCAAGTGGAATAGATCTAGAAGAGAAAATGGGCTGACACTCAAGTACTCAAGAGAGTCTGGAGCGCCCAGAACTAAGAAAAAATGAAAGTAACAAAACAGTGGAACAGAAACAAATATATTAGACTGAATAGAGAAAGAATTCAGTTCAACATATCCTGACAGCTTTCTAACTCTGCTTACAGTATGGCACTAGCAGATCATGAAATCTGCCCTTGCAAATTCCTCTCCCTCTTTTGTGCCAGTCTTGAGCTGAGTGAAGGTGTGAAGGTACATAATTCATCCCTACCTTTTAAATCTACTGCTCTACTCTGACTACATCATTGGAGATCCATCTATTTCAGTCCCCTGAGAATTTTTAAAGAATCAAAACCTCAGCATGGAAAACAGGTCTTAATGTCTTTGTTTTATGTCCTGGTTAACCACAGCAAGAGTCTCAGGACAGGGGGAGTCTGTGGCTCCTGGGTACTCTGGGTTGCTTTAGCAGCTGAATCAATAAGTGCTTTTTCCAGATGCCTGTTTCCTTGATGGATCTGGTTGACTTTTTCCCTTTTCATCTTTTCCTTTTTTTTTTCTTGCCACTTCATTTTAATTCATCTCTCCCTCTCTCCAGATACCTTTCAACATTTAACTGCTGCCTTGCCATAACCCCAGAGCCAGGCCCCATATGTTAATAATAATAATTAATAAAATATTCATTAAATAACCTTTTTTCAGGCAAAGCAGTGGGCTCCAGGGTCCCAGCTGTTCTTATTTCAAGAGGAAACCTCTGTAACCAGCAGTCTGCCTCTCCTGTATGTTTGCAGAAGGCACCTTCTTTGGGAGATCAGGAATAAAATGTGCACTGTCCCATCCCAGTATTACACTTGATAAAACATACTGTGTAACTCTATATACACTTTTCAGCATACAGCAAGGAGCAAATATAACCTGTTCAGGCTCTCAGGCATCTGTAAGGACAAGGACTTCCTAACATTATAGCGCTCTGAATTTTGGGACTGTGCACCATCGCTGGGGGTTCTTTGTCCACATCCAGTAGAACAGTTCCCAAGCCCTGACTGCTGGTTCCTGCTCCCTGTTCAGCAAAGCAATGACTGGTGCTTATAAAGGCCACTGAATTTGCTGACAGATTTTTTTTTTCTATTCGGAAGTGCCTTTTTCTGTTTTACTTGAGACTTAGTTTTATCATTTATGAATCAAAAAAAACCCAATACACAAAAAAAGCATTGATTTCATCTAAATGCAGTGCTTCAATTGCTTTAACCCAAATGCTTGTGCATGTGTTAAAATTTTATTTCTTGTGAAGTGTAAAATTTGTTTGGCATTTTTCTTATTTGGAATAACAACAAATCTTGATGCTTCTTCTGCTATGGGGAAAATGAACTAAAAACCAAAGCTCTCATCAGAAAAAAAAAAAAGTCTTTAGGTCTCTAACCTACTCTAAGGAAAATTGTGTTCTTGTTTACACTCAGATTTTCCTATAACTCCACTCTAGCACACATTGCCCTGCTGGTCATGGAAACTATAGTTTGCCAGCCCAGAGAACCTCAGCCAACCTCAGCTCTATCACTTATTATTGTCTAAATATTTTATGTA
>NW_010585205.1:44854-66686 GCF_000705375.1 Tinamus guttatus
TCTTCCAGGAAAGGCTGAAAGCTACTTTACCACACGAGTCTCCAGCCCAGAACCAGAACATGCTACTCGCCAAGTCTTGGGTGTCTATGAAAACAAAAACCTTGATGACCTTGTGGGCCATGCAGGTGGCCGTTCTCGCATATGCAGGTAGTGTCAGAGATGTAGCTTGAGTGTTGAGGACCTGTGAGACTTTTGCGGATGATTCAGCATGCTTAGAATGTCACCAAAGTATCTGAAGCTTTGGCTGAGACAGATGAAACTTTCATCACACTAAGAATACGGCTTTTGCTGTGCCTGCAGTTTTATGACCAACTGATCTGTGACCAGTTGAAAGATCAAATGCTCCAAGTTGCAGCAAACTTTACCCGGGATTTTAATGTACACATCTTTGGCTACCGTTATCACCGTGGTATCTGATCGTATGCCTAGAGAGTCATCAAAGGCTGTGTTGGTGTATGGCCAGATTGTGGGTTGGCATTGTGCTGTGAAATTGTAATAGCAGGAGGTTTACAACATGTTTTTGAGGGCGGTGTGCCCACTCCTCCCAAATAAGCTATTTTGTCAAATGACTGATTTCATATCTGAGAAGCAGTTTGCTCCTCACGTGCTGCTCTGCAGGATTTCCACATGCACAGCCAGCAAACATGCGCTTGCTCCAGTGGCTCGTGCAGAATAGACCGTGTTTAAGATAGACCTCGCTGAAGCCCGTCTCTTCCCACCATAGGAGGACTGTGGGACTGGGGACTGTTTCTTGTCCTTACTATTAAAGTGCAGATCCCATCACTTTGTTGATTTTGTAAGAGTCATCTGTCATTTTTCTCTCCTAACTTTCACCTCATTCTTCCCCACAAACAAGCAGGACTCCAGCTAGAATATGCCTCTGGGAATTGGGCTGTCCTTGGGAGCAGTCGTTGTCTTTCCTGCTGCCATCTCCCTTATCCGTAAGGTAGAGCTCAATGACCACTTTCAGACACGAAGCCAACTCCATTTGCCTACACTCTCTATTTACATTTAATATCCCTTAAATGATTAAAGCAAACATTCCTAATTAAATGTTAACGTACTGTAAGTATCTGCAGCCCGCGTACTGGCCGCCCCTCTAATCTCATATATGTGGACATAGCACCTGGACTTAAGGAGGAAATTACTTTTTAAAGTTTGATGGGGAAAGCACGAATAACTTATGCAGTTGTTCTCATTAAGTTCTCTCTTTGCCCTTGGGAAGATCATGTTTCTGCTGGGTGCTCTGCTGCGATGCTGCAGTCTGTGGGTGCCCAGAATCTCCTGTGCTTGCTTAGCGCACGACCGCATCAGGCCTGCTGAGATGGCACATGAGAGCCTTCAAGCTAGGGGCTGAAAGAACAAGGAGCAAATCACATCATTATACAAATGGGAATTAGGTGAGGATTCAAGGAGTTATTAAAAAAGAAGCCATTTGTTATTTAAAGAGAGACTAGGAAGCATTCTTTCTCTTCTATAGGTTAGATTGTTTGCACTTCTTTGCATGCTTCAAATTCCTATTTAATGAAGAGGGTTTTTTTTTGTTTCCCTTTTCCCTTCCCAAAGCCCTCCCCACCACCATCACGCTGTGCCATCACCTCTTCTGTATTGCTTGGCTATTTCCAGCTAGGCTTGTAGTCAGTGTAATTACTGAGGAAAGTGTCTCTGCAGTTGCACTCCCTCTGCTGACTATTTCTGCAACACCAACTCTAGCAGAGCATAGGAGGTGGGGAGATTTGCAATGGCACCAGTTACATGTTGGGGACGTATGTAAGAGTGATACCATCTCAGAGACCCCCAGTAATTTGCGTTCTTTCCCACATCCCACCCTGCACCATCTGTGTGCCACACACAGATGGGCGACTCTTGCACCTCCCTATTCGTTGACTTCGTTGTCATTCTTGTTGTCTAAATGTTGAAGTTTGTTATACTGCGAGGTGCTTCAGTAGCCATTTTACAGAGTTTGCAGCCGTGTCTCAGCGATACGCTCCTGTTCTTGCTTTCCTTTGCAATGCAGAAGCTTTACTCTTTAGTATTTTTGTTCTTTCAGAGAAAAAGGTCAGTCTCGTGGAAATATATTTTTTTTCTTTTTATGCAGACGGGGCTGGTGAAATTAAAGTATTTTATTGGTCTAGTGCATGCTTTCGTTTGCAAGTTCCCCATACAGAACATTTTGGCCAATTCCAGTTAAGTCAGTGTGCAGTGTTTCAGGACAGTGGTGGAGACGATCTACATCTCAGCTAATAGTAGCACCTGAACTTGTTTAAAACCAGAAACTGTAGACTGGGTCCTCAAATGGTGCAGTTCCAGAATGGCTCTAGTGAACTGCTGATCCCTTCAGGGGCAGATCCTAAAGAAATGAGTATAATCCAGAAAAGGTGTTACAATCCTCTTCAGACTGGACACTTGTTGAAGGAAGGCAAGGTGTCTAGAAAAGTGCTTTTTCTTGCTGTCGAAAAGCTAACTTTTGTGTGCTCCTTAAGCAAAGGTTATGTCATCTAAATCTTCCATCATTATGGAGGAAAGGATGATTTTCATTTCTTATGGCAAGGTGTAAGTAAGTTGGTTGTGTTCTACTATCTTAGGAGCATCAGAGATGCAGAAGAAGGTCTCCTGAACTTTATTGAGCCTGCTTTTCAAAATATACTCCACTTCTTACAGAAAGAGCTGTTGTGCGTTCAGACAACTACCTGAAAGAGTCTCACTCTCTAGTCCCTTGGATATGTCAGTCATCAGGATTGTAGATGCAATGAATAAATTATGGCACCTACTAGTGACTGACCCCACAATACATGTTGCTAATCTACTCCAGCTATTAAATATGAAATAATGAACTGAATAGTCACTCATCAAATGCTTAGTTGGCAAGGGCCTGTGGTGTTACAGCTGATGATTCAATATGCTCATCCCAACTCTCCAGATGTGTCTACGTCCTTGTAGACAACAAACTGGATACAGTTGCCAAGGTAAATAAAGCAAGCTTACTGAAGAATTAAACTGGAGCCCCCTGAGTGCAAAATAAGGATTGCTCAGCTTCCCCATGGTGATGCCTAGGTCCCGGGTCACTAGAAATACTCAATTCATTAGTTCTGAATAGTTCTTCTCAGCAGCTCATCCAGGACTGTTTCAAGCAGGGTGCACAAGTCCCATCATGCTTTTGTTTTAGGAGACTTACAAGGCAAACTTTCAAGTCACCTTCATTCCTGTCAAGCTCCCACAGGAGGAAAACCAGCATGAAACAGAAGCTGCAGTTACAGCTTTTGTTTAAGAGGATGCTGTCAAGCCCTTTAAGTACAAATACCAAACATGTCTTCAAATTTCTCCATTCTCCAGGGGACTGTGCTCTATATTCCACTACAGTCATATCACTTTTTAAAACCAATTCGCTAGTATTTAGTAATCTGAAGGAAGTACAAGCCCCTTTCAAGATAGATAAAAAAAAAAAAAATCTGCTAATAGTTGATAGAAGGGAAAGCTAGTCCAGTATTTTGGGCACCGGCTTAAGTCTGTGAGGTCTGCAATCTTATCCCCAGTGCACACAACAGGGTTTTACAGTTTTCCAGCAATTCACGTGCATGCTAGGATTTCCATGCCTCAACTCTCCATCTGCGAAGTGGCACAAAGGGTCGTGCTGCAAGGATGAACATTTTCGGTGTCGTGCAGTATTCACACCATGCAGTGACAGGAGTTGTGCACAAGGAACTGAAATTATTCCAAGTATGCACCAACATTTGACATTGCTTCTCTATGGTTTTGGCTGGCGCTGAGCATTCAGGTGGCTAAAGCTAAGGATGTGCCTGCTACTGTCAAGTTTTGATTAATGTAAAAAAATAGTTACTTGCATAAAGAAATTGAGTTTGGAAGAGAAGGGCTGGCATGTATCTTAGGGAAGCCAGTGACTCAGATGAGCGTTGCGAACCACTCTGAATATTGAGCAGTTAACTGGATATGTGCTGCCCCTGGTTCAGGAAGGGCATGGGAGCTGCTTGTCCCTCCAATCTGAAGAGGTCATAGGCATGCTGCAAAGACACCACTAGTGAGTGTGCTTTAAGGGAGTTAAGTAAAGTAGATGACCTTGATCATTTCATCCAAAGGTCATTTAGCACTTTGAGATAAATCCAAGCAGAAGCAAAAGCCCTTGTCTTTTCTGTGAAGTTTACAAACCAGTGCAACTGATAAGAATGTTTTGCAATGCATAGTTCATTCAATACCAGAAAATAGCTTCCTTAGAAGTAAATACGTACGCTACATATTAAATATAGTTTTACTGCATGTCATAAAATTCAAATTTTGCTATATCTGATTTTTTTGAATTCTCAGCTTCTACGATTATGGTATAATTTCAATCTTCTTCTGTTATATGGGAAATATTCTCCTTATAGTAGTGAAAAATAACTAGAAAGCCTGACTCGTAAGAGCTAGAACCCTAAAATTCAAGCAAAAAAAGGCAACATGTATGTTTTCAAATCTCATGGTTTTTAAACCAGTCTCACAGTTACTTTTTATAGACTTGGCTCATTATTTTTGACTGTTTTAGGATGACAATTCTATAGAGGAATGTTGAATGCCTGACTGGTTCCATTATGTCTGTTCAGCTTGGCGCACGTATGGTGTGATACCTGAAGTAAGGGTTGTGATGTTCGTGTCACTGTTATTATTGTATGACTGATATTTTCTCCACTTCGCTGCATAGACATATCTTTTTTGAAACAGCTTTAAAGGAAATGCTTAGGGTGTCTGTACCAGCAGAATATTCATAGTGTCTTTTAGACTGTTCTGGGAATGGAAATCACAGCCAAGGGGCAAATATTAGCATATCTTTGAGCCTTATGAACCTCCTGAGAAATGTTATAGCACTAACATCCCATATCCACCAAATTATTGAAAATTATATGACACCTATCAGTCACTTTGATGTTCATGGGACCTGAGCAGTCTATCTCTGCCTCCCCTCTGCCTTGTGACCCATCTACCCTTGCGCACAGTGATCCTTTCTTCCCCGCCTTTCCGGCTGATTGCAGCAAATATCATCCTTTTTCATGACTGTGTCTCCGGGTCACTTCTTCCTTGCACAAAGCAGCTTCTGTCTAGTGCATCCCTCCTGTGTCCTATTGCCTTCTTGGACTGACAGTTCTGCAAACCCCAATGGCCAGCATAGCCACATCCCCATGACTAGCTCTGGGCACCTGGAGAGGATTCCTTATGTCTTTGATATTTGCAGCCCTTTTACTTTAAGTAGGGGCTGCTAAGCTGGTGGTTCTTCCTTTTTCTCAACATTCAGTGGCCAGCACCATAAAGGAACCTGCCCCTTCCACAGCCACATGTCCCTAGGTTATGATTACCACCTTCTTGATGGCCAGGCTGCCTGTCACCTCTTTCTTGCTTAAGCTGTCCAGAACATAGAATCATAGAGTCATTATGGTTGGAAAAGACCTTCAAGAACATTTTGCAGTTCAGCTGAAACCAAAATTACCAGTTCTTTATCAAGAGCAAGATGAGACAGTTTGTTTATTTTAAGAAGTCAAATAAGTCCTCCATGTGACACAGTAATTTTCTGACTGTAGCAGGAGTCACAAAGGACTTTTTAACCTACTTGAAACTTATTTAAATCTTCATACTTCATTTTGGAAATAATTCAACTGATTAAAACCCACAATATTTTGTTACAAAAGTTTTGACAGCATAAATCTAATTTTTGCATTTTCTTATATCATTAAATTGTTCTACTCTATGCTAATGCTTAGTAAAGAGGGTTATTAGCACTGAGGGTGAACTTTAAAAGGGTTGGAGGTTTGATTCATCTATGAAGCACCGACAAATTTGGATTAATTATTCAAATCTACTCCAAACCTCTTGAGTCTGCAAAATTGGGCTGGAAGTCTCATGAGAACAGGTTAGCTTGTGGGATTTCTGGTGCTGCCTGCCTAGCTTTCTGATGAGCCTTCATAAACCAGCAAAACCTTTAAAATGTACCACCTTTCTAAATTTATGTGTGCATTTTAGATTCTGCACTGTTCAGGTGCAGCTGGAGTTTAACACTGGTAAGGAACAGTTCCTTGTCACAGTCCTCCCCTTGCTTTGGTACTGTATTTGGCACTTCTGTGGCATGAAGGTCAGGAACTGCAGAAAGGAGAAAATAGACCAGTGAGGTCATTGCCTTTAGAAAGAGAGATCCACAGCCATATTCTCCATGTAGCCAGAGGTGTAAATTGCCCCAAATGTTCTGGGTAATTTTTTTGTTGGGGAGTGACTTTGCTGTGAAAAGGTTAACAGTTACTTAGTCTGACAAATAGCTTTGAGTTTCCTAAAGCTCATCACTTAAAACTGTGTACCTACTTAATATTTGATCTTAAATCTGCTTCTCGTTAAGTCCCTTGATGATTCGATGTTCTAGGACACTTAGAAATAGTCCTGTGTCTGGGCAGAAATATATAGTCTGTCAAGACAAAAATTATTCTCTGAGGGACAGGCACTGAGTCTAGCTTAATGTTTGCAGAGCAGCTAGCACAGCAGGGTCCCTATCTTGATTTGAGACCTCTAGGAACTACTACAAGATAAATATCAAATGATAACTCATGTCATTCTGCAAGAGGACTGCAGATTTTCAAGGAACACCAGGGAGTTCGGGTTTTATGACCCCAAGAGGAAAAGCAGAGACTTTTCTCTCCATATAATGGACAGGGATGGTTGGGCTTTCTCGCTCAGTGACAGGCCAGCAGGCAACACTGACCTCTGCATCTGACCTGTTATCCAAATTCCCCCAGCTTCTCAGGTACTGATTTCAGAGGAGCTGAGAGGAGGTTCAGGGGCACTCTGTAAAAGGTAGGACGTTCACACCTCTTTCTGGGATGTAAGCGGGAAGCGTCACAGCTCACGAGTTTTGTAGTAAAAGGCAATTAATTATCACCTTGATGACCTCCTTTGCTATCAAATGGCTACTCAAATGATTTTACTATTATTTATAATGAATACAGATCCTGACTCTTTTACCCAGTGATTTTAAAGAAGGCTGATGGGTGCTCAGCACATTAGAAAACCTCATGGTTTACAGCTGTGCCACCTGACTTTAGGGAACTGTTTTTATATATGTGTGTGTATTTTATTACTGCTTCTCTGCCTACATGTGATTTGGAAAGTCTAGTGCTTAATGTGATCCTATGAAAATAAGGCTTAGAGTATATGAATATATCCCGACTTGTCGTGTGGCTTTAGATCTGGGTGACATCTTGCATTTGTGCTCTAAAATACTTACAGAAATAGGAAGGGTTTTTTGTTGTTGTTTTTGTTTGTTTGTTTTTTTTTCATTTTTAAGGGAATGACTTTTCTCCCTACCCCTGGTTTAAAATGCTTGGGATGAAAGTAACTCTGGTGAGAAGTATGGTAAGAGGCAGTCCTGTAAAGCAGTAGTTCCCAACCAGTAATCTTGTGATGAGGTGTAGGACTGGGACAGCAGCTTCATGGATTTCCTGCCTCTTCTCAGTTCTTCTCTGGAGAAGAAAAGCATGGCAGCAATGTCCGATGTAGCTGCCCCTTCTCCTGCCTCCCTGATGGTTCAGTGTTGGTTCACAGCTCTGTGAAGCTCTGCACTAGAGGTCTTTTTTTTTTTTTTTCCGAAGTTGCTCTTCCTGCTTCTCTTGCAAGTCCTGCAGACAGAAGAATCAGAAAGGAGGGGTCAACAAGCAGCTGGACCAGGGTACCCTGTTTCTTCTCTGCTGACATTTTCTGTCTATGGTCAGCAAGCAACTCAGCTCACTGGTACCATTCCAGGCTCCTTTCTTCTAATGTTTTCCAATAGACCCCAGCTCCTATAACCATCCCTACGCCCCACTTTGCCTCATTTCAGTCCCCACAGATGTCAGTGATTCACTCTAGTGGCCCCTATAAGATCTTAGTTCCCCCACTCCAACTCCAGCTTCTTGGATTAGAATGTCCCAGAAGAGTCTAAAGGGGAAGAAGGATGTGTAAAAGAATTAGTGGGAAGTCTGCATAGGAAAGGGGAAAAGCCAATGGAAAACTCAGAGGGGAGAGAAGGGATAAGAGAGCAGGCCAGATATGGGGATGCAGATGTCTGGTGAAGGTGAAGATGCCAGAAACAATACTGTTTTCTTTAGACAAGGAACCAGTCAAAGGATTCATGCTATCAATGGTATTTTGCTGGTACCTGTAACAGAAACAACAAGACAGAAAGTGTGTAGCTGTATAAAAATGAAAGAAGGAGCACGGAGTCTCCAAACTTCACAAGAATGACAGGAGAGGTTAGTGTTGGAGATAAACCACCCCCCTCTTTGCCGGTTGCCTTAGGGTGTGGTTTCGTCAAAGTAAACATCTCCTGTTGTTAGACTCTTTGCTGCATTGTCTCTGGTGCTTGCAGGTCTACTGGTATGATTTGGAGGGGAAGGGGTGTGCCCTGTTGGCCATCCTCTCTCCAGAGTCATCATTCCATGATGTGCTAAGGAAGGAGGCTCGAGCTGCACAGCTCCTTAGGCCATCACTAGTTAGGCAATTAACTCATTCTGTAAAAAGAAAGCCTCAGTGTTCTCCTGTTGTCCGAGCAGCATCTGAACTTATAGCTGACTCATGTCCCACTTGACCTTTTTCTCTTCTGCTCACCAGACCAAGTTGTTCAGTGTAACTTCCTTGTATCTTCCTTAGCCAAAATGCATTGCTGGTCTTTTTTTTTTTTCTTTTTTTTTTTTCCTTCAATTTTTTTTCTAGCTTCTCCATCTGCCCTTGGTAGTTTTGTCAATGTCCGGTTGGGAGGGAAGAGCCTGCCTGGATGATGTGCATTCTTCCTTTGAAAGTGATCTTGGTTTGTGACTCGGAGTTTGTCTGTTTGTTTTTCTGTTTTCTGTGTTCCTGAGCTGGCATGGTGGCCCTACTAAGAGCTGTCAACCCCCTCACCAGAGAGATAGTCAAAGCAACCAGCAAACAAATAACAGACGAAAGGAAATTCAAAATGTGTTCAAAGAAACATGCTACTTCAAAGGCAAGAGTAGAAGTCCCTGTGGAGCTCATTACTATAGTCAGTGGAGGGGAGGGATAAGGAAGAGCACGGAGCTGGAAAACATAGTGTATGCTTCCCTGCAACTGCAGTGAACATCACAGCCAAAAAATACCCCCCAGTTCTTTCCATGGGCCCACAGAACCTGCTTTATTTAAGCACCTCAGTGTCCTTAGGGAAAAACTGGGCAGATGTATTGGGGAAAGATGCCGACTGTCAGACACACAGATGTGATTTTGTCTCCCTACAAACTAAAACTCCCTACAGCGTTCCTCACTGTAGTTCTTGCCACTGCCAGGTAGATATGGGTGCGCTAGAAGGCTTGCCACTGGGAGATGAAGGTGGTATCTGAGGCTTGTTTGCTTCTTGGTCTCTCTGCTGGGATTGTCAACCTTGGAAACACCCAGATAAGTCTGTCTGTGGTTGTAGATGGTCTGATAGGCAACACTGGCCTTTGGGGATTGGTTTATGAGAGCTTCCAGATGAATTCCAGATGAATCAGTAACCTTGGAATTTCACTTTTTTCACTTTCACACTTTTGTAGAACTGTACTGGTTCCCATCTTGTAACCCTTGTCACTTCGATCTGTTCAGCCAGTCTGTCTTTCATAACAGCCCATCAGAAAGGAGAACATAAAGCAAAGCAGCTGACAGGTCACCTCACAGAAATAGTCCCTGATCTTTCAGTTCTTAGTGAGGTAGACATTTTGCAGAAGGCAGAGGGAATGTCACCTGTAAGGACAGCATGATGGAGGGATTGGCATTTTATATCATATATGAAAGAGGAAGGACTTGGGAAAAGACGGATACACTATGGGTGGATTTTGTAGCAACTCCTGTAACGCATTCTCTTTCTGTGTTGGTTGGCTAGTATTCTGTACAGAGATATTTGTGAGAATAATGAAATGCTGTTACAGGACACCACAGAGATGTGGGGAAATGGTGGCACATTGCACAGGTGGTCTACTGAGGGAGTCTTAATGGACAACATCTGAGTAACTGCACACAACTCTGTGAGCTGTTGAGGCCTGTGATAATGAAAGGAAAATTCTTAGCACCGTGTGCAGATTGCATGATGCTGGGAAAGCAAGAGGATGGTAGCAAAGAAGGGCTATGTGATCTTGTATGACTTGCATGGAGCAGTGAGGTGGTGATAAGCAACCTGGTGCATTTGAGCCTGTCCTCAGAGATAGCGGGGAGATCACATGAGTGATAATGCTCATAAATGCTGAGTGTGAAACTGCTATGAGGAGTCAAGCTGCTGGAAAGCACAAACAGCAGATAGTGTGATATTGTACATCAGTGCAGAGGGAATATAATAGAGCCAGCCCATTTTTCAAGGCTTCCAAAATCATTTCCTTGGCTTTGATCATTTGCAGCTCATTCTCCCCATACACAGGTGAGACCCACTGATCTGGTAAACTATTGCACGTGTTGCTTTAAGGCTCCATGAGGATCTAAAAAGCACATTGCAACAGCCAAACCAGCTGTTAGAATAAGGACTACATGCTCAGTCCTCAGATCCTGGCATGTCCCTGTGGGGATGGAGTTCCTTCTTCAACTCCAGAAGCTGAGGGGAAGCAGCTGGGTTCTTTGCTGAACCTGCATTAACTAGACTGGGAGAGACTTTTCTGCCAATCAGGAGATGAAAAGCTAAATAGGTGCTGGCATTTCAGGCCAGCCTATGAATGCTTTTGTGAGGGACTGGAATGCCATGTTCACTTGATAACAGAGTGCTGCCCTGTTTGTTTTAACTGTTCCTTTTCTAGCACAGCAGAGACTTGCCCGAACGAACCTCTGTGCATTTTGCTGCGGCTATCAGCTTTGCTAAGGCTATGACATTTTAGCAGCCACTTTTCCTTCTCTGCAAGGTATGGAAAGCCTGGCATATGCTGACCTTGCTGTAGCAAGATTGGAGAAGAGCATGTGTAGTGTCCTTGTGTACTGCCAGAGTCAGACCGTGAGGACAAGTAAAAGCCTCCTCCTGGCTTAGGGCAGTAATGACGGGATGTCGGCTCAGTGCTCTCGCCTTAAAGAACTAGCTTGTGTGTTTGTATTTAGTTCCTCTTGAGTGTGATAACCTAGAACTGATTTTTTTTTCCTGATCCTTGACGAAAGCATTTCATATGGTATTGTGGAATATTTTTGGTTGCAGGGCAGGGGTAGCATAGTAGAGCTTAGGAGAGTGAAAGGTAGCACCTTGTGTAATCATCTTCTAATATTATCACATCTGAAAACCAATCACATGATGTCCACTTGCTAGATGCATACGGTAGTGCATCTGGCTCTGAAATCTAGTTAATAAAGTCATTCAGACTTAGTTCTTTATGGAAACACTTTGTGGAGTGTGGTTGCTCTGCAGTCTCTAGGATGATCCACTTGCCGAAATTATCCATTTTTCCTTGTGCTGTAGGGCATCCCTGTTATCTTCCCTCCCTATTATCCAAGATAATAGAGAGCTGACTTACAGTAATGCAGACACAATGACTCCATAGTATCTGAATGATTCCCATGTGATTGACATTGTGTGTCTGAAGCTTCCTGAAGAGCAATTTGCCATCAACACTTCTTTCATCAGTAGGCATTAGGCAGAACTGGATGCTATAGTGCAAGTCTATAAAAAAGTCCAAGAAGGAATCTCCTTCTCTATGACAACCAAACAAAGTGGAAATTATATAAATGGTCAAGACACTGCTTGAAGGGTCAATTGCGAGTGCGTATTTGATTTACTATAGCCGAACCTCAAGGTTGTATGGGACTTGGGATCTCAATTTCAAGAAGCTAGTTTTTATCAACTCTTTAGCTTTCAACAAAAGTGCAACAGAGAGAGCACACAAACCTGCTGCTAGGCAAACAGGTGAAAAAGGCAAAAGATTTTAATTCTAAACTATTGTGACTCCAGTGTGCCTTTTTTTACAAAATTTGCATATTTAGGTCTATATCAGACAAAGCACTGAGGAAGGTTTGGCCTCTTACTGCCTTTGAGAATCAAGATTGACTTTCTCATTCTATATCTAACCCAAGAAGCAGCTCTAGAAATCTGGGGAAAATATCAGGTTGCTAGTCTGATTTTGCTAATTCAGGTGTACTGAATCCAGGCAGTAATCTCAGTGAAACTCTAGTTTATCTTCCGAGTCAAAACTCATGGCATTCATCACCAAGAATCACAGTCTGTTGGGGTTCATGTGAGCTTTGTGCGTGCAGGTAGCCTGATCCAGGAAGGCGCGTAGGCTCTGTGTTCTTCTAAAAACCATGCTCAAAAGCACAATCAGAATTTGGCGCATAGCTTCAGCGCTAAAGAGCGAGTGAGCCCAAAGCCCTCCGTGGTTTGTTTAGATTTTGTTTTCCTCCAGGAATGTTTTACAGGGAATACCAACCTCAATTCTTAGGCCATGGACTGTTTTGGAGCCTTTTAGCTTTGACTGCTAATTTGTTTCCTCAGAAAAGCAAAAAGTTGCTGATGATACCAAACTGGGAGGAGTAGCTGATAGCCCAGAGGGCTGGGCTGCCATCCAGAGGGACCTGGACAGACTGGACAACTGGGCGGTGAAAAAACCTCATGTAGTTCAACAAGGCCAAGTGTGAGGTCCTGCACCTGGGGAGACATAACCCCAGACACCAGTACAGGCTGGGGACCGACCTTCTGGAGAGCAGCTCTGTAGAGAAGGACCTGGGTGTCATGGTGGACGACAAGTTGACCATGAGGCAGCAGTGTGCTCTTGTGGCCAAGAAGGCCAATGGGATCCTGGGGTGCATTAAGAATAGCGTCTCCAGCAGATCGAGGGAGGTGATCCTGCCCCTCTACTCAGCCCTGGTGAGGCCACGCCTGTTCAGCCTGGAGAAGAGAAGGCTGAGAGGGGATCTGATCAGTGTCTATAAGTACCTCAAGGGAGGGAGTGCAGAGGATGGTGCTGGCCTCTTTTCACTGGTGGCCACCGACAGGACAAGAGGAAATAGCCACAAACTGAAGCCCCAAAAGTTCCACAGGAACTTAAGGAAAAATTTCTTGACAGTGAGGGTGACAGAGCACTGGAACAGGCTGCCCAGAGAGGTTGTGGAGTCTCCTTCTCTGGAGATCTTCAAAACCTGCTTGGATGCAATCCTGTGTAACATGCTTTAGGTGACCCTGCGTGTGCAGTGGGATTGGACTAAATAATCTCCAAAGATCCCTTCCAACCTTAATGATAATATGATTCTTTCCTTTGTGTTGTGGCATTTGCTGCCTAGTAGCATGCTGTGGTTTCTGCTGTAGGAGTGGATAACTGACACCAAAAAAAAAAAAAAAAAAGTGAAATATGCACTTTCCAGAACTAATCCTCAAACACTTGATTTGTGCTAAAATGCATGAGGCTTTGGGGATTTGTGAACATTTTCATGAATATCCAGTGGTTGTATGAATAATAAGGATTTCGCAAATAACAGTAGAATGAACTTACTGATCTTATTCCCAAATCTTTTATATATATAAAAGATATGATCAGCTCTACTTTTCCAAAAGAGTTTGGCAGCAGGTCACTTTTTTCCCTGATCAAAAAAGAGTAAGGCATGTGGGAAAGGAAAATGAACCACATTATTTGCAAGGCTCCCACATCGATGACTAGTCTTTGACTTTTATGGATTTTCAGTAAATTTGCATAACTGCATTATCCAAGATTTCTTGCAGTTGTTTTTTCCCTCTAAAGTTGATGCGACTGAGAGGGAATGTGAATGTAACAGCTCAAAGAGAAGAACGGGGGAAATTATCATATTTAATATTGTTTATAGAGAAACTGGCACACTTTATGGAGCATCATCTGATTAACTCATTTCCAGCCCTGCGGTGTGTGTGATGGCAGGGAGGAAAAATGAGAGTTAGGCCTTTTTTTTTTTTTTTGACATGGGGCGCTCTTTGTGTGGCTGGCAGTGTGAGACATAGTATTACCTAGAAACAAACCTTTTAAGTGTTGGATTAAACTCCCACCATCTGCATTCTCTCTGTCTGTATTGGAAATACAGCTCCAGAGAGAAAGACTGGGGAGCGGATCTGGGTATCTGGTGATCAAGTTGCAGGGAAATGAGAAAGGCCTCCAGGGCCTTCTTTCTAGTCAGCTCTTGGATGGCTGCAGGGGTTTAGTCAGCTGAGGAGCTTGCTTTGGAAAAGGTCTGCAGTGACCAGAAAAGTGGGATTAAAAGAGAAACACCGGTGTGTCCCAGCGGTGCTGCCAGCCTCAGTTTGGGACAGGTTGTGGTGGAGCCTTCCCAACCACCAGGCTGATGGGGCTGAGGGGGCAGGTGTGATGAATGCTGGTGGGAGTTCTTTCTGCTGTAACATGCTCATGTTTGTGTGTTATTTTTGATTTTTTTTCTCTTCTAGGTAAGTGCATGAAGTGTTTGTGAATGGCTGTGAGGAATCCTAGCTGATGCCTGGCTGTGATCTCTGTGGCTTTTCCAAAAAGGAGGAAAAAGCATCACTCTGAAATGGTAATATCCTATCTGTGCAGCAAATGTGCTGGCAGTTGTTTAGGAGTCTCCCTGTGCTTCCATCTCGGGACCCACTACGTGCATTTAGCCATACCCCGCATCCAGGCAGAAATGCTTACACTGTGTGCCACAGCCTGAGGCTGCTGTCCCTGTCCCAGATGACAAGGTCCTCTGATGTTCTAATGTAGCTGTCATGCCATGTCCTCAGTCTTGTTGTCTGCCACCATCTCCAGTTTCTGATGTGTTGCGACTCCTGCTGGGGGTATATGAAGACAACTTAAATATCAGCCTAAAATATTGTGACCTTTCCTGCCCTATTTTAAAAGACTGGTTTTGGGCATTCTTGGGTGTTTGGCCACTTTAGAAATCTGTGTAGTCGCGTTTCCTAGCTTGCCACATCAAGTGTGGGGAGCTCCCTGGATAAGGCTTTGTAAATTCCTCTTTCTCTGACTGACTTCTGCTTCACCCAGGGGGGATTGTTTGGAGAACATCCTGACAACTGAGCAAAAGAAAATGCAGAGCGATACTCCGAGCGAAGCTCTCTGGCAGCGAGATGCATTGGGCCTCTCAGGGGAAGGGCTGGGAGCTCTGTGGCTTGAGACATGCACAGCCCTAGAGCAGAAATTGCAGGGGGCAGCCCTGAGCCGACAAATGGATGTACTGGTGGTGATGGCGGGTCTCTCCTCCCCCTGATGGCTTTTATTTATTATTATTATTTATTGTTTTATTAGCTTCAGATGGTTGACTTCACCTTTAGTGCAGTCTTGCTGTATATACTGTACAGTCCATAATAAGCACAGTGCTAAGTGATAGGCTTTTGTGCTGATGTGGTGCTTGTTTGCTTCCCAATGGAACAAGGTGATATAAGCACATACATTAAATATATTTATGACAAACTTCCCATCTATTACTTTTATTTAGAGCACTTTGGAGGTAGAGCCTATTCTGCTGGAAAACAAACATCTTTAAAAAGGCAGACAACAAATCTAAAAGTAGATTTGCATCCTTACTCTTTTTTTTTTTTTTTTTTTTACAAAGGCAGCTACAAAGCTGCTAGGAAGAAAGAGAGTTCAACCCTTTTCTTTTATACAATCAGCATAATAGATCTTGGCTCACCTCTGCTGGAGGAGCTCACGCTCCCTCCCTTTCTCTACCTTTTCTGTCTCTTTTATGAAACCTAGAGCAGACGCAGCATAGTAAACCGAAAACATCAGCAATGCCCATTCTTCACCATCCTGAGCTGAGCTGGGAGACGGTTTGGATCTCCTCCATCAAAGGCATAATGCCTTAAGGTCAGCCAAGCATTCATATTTGGCGTTCAGGCGAGTGGCTATCAGTAAGCACTTCTGTGCCTTTTTGTGTCTGCAAAAGCCCCTCCTTCTGCAAAGAGAGGGAAGCGAAAATGAGCATGTTCATAGGGCAGGGGAAGTCCTGTTGGGAGGGAAAAGGAATTATCATTAGATCTCTGCGTGCTAAAAACAGTCCCAATGCGTGTACCTGTGCTCTTCACCTGAGAGCTGCAGGGCTGTGGTAAATGCCAAGCCCTTGTACGTGGTTTAGGGGAGTGTGTCTCTGCAGTGCTCCATGAAAGGAAAAGGATGACTTCAATTAGATAATAACAAAGTCAAATAACTTAAGCGAGTGTCTCTCAAGTTTTGAGTGCTGCCCTCCTTGCAAGCCTGCTGCTTCTTGTGCTGACTTATTGTAGTGAGTATTTTTGTCTCTACTTTTAATCTTCACTAGTGTCCGGCGTTTCACTGGGATCATTAGCTTTTGTAGCTGTCCCACCTGCATAGGGAGGTTGCAGCTGGGCTTGCATGACAGAATTTGCTGTTGCTTTTAAGGTAGGCCACTGTAGTTTACCATTTTAAGCTCTCAACAAATAAAATCTTCAGCCAGTGAAAGGACAGCTGCAGTGTTCAGCATGGGTACTATGTCTCCCTGTCAACATACTATGAAACTGAAAGCTAGTACATGCATTCATGAAGAAGAAAAGCTTTTCGGGTAAATTATGCCTTCTCATAGAGGTAGTTAAGCCTCATTACATGGAATCCTATTAGACACATTCTTTTACGCTCATCTTTCATCTCCTCTTTAGCTACATTAACAGCAATTTAAAAAAGAATAATGTCAAAAAAACTCTGCTACTAGAAAATCATTAGAATACTTTGAGCACCTTCTCACTGTTGTTCATTTTTTTCCCTTTTTATTTTTTATATTTCTCATCCAGCTCTTTGCTAATTCTGTGGTGGTCTGTGTGATTTGGATTTGTGCTTTGGTGAGCTGCTTTTGAACCCAATTCCCCAAAGACCGTAATCACTGGGTCGCGTGGGAATCCCAGGGCTTTGCCTGCAGCAAACCTTTTATCCCAGTGTGCAACCAGCAGGAAGGTAGTTGGCAAAATAGTTTGTATCCGTACATGATATAGTCAGCTGACATCGTCTCAGATAGTGGCCTTTTTGAGTGAATTGGGCTGACATATGGTGTTCATGTTTCCTCTTTTGTTTTTTTTTTTTTCCTTTTTTTTCCCCTCCTTTTCAGATTTCTGTGCTGTCCCAGTTCGCACATCGTTTGGGCTCTCCAGGCTCTTGCTGAGGCTGTAAAAGAGACCTGCCAGAACACAGTGAAACGATCATTAGGTACCCTAGTGGATGGTGCCGCTTGTATCTAATGATGCTGTACCCTGGCAGCAAAACAGACGTGAGGCAGGGCTGCGAAAAGGCTGCGCTATGGACAGTTCTTAATTGCCATGCTGAGAGGTCAGATAAGAAAGTTATGAAGTAGCTTCAAAAAAAAAAAAGTGCATATTTACAAACCATAGTAAGAGCCTAAGGCTGCAGCAATGTTTGAAAATGCTTCCGAATTTGGTTACAAAAAGAATGAGAGCATGCAGGCTATTGAGCTTCCCCTCTTCTTTTATTTACTTTCCATTCTATCCACCAATTCATTTACTTTTGCCTTTCTTCTCTGGCATTTTTCTTTGCTTTCACATTCTGTTCTTTCTCTGATCTTCTGTCTAGAATGCTAAGTGATTCCTCTATACCCTGCATACTTTTGTGTGTTTGCAATTTTTCTTAATTTATAATAAAGCTGTTGCCTGATTGTCTTTGAAAGTGGATTCTAGCTGAGTTATTTATCAGCTATGTAGATTGCATTTCCTTAATCTAGTTAGCTATTTGGTATATAAAGATATATTGCATGCAGTGAGTGGATAATGCAGTTATAAACTATGCTGCGTAGGATTTCCATTTCTTGTCTGCTGTTCTGGGAACCAATGTGAAAAATTCCATCCTGATCCAGTGGCTTTGGCTGTATCCTCTTGAGGGTGCCAGCTACTCCTCTCTCCATGTGGCTTTTGGTTTCCTAGTGCTCGATAAATCAGTTCCGTTCAATCTACTGCTGCGTGGACTTGCTTGCACAGGTCCTTGTGAAGGAGCTGAGGATAATGCTCCGGAGCACAGAGGGCTGCTTGTGTTGACTGGCAACTCCCAAATGCCTGTAGCTAAACATCTTGTGCTCTCTGACCATTTTTTTCCCAAATTGCAGCATTGGGGCCCTCTGTAACATCTCTGAGCTGAATTTTGTTTGGCACTTGCAATCAAATCAGACCATTAGCATATGCCAATTTTCACATGAACCTGTCACTTGTTTTGCTGAGGGTTTAATCCGCTGACTCACTAAGCCCCCAGATCTTAAGAGGAATTCAGAAAGAAACCAGAAAATCCTTCATGTTTCTTTCTACGTAAACAAGCAGTTCTGTTCAGTGCTGTCAGTATTACCAATATAATGGGCTCAATGGTCAAAAGGGATCTAGCCTGTGGCATGGTGTCCAAGCTTTTACGGGCCCCTAGAGATCATGATGTTTTGAAATACTAGCAAGTCTTATCTGATGATGACATGCCATCTTTAAAGTGGCTGTCTGCACTGGTCTGTGTCATTTGACGGAAATAAAATATCCAGTGAGCGGCTCTGTCTTGGTGCTGTCCTTTCATCTGGCAAGAAAACAACTGTTGCAGTCCCCAAATGCGCTATTCAAGTCGAGGAAAAGAGGAAGCAGAGGACAAGAGGACATTTGATTAAAAAAAAGAAGGTACATGGAGGAGGGGGAGGATCATTCCCGTCTCCCGGGCACGGGTCCAGCTGAACATGCGTAGGTGGAGCAGAATGTAAATGTGCCTACGCAGGCAGAGTGGGATCTGGATCGGCGCTGGTTCAGAGGAGGTGTGCTGTGACACTTAAACCCAGGACATCTGCTCGCTGCAAGCTGGCTTTCCTCTTGGAGCAGGACTTGTGCGTGGAATGAGTTCTGCAAGGCCTTGATCCCTTGCTGTGCGAGCAGCTCCCATGTGCAAAGGCAAAGGCGACTGGAGGGCTGGCTTTGCAAGAGAGCCTCTCGGACAGGTGGGTT
Organism: Tinamus guttatus; assembly: GCF_000705375.1. The sequence goes on from NW_010585205.1 coordinate 63,723, forward strand.
TTATCAGGACTCAGGCGGTGCTAAGTAGCAGAACTATGAAAAATTGTGAGGAATTTCTAGAGCAGACCTGGAAGTGCAGGGTATAAGTCACTGGGAAAAGGCAGGATTCGCTTGTGTGACTTGCAAGGCTAAGTTCATCTCAGAAAGTTGTTTTCTGCAGTCCTGTATCCCCTGAAAACCTTTGGCATGTCTCCTTACAACAGTTTCGGGGGCAGAAGGAGATAGTATCTCTTCCCATTCTGAGACCTATTCTAAGAAAGCCCTTCTGCTCAGTCATCTTATGTCTCTGGATAGACAGAGTGCTTTATGTTCACAGTGCTTTCTGTTTATGCCTTAGTTCAGTGTTTAGAAGGAAACACAGACCTCCAAGAATATTTCTGGGAAACCTGTGAATTTTCCAACACTCCTATGACCTACATAAGTATAAATACAAGCTGTAGCATGTGCTGCCCACACTGCATTTACATGAATGAGGTTTAGGCTGAATGGAAATACTGCCTCTCCATTCATAAATCCATCCCCTCTCTTTTCTCCACGCATAGTGCAGGATGTTGATCTTGGCTCCAACCATCCCTACTCCCGTTTTGCAGACAGAACGAGCAATGATCATGGTCAGGCCATGGGAAGTACTTGTCCTTCTCTGGTCCGAGCCCCTGGAAAACTTTGTGCCCACCACAATGCCACCAGCAAGAATTCGCATCAAGGTCGTCATGTGCTTGCCTTGTCCTCCAGGGAGATCCACATGCCAGCAGAGTTAATTACACTAACAGCCACAGAAATTATATTGGCCCACCACTGGCCTAGTGAGATGAATATCTCCATTTCTTAGTCACAGGGGGATGTTAATGGTATTTTTATTAACTGGTGACCTGTTGACTGCTATTAGAATATAGATTGTATGCATAAACCAGGTCAGGGTACTGAAGATATGATTATAGAGCAATTACTGTGTCAGCCAGTGTGGCTTCTAATCAGAGCTGGCAAAGAGACTTTGGAAGCCAAAAACTCTTTTTTTGGAGTCCAACAAGAAGAAACAGCTTTGGATCAAAGTCTGTATTGTGGCTTTACATCTTCCTGGAATTAAATGTCTTAGGATAGGCAGTTAAGGCAGAAATAAAAGTCTTAAGAAGGACAGCTTTTAGTGGAACACAAGTGATGATTAGGGCAGTTCAAAGTTGGAAAACTTTTTTTTTTATTATTCCTTTTTATTATATGGTTTATGCTTAGCTTACTGAGCTGGTTGGGGATGCTAATCCTGCCCTTGCCCTTTAAAATGAACTACAAGGTCATATGGCTGAGTGTCTGGGATGTCAATAAAAACTATTACGCTAATACATGCATTTCATTTGATGAGGGCCCTAGCTATAGAACCAAATTTAGAATTGCTCCACCTTTGTCAGACCTATTGAAGAAAAACAGAATGATAAAAAGCAAGAGCTGGTGTGCTAGATACAGATCCGTGGCCGCCTGTCTCGGTTATAGCTATTTGTTTGGATGGCAAACTGAATATCCTGGTCCCTCCAATATGGTTTTGTTCCACCAGTAGTTCCACTATTTCCAGTGAAACAATAGGGAGAGACCAAGGGGATGCTTGGCATGAATGGGAGTTTGAGGCATTAGGCACACGTGCCTAGACAAATAATTGCAAATATATATATATTGTCTTCATTCATGTACCAGATCTGAATGCTGTTGTGTTCACTAGTGCACCTGCCAAATGAACTTTAAATTGTGTTTTTTTCTATGATGAGTGTTGAATTTACTGAATAGTGCTGTATGTTCCTTCATCAGTCAGATTTAGCATCATCAAATTGCAGTTGTCCTTTTCTTCAACATGGTTAGTAATGGCCTGAGTATTCTTGAAAATTCATCTGTTTATTTTTTTATTATTTTTTAAGTTTTCTCTTATTCTGTCTCCTTTTTAACTGGTGACTGGAAAGAACATATGCTGAGGGGGAAGGAGGAGAGTAGAGGGAACAGCAAGATATTAGTTTGCCTCTTGAGCCAAACTTCTTGTGAGAGGAAAGTGAAAAATGTCCTTTCCCAGCCAATATATGCTTTAATCTACCATGCAGTGGTGGCAAGTCTTGTCATATTTACGTTTTTGCCTTAAAGCTTAGTTTCTGTGGTGTTTTCATGAGAATGTTGACTTTCATTTAGAAAAAAAAAAACGAGTAATTCTTGTCACTCTTGTTGGGGAGAAGAGGTTGGTGATCTGAAACATAAAACATCAGGACTCAAAATGCCACTGAAAGACTGATGTTTATTATTCTTTCAGGAGTTAGGGTTTTTAAGCCAATGTCATGATTCTTTGGGGCTTGACTTATTTCGTTTGAATACTGAAAAGTGCTACTAAGGCAAATTTTCTTTCTTAAACACTTTTTCTCTGACAAACTTCCCATTCCAACAGCCTGGCATCTAGTTAATGCTCTGTGTGTCAGAAATCCCCATTTCAGAGATGACTCTGTTTCCATCAAAGCTGCAGCCGTACTTCATAATTTCACTTATTAACAGCCTACTGAGATAATTGGGTCTGCCCAGCTCATTAAAAATAAAATATTGATGTTTTCTTAGGGTAGATGTAATTATCTTGCCCCCACAGGGAGCAGGCAGCTTAAAGGAGGGAAGGTGTGGTGTGGTACACAGCCTGCTATGCACCTGCATGCTGCTCTGCTGAGAAGGAAATTAGGGACTCCTGGAGCAGTTAAAATCCATGAAGGGCGGAATGAAGAGGGGAAGACTTCCTTTCAAGCAAATTACTCTTAAAAAAAATTAAAAATCCTAGGTTCAACACGAAAAGTGACCCACTGTTCCTCTTTGCTGACATTTGATTCCAGGGAGGGATGTCTCCTTCATCTCTCTACCATGAGCAGCAGCAGTAGCACAAGCTCCGCTTTACTGCTGCACCAAAGTTATTTAGATGATGTTGTTGGAGTCAGTTCTGCAACGAGATAGTACTTGGTG
>NW_010585209.1:699-15868 GCF_000705375.1 Tinamus guttatus
AATTATTTTTTTTCCTTTTGCCTTTCCTGATTAACCAAAAAAAAAAAAAAAAAGGCAATATCTCTTATTTGAAAACGCTTCTTCATAAAACTTTCATCGAGTTAACTCAGGTACTGCCAGCATATTACTTGCAAAGCTGGCACATGGAACCTGAAAGAAAATGTTGCCAAAAAAAATTAGGTGTCTCTAAAATAGTAAACAGGGCAAACATCATCACCACTTGAGACACAAAGAAACATTTTTGTAAATTTATTAACAAATTTTAATTGTACATAGATTTTTTTTAAAAAAATCAGCCACCTTTGCTTAATACCTAGACCACTAGTGAGAAAGTGAATAGCAAGTACTTAGTTTTATCAAAATCATGAATTTTAATTTGTTCCTACACAGTATTTTGTTGTGGTGGTTGTTGTTGCTTCCTCATAAGGAAGGCAAGCTAAAGGACAAAGTAAAATGAGGACAAAAATAAATGGAGAACAAATCACTTATGGATTTTGAAAACATGTTAGTGGACTCTTGTCTGTGGACTGCTTCATAATGAGCATTGACACCCTAATGAGGAACAAGAAGAGGACTAAAATAAAATCACCTACTGTATCTGCATGGTATGGGAACGATCAAACAGATGGTCCTCTTGACAGCAGGAGCCTCACAGGGTATTCCATAGTCACCAGTTGAGCAACCATCATTATTCTGTGAAGCAGAGAGAGTCAAACTCCTTAAGGGGAGAAAGAAAGAAAGAAAGAAAGGAAAAAAAAAAACAACCCTGCAAATTTACTCCTTTGCAGGCTCAAAGATGTTTGCACTGATGCCTACAGTATATACAATCTTTGGAATCATATAAGCTCTAACTGCATGATTACTGCTTCCCACACTCATAGCCCATTTACATTCTACTAATTCTACCATTGACCAGAAATGACTTATCCCAACATTAACCTAAACAATAGGGTAAACAGAACACACAACAGGAAAACAAAGGTCAGATGAACTCAAAGAGAGAAAACAAACTCTGCACACAGACACATCTACTTCTGTTTTCATCTACTCACAAATTTGAATGAGGTTTAGGCAGTTATTTAACTTATTTTAATAACTGTATGACTCTCTACTATAATAGTTACAGACGGTTGAGGCACCCACAAAAAAAAAAGTCCTAATCTACTATAATAGTTACAGACAGTTGAGACATCTGCAAAAAAAAAGTCCTAAATTACTATATTACTATATAACTAAAGATACACAGTTCTCCCCTGTAGTCATAATTATATAAGTACATAAACGCTTAATATCAACATAGTTATATTCTATACAAATAGCATGCTATAAGATCTGTATATACATTCACATACCAGTAACTAACGTAGCAAGGCGTGCTTGTCTAGCTCTCATCAGCTAAACACAGCATTTGTACCGTTAGCTCCAGGAGTTAGACACAGAATCAAAATACACCTGCATAAAATGAAGATAATTTTTCCTCACAGCTTCGTTGAGAAGTTTTCTGCACCTCACAGATGAAGCACAGAGGGAGAGGAGGGGCTCCCTTTTCTATTTGCTTCAGGGTGAGTCCACCAGCCTGAGTTTCCAGGAGAAGAGCAAGAAATAAATGCACACCCTGATCTATCTGTCCATGGATGGAGGGCTCCAGTGCCAAAGAGGGCATGTGGAGCCCGGCGTAGGCTCGGAGAGTTTCTAGAGCCGACAGCTTTCACTTAGACTCTTTCCTCTTTAAATAAAACTTCGATGAGGAAGCTGCAGGCCTTCTTGGTAGTGTTACATCACACGCTAATAGCAGAAATTATTAGATTAAACGTGCTTGCACAAAACATTACAAAACACCACTCATTTAAACAACTCATCTCCTGCCAAGGCTTTCTGCCTCACTCGCCTGCATGCTCAGAAACACGCTAAAGTCAAGGAATAAATACGGTAGCACTAGCCTGTATCCATGTCCCAAGGCTCTTAGGCTTCCTGTTCTTTTCCTGTTATTCTCCACCCCTTTCATTTTGACAGCCTGCCTCCACCTTTTTATAGTTTGTTTGCTTTTAAGATTTTTGTCACATAGCAGCAGGGTAAATCCTGTAGTTTTTTCCCCATTTACTTCTCCCACTGACATTTTTCATACTGGAAATGCATAGTCAGCAAGGCTATTACAGGAATCTGCACCTCTGAGGCCTGCTGCACAACATAGCCAGGCTTATGCCCAAGCCAGACCAAATCACAGCAGAGAAAATAAATAAATAAATTTTAAAAAATAATAAATAACATGCAGCAAATATCTGGGTTTTGGTCAAAACAGCAAAACTGGCTCCAACCACCTGTTGTCTTCCACCTGTGGACCTATATGCCTGTACCTCCTGCTACAACTATAACTTTCATTCTCTAAATATGGCATTGCTATGATGGAGACTACAAAGGAAGGCAACAATCCCCAGCATCAGCACACCATGGTGCAATTTTCCAGGTGGGAGCTGCCAGGCTTTCTGTGGATAATTTGGGCCACATCATCATGTACTTGCACATACATCCATCACTGCTAACCAGCTCACCAACTTCCCATGAATGCTAAATCCACACTGGTGAACTGTCTGTACCAATTTCTATACCAATTTCTCCCTTATGCTCACCATGCTGAGTGACATTAACAGAAAAGCACTATTTTTAAAACAGCAAATCCTCCCTTGCTTACAAAAAGTCCAGTTTGAGACCCAACTCATGCCCTCCTTCTCCATCAAAGGTCGGTTGTTCGTCTTGGCCTTGCACAGCCTCAGACGTTCAGCACCAACAGCATCTGTGAACATCCTCTGAGTGACCACGACGTAAAGCATCCTTGGCTACAGTCATAACCTAAGTACAGCCTCTTCACTCATTCCTTCTATCGATGACACATCATAACAGCTTCAAACACACGCAAAAAAAACCCACTTCCTGTAATCAATTTTAATTTGGTTCTTTTAATTGAATAGCTCTTCTCTTTGGTGGTTCTGCTCTTCTTTTTAGGGGATATAGAGGCTGAAAGGAAAGGATTAGCAATAGAGAAAGATGGTCACTGCTCACCATCTGATTGATATAATTTTTTTTTTTTTTTTTTTTTTTTTTTTTTTTTTTTTTTTTCAGCCTTTTATCCTCCGTGAGGTATTTTCTAACTATGGTCTTCTTTTTGTTTGATTTTCTCTCAGCCTAATATCCAGATACGGAGTTTTTACTAAACTCCCTGCTTTCTCCCTTAAGTGAGAAAGTGTTTAGAGCTTTTTTTTATTTTTTTTTTAGATGTTATAACAAGTGGTTTTAAGAGATATTTCAAAAGCCTTCGAAAGTCTAGAAAAATAATTCTGCAATTCTGTCTCACTGTCTTCTCAAGAAGCCAGAAAGGCCACTAGAGAGAAGTAATGCAGGACGCTCATAAAACACTACACAAGTGCACAATATTGCTAAATAAAGTGCAGACAAAACCAAACTGATTTACACAATATATTTAGGAATACACTGTCTTACTTCACTCTAAGTAATCACTTTCTGCACATCCAGAAGTCCATAATGCTCATTAAAATACCTTCCCCTAAATGTCCCCTGCTAAAGCTTTTAAAAAGTGCGCTCAAAGGCAGTAAACAACAAAACTGTGAGTGTAAGAACACAGTTATGTTCAGTTTCCTTACCAAGTGAAAGTGAAAACGCAGGCTCAGCCTGCAAGCCACCTCTGTAATGCAGGGTTAAGTCAGTATGTTCCCAGCTGTAACTAAATATCCAACGTTTAAATCAACTGTATGTGCATGGTGATTATTTCTATAACATATATCAAGGTCCCCACATTTTTCCCATGACCACGTTCAGAACTTTAAATTCAAATTACTTACTAATAGACAAATTATTCTAGGTAGAGAAATCTGATTCCTTCCTTGCAATACCTGATTTCACAAACTTATCTGGAAATACAATATCTTTATAAGTATGGTCACAGCCTCAGAAATAAGGAAATATCCATGTACCCAAACAAAGCAATCCTTTGTTCAGAGTTCCAAGTTCATCCCGAGTGTTCCAAACCCAGTGCCAATTACACTCATATGTGTCATTTAAAAGAAACTCACACTTCACCAGGGGCACAACCTCCTTTAGATTATTAATATCTTCAGATGTACATGCTTTGCAGGGAAAAAAAAAATCCAAAATGAAATGCAGACATCGGTGGGCCTACAGCCATAGCTAATGTGAGCCTGCCCAAAAAGGTAACAGGGTTGCTCAATTAGAGACCTATATCACAGAGCTGAAAACGTGACAAACTTTTCTTCCTGCAACTGTCCCCCAGCATAGGGGGAAGGGCCTGCACTTAAATTTGCTTAGGCACCTGAAAAAAAAAGTCTATCCTCAGTCACATTCTGCATGGGCTAATTACCTTGCGGAAATCAGTGCTAGAGTTATGTTTAGTACTAACAAGCACTGCAGAAGCGTAGCTAACATCTTAATTGCATAGGTGACTGCTTCAAAAGCAGGGTCATTTCTTGGGCAGCTTCCAAGTCCTGCAATTGTATTTAAGCTTATGCTTCCCTTCCAGGTCTTCAAATGATGCGAGACTTTTTAAAGACTCCATCACTGCACTGTTACAGATTCATCTGCAAATCATACTGGGATGCTTAACATGGAAAAAAGTCTCATAAGACATTGAAACCAGGAACACAGCCCTCTGCTTCGAGTTGGCCTGTTGCTGTCAACCTAAATTAGTGCTACTTCTTCATAAAAGGCAATTTCTGTACGCTTCAATGCTTGAATAGAAATAAAATGACTAAAACAGCCTTATTTTACTGATGTGATCTACAAGTAATCTATAATCTTTGCAAGTCATAAATAATGCCATGATCAAGATTACAACAAAAGCATTTATTTCATGAAATTATTATCAGCAAATTGAAAGGGTTTTTTTTGTACCTAAATCTGCCACAGTTCCTGTGCTTTTAAACCACAGACTTTTGCATCCCTTGGATTATTGTTTTTATTGGCTCAAATTTTGCAAGCTCCATCTTGGACAAATGCATGAAGTGACAACACAGCTTCCTCCACTTTTAACACAGAAAGAAACGAGAACGTCCTAACCCCTTGGAGGTTCTTTTGCACAATCTGGAGAGCTTTTTTCTCAACAGTTATGAGCAGACAGTAACTATGAGAAGTAACAAAACAACCAGCTGCTACAAGCAGCTTAAGATAGCATCCGATAGTGAAAGTTACTGAAAGAGGAGGAAAAAAAAAAACTGCACCTGCGTCCAACTTCTATAAGTATTTTTTGCTGTGTACTCTAAATCAGAAGAAAAAAAAATGATGACTGTAGTGGTGAGATGAAGGAGGAAGTGTCTGGGAGCATTTTCACAAAAACATTTCACAAGTTCCTTCCATTCTTTCTGCTTCCGTCTAAATAGCGTAGCTCATGATAGTGCCTGTGAGGGCCAGGGAGCCTTCTTCATCCTCAGCCTCGTTGATGGAACTGCTTCAAGGTGCACACCAATATGATCTGAACAACACAGTCACACCTGTGAAGCTTCAAAGTGCTCCAGGGACACAGATGTATGAACATGGGCCACATGCAGCCTATGCCTGCTCCACCAGAGAAGCTCCCCTTGGAAGACACTGTTCCAAGTGCCAAGATGAGGGAGGAAACATTTTTACTGTTGACTATATCTATTTCCTAGTTGGTCTTCACTGCTCCAAACAGGTTGAACCTCAGGAAGGTTGGTCCCTAGAGCAGTGACCCTCCATGATAGAGAGGAGAAAAGCTGATGAGCAACAAGGTTATGCGGCAAGGCAGTAGGCACTGGCAAGATTAAGAGAGAGACACAGAGGTCTGGAATAAATAGGAGCTTTATCCAGGCTCCCCTGATGGAGCTGGACAAGCTCAACGGATAGGCTAGAATGGCCATGTTAAAGATTTGATGCCCATCTGAAGGAGGTCTGGGAGAGGACAGATCTAGCACAGTAAGATCCTTCTCACTCTCTCCTTCCCTCTTCACCTCTTTTGTAACAAAAAAAAGGGTATTTTTATAACAGAAAATGCACACAAATAGTCTCTCTTCATAACTCTCAGGGAAAACAAACCTAGGAAGGAAATGGGAGACTCATTCCCACAGGAAGCCAAATGAGACCATGAGTCTCACTAGCACTTCAGTCACACATTTACCAAAAAAAGGTTGCGTTCATATGTAAATGACTTGTGTATATGCCAACATTGCTCCCTAAATAACTACCATTAATGTCAAATTACTTATCAAAAACTCAGTGGCTGAATGGGAAAGATCTATTAAAAGCTCTCTGTGCTTCTTTATTTAACAACAATATATCAAAGTGGCATAAACAGAGCATTTCTGATCAGCAAAAATGATGTGATGCTAACTTGAAGGGAACAAGACAAAAGACTGCACTAAACAAGTGCTTCTATTTTGCCCTCTTTTCATCTTTATTACAAAATGCTACGCTTTTCCAACAAGTTTTTCCATAACTTTCAGCCAAAGTCAAGCACACCAACAAGCAGCAGGGCCATAACTTTCAGCCAAAGTCAAGCACATAGAAGATTCAGATTACTTTGAATCCATTGAATGTCCTTTCACATTTAACATCTTCAGATTGTTTGGGTGCATCTATTGATGAAATGATGCAGTGTGCTTAAAACTTCTTAATTCACAGAGGTAGGAGAACAAAAGCAACTGCCCACAAAGAAAATCAGAGTTTGTGTGATGTTGCCTATCACAGGAGGGAGTTTTATGGATTATAGCCCTCCTCCTCTGCAGGAACTGCACGTTATCTTGTGGCAAATCACTGCATTTAGGTCTTTGGTGTTGCTGAAACAGTCAAAAATGAGCACAGAAGCAAAGCCCAGGGGAGGCTTTTGATGAGACCAAACGTTTGCAGGTTGCAGTGTGACACAACCCACAGCCAACATGCAACAGGTTAACAACACAGTGATGGGCGATGGACAGACAGCAAAACCAGAAGTGGAGCCTGGGAGAAGCACAGGGATGTTTAAAGGAAGAATGAAGCAATTACTTGGAGAGAAAGCAACAACCTGTTCCTCAGTGTGCAATAAAAATGCAGCCACCAGATTCTCAACCTGGAGGGTATTTAATCATAGCCACAATAAATCTGTTTCTGACCTCCAGGTCATAACTCTCATAAACAAAGGCTTATTTGGAGGGAGGAAAAAACCTTCCTTGTCATTGATGTGTTTTTCTAGGTCAGCATTGCTGGAAGATGCACAATATTTCTTAAATCTCCAACAAATCAGCTATGAGTATGCAGAAGTATTACATTCCAGTAAAGTTCCCCACTTCAACTTTTTCAAAATATAAACACGTTAGTGGGCTTCACTGATCCTCAGCTACTCAAGGAGACAAGACACTGACAAAAAGAACAAAGCAGATGATTCTTATTAGGGGTTATCTCCTGAAGATAAAGGCCTTCAAAAGTCATGTTTCACTGTGTAAACAGCAATGAGGATGCTGTACGCTTACTAGAGCAAGGGGAAAAATACAACTTCGGGGGAAATTCTAACAATCAGCAATGAGCATATAAACTAATTGCTAACATTAAGCATTTTCTTGCTTATGCCAGCTAGACTTTTGGGTGTGCGAGACTAGCAAGAATAAGCTTGATACATTACAGAAAAACAAGTGAATACATGTGGCATAGGTTTAACCTCATCCTGGACTAAAAGGGGTTCATTCTGCTACTTCTAGTTGCAGCTTTGGTGAACAAATTGCATCCTGAACAGTAATGGTTTAAATACAATGAAAGCAATGCATGCACATAAAACCAGTTCTTTAAACTTTTCTCTCAAAGGCGGGACTCCATAAACAGCTGGATAAACCTAATGGTTCTATTCAATGCCTTAAAAGAAAATGTAGAGAAATGAAACATATGCCAGCATGGGGGTCTCTAAATGCTACTCATTTCTCATGGGAGAGAGACAGCTCTCAGGAGTTGATTTATCTTTCCATTCACCATTTGAGTTTACAGTTCAGGCTCCTGGCACTAGAAATGTTCATCTTGTCTCTGGCTTCTGTTACAGGCTGATTTTCCCATTAAGAAGGTCAGATCAAGGTGGTAAATTTGATTCATATTCACTAGTAATTACATGTTGACACTTCCCAAGTCTCAACACCCAGGTTTCACTTCCCTGAAGTGGAAGGTCCCAAATAATGACATCATCTTCCAGAAATCCATGATCCTGGAAACTGTTAAAAGTTGTAACTAAATTAAAATAAATAAATAAAACCAAAGTTCACTGCTACCCCATAAAAGAATTAATCTTAAATGATCTGTTCAGCATTTTAGCCGCAGTAGTTCAGAAAGTCTCATCTCTATAGTAAAGCCGTATAGTCTTGTGTACTCTGATGTAGATGACATAATCAGAAGAGCACTCCTAAATGATAGCTTTGATGAGTTAGGATGACATCTCTTTTGCTTGCATTTGATTGGGTAATTTAAAATTCACTTTCAGCTCTTCTAAAATATTTGGTTCCTATGACAGACACGATCTAAGGCTTTTGATTTTGTGCTATCTCTCTGCTTTCAGGGCAGTTATGGGCAGCTTTTTTGTTGGAATTATGGTCTGTGGAATTAGGCTGGTTATGGTCATTTGCTCTGAGGTCACAGGCAATTTTCTATCTCTTTCTAAACTAAAATTTTTCAAAATATTATTTCAGGTGGAATGAGATCCTGGCAGAGAGCCCCTGGATCTCCCTGGTACTTCAACACAGTTCTCACTTGTACCACCCCTACCAGCCTACACACCCCTACAAGGAAAGAGGGAAACACCCCCCACCATTTGAGGAATCCTGCTAAGAACCATCATTAACAGCATCATTCACAAGATGGGATGATTATCTTACCCATTGGCAGGGGACACTCAAAGCTCAACATAAGAGCATTTTAAGTTGCACCATTCAGAGTTAGAGTTTGCTGGATTTTGTGCCATTTCGGTCACACGAGACCAACAAATCACACAACTTCCACGCAAATCAGGATGCAAAGTCTAGGTTCAAACACAGAACCTGGCAGATTATGCTACACCCAAGTTATAGACTCATGAAAAGATTAATTCACATTCAAATCAATCTACTTTGATTCTGAAAAATTGCAAACAGATTACACGGTCCTTAAAAACACCCTAGCCCTGATTCATCATCAGGGTAAATTTGCCATAGTAAATTTGCCATAGTCAGGGTGGGGTTAAATTTGTTATGCTTTTTAAATATTTTCCCTTCAGAACATAAGCAGCTTCTTTCTCATGCTGATCATTTGGAGACTTAGCTAATTTATTTATTTAAATTGTCCTTGCAGGTATGCATAGCTGCAGGTAGAGTATTTTAGAACAGAGTAAACTGACCAGTCCAGTTCTCCTTTACAGGCCACCTCCATACATTCTCAAACTGACCTTTAAGTGCAAGAGTTATGACTACCTAGCTCAGCATCGTGAGGGAAAGCCAGAGTTTATCTTAATAGTTAACTTTGAGTTTTGATGAATGCTAAAGAATCTGAAATCTGCTAGTATGATTACACTATATCACAAATAGAAGAACTTCTGTGAAATTTACTAGGATATATAAATGAGATTAGATGCCTGAGCATTTAGAAAAAGACAAAGCACAAAAAAAGGCATTTCCAAGTACTAGAAACCTGGATCAAGGCCTGTTATTGAATTAATATTAATGATTTGTCATTTGGTTCTGCAGATGTTTCCCATGAGATAGATAGCAAATAACATTCCACTTGAAATCCGGGGAAGCGGAGACGGGAGCTGAGTTATGTTACTCATTCCATTGGATATTTTTACTTGAACTTCTCAAAACGATTAGCTTCAACAAATTTTACTTTGAAGGAAATTTGTATCAAAGTTTCAGTGAACATAACATAATCCATTCTCATCTAACCCAAATGAACAAGATTTTTAAATTTTTCCACAACCATGACGACGTGAGATCCTAATAGCATCTGCCCTACCCTCATTGACATCTCCAGGCCACCTCCGCCTCTTGTTCAATGGCTTTAAAGACAAGGACTGCCCAACTAATCTGGTACTGTCATCTCATTTTCACCCACCTCCACTAAGACGTTATCAAAGATCTCATATACTCTCCAGGCCAAAACTTAACTCTAAAGTTTCAACTGATTAAAAGCAAATAAGAATAAAAGCACAGGTTTGTAGGCCCACAAGACAGCGTCTCTATCTTAATGTATAATGTTACGAGGAGCTGGAAATTTTTACTTTCTAAATGAGATCTTATCTCTGATTATGAAAGGAGCAAAGCTATGTAACTCCAAGAATTTCCAAAACAATAAAGTCTGTACAAAACTGAAGTTTCCAGGAATGCAGAACATATTTTGCACATTTCAGTCACAGTCCTTAGGAATGGGCAACAGGAAGAATTGTCAAGGGTACAAGTACTTTCCAGAAAGGAAGGATGTGAATAAGATCTCGCCCTTCTTCCCCTCTCTCCAGCCCAAAAGGCAAACAAAACAAAACACCATTACAAAACCCACATTACTATTTTGTTTGCATTTTAGCAAGATGTTCTTGTGGGAAACAAAAACCAACTTAAGCATCTGTGTAAATACACATGCAAAAGGCGCCCATCATAGAGCATAGAAAAATCACTCTCCCCTTTATCTGACTCAAATTCTTGCCATAAACCTAATCAAGAAACAGCAAGAGAAAGTATTTGAGCTAATTAGTTTAGCATGAGGACCATCAGAAAGCTTGATGTTTCCCAAGGGGCTATCCTGCAGACCAACATGTAGCGCATCCTATGAAGCCCAAAGGGAAGTCTGGGAGGCTGCACCACCACACTGGAAACTTTCCAGTAAAAATTCAGTACAGCCTTGAAGGCTCCTGCCGAAGGGCCTGTTTTCCTTAGACACTAACGCAACTGGAGCTGTGTAGACGCACCCTGCAACTGCCAGCCCTGACACAAGGTTGAACCAGGGCAGGCATAAACTGCAAAAACAAAGGTTAATAAAAATTAAAGAAACTCCACATCTACAGCTTAGCATTTTGCTTTTCTCCAGATTACCACCAATAAGCCTCCTTTAGGAAAAAAAATACAGCATATACTTAAGGAAAGAAAAACAAAGCCAGAAGAGTCTCTGTATTTTTGCACAACAAGCTCATTCTTCCACAAGTGACACTGCAATGAAAGTTTGGAGTTGCGATGTAGCCTTAGGAAAGATCAATATACGTTTTAAACCTCAAGTTATGAGGAGTAAAATAATTACAATTTTAAGGAAATACAGCATTAGGTATGCTGTTTATTGTAGTTTTCCCATAACCTTGAATATTAGTCACATGTATTTTACATTCAACTGCTTTGAACTATTTTGGACAGTGAAATGTTGATTTGACAAAAACCCATCCAAACGTTCATCACATAAGTGGAGTGCATCATAGCCAATGTCCACTGAGCCCAGGAAGTTCCCTTTAACGCTGACCAAAAATAATGCTCAGGAAAAAATAAATATATATGTATATATATATGTATATATGTACGTGTGTGTGTGTGTGTGTATATATATATATATAAGTTCAGGAAGTTATATAATAATTCTGTCCTCAAAACACCTTCCTGGTTTCCAGGAATGTGTGATTTGGAGGCTTTCTCAATTAGAAATTGCACTTGTGCCATTGCAATAAATAGTCCTTGCAGACCTTTTGTCTGTGAATTTGCTTAACAACTTTAAGAATTAATCTCCACCTTAAGCAACAAGAACATCTTTTGGTAACAACTTTCATAGATAAATTAGCCTTGCATAAAGCACTACACTTCCCTTTTTATTAAAAAAAATACTTTTTTCCCATTTACTCTCAGAGAATTATGTGAAATTATGATTGTTCTGTATACATCCTATATTACTCAAGTTTTGTCCATTTCTGTCATATCTCTCCCTATAATTCCTCTTAATTGAAAAGTTCTACTATCAAGGTGCCTAGTTAATACCATACCATCAAGACATCCAAACTGGAACACAACAGGTATACTTTTTTTTTTTTTTTTTTTTTTTTAAGATAATTGAATTGTCTGAATTTACAATGTACTGCAAAAAATAAAAGCCCAAAATGATTCCAGGAACACTTCAAGAAAAGTTAATTACTTAACACAGTTTCTCTCACAGCCTTACCATTAGGTGCCAATAAGCATATTTTTTCAGCTGAAAGAACAGGTTAAAGGGCTCACAATTTCTCTCAGATTGATTATAGAGCTTTTCTAAAGGAGAGCACTTTTTTTTTGATAGTTATAAACCGTAAGAATAATAAGTAATTCCAAAACTTTCAAAAATACATAGCAAGATCTTGCTATACTGGTGCAGAGTGGCTATGTGGTAAATGAACGCAAATCAAGTTGCATCCCTTTGAGCATCCAAGCCATCACGGACATGTGCTGGCAGCAGGAGTGGAGATAACCAAGGTACCTTTAGGCCATGGTATCCTCAGTGTTTTTTGGGAAGACTAAACATCTGCAGAGCCTCAATCCTTGCATAATACCCAAGACCCATAGCAGACAGAGTACATCTAGATGAAGTCTACATTAAGGCCTCATTATTGCTACCTAAATTAGATTAAAACTGTCTGCCCACACGATAACCACCCTGCTCGCTGGCAATGCTGGCAAACCTGTCGTTACACCCAAACTAATTCCTTCAAGCAAATTGCAAAGCATATAATCAGGTCATCGATCCAACACAGGAGACATGGCCTAGCATCTCTGTAATGTCCTAAACGTGATCCTGCGGTCAGGATCCTCGTGCAGAACGCAATGGGAAGGAAGCCTCCACAGAAATAAAGCCTTAATTATTGAGAAAAACATAAATGCCTAAATACAAACCACTCCAATCACCTGATTTTATAGTGCTGTGTTCGAAGTGAAATCAGTGTTGCTACCTGGCACTCACGCCTCTGACAGCATCACAACCTTGCAAAGGCTACCTATGCTTGGAGAAACAGTCCCCAGGGTTCAGACACCTGGACTTAACAGGGAAGAAGTAACTTCTTCAGCAGAGCAGTTTGGGAAAAAGAATGTTTCTTTCCCTTAAAAACAAGCCTTTATGCAAATATATTACCTAACAAATACAAATGGGAGTAAAATGAGAAGGTGAGAAGGATGTCAACATAAATCCTCTAAATCCTTCCTCTGAGGAAATCAGGAATGATCTTCCACTCAAGGATGGAAACAGCACAGAGGAAATGCAGAGCATTTTTAGTGTGTTTAGTTCTCCTCTGAAGGACTTGGAGAGAAGAGCATTGCCACAAGCAAAGGGACTGTGGCTAGCACAGAGCTGCTGTGAGACACTGTGCCACCAAGCGTGGCCTTGAAAGACTGGAATTCAGCATCTCCTCCTAGTTTGAGGGAGCAACCTGGACTGATAAAAACCTGATTCTCAAAAAAAATAAAAAGTGCAAGTTGTTACCTGAGTCCTGTACAAATTTCCCCCTTGCTGGGATAGGCCTCCCATGGCCACTTTCAGATATCAGTAAAAGAAGGCTGCAGGCAAATAGGCACAATTTAGACTAAATCACTACAGACACACAAAACTGCCCAAAATCTCATCGGGAAGACCTGAGGTACCTCCCAGTGTGAAGCTGGATCCCTCTGATGCGGCCACCTCTGGCACCTGCTGCAAAGCCAGGCCAGATCCCAGCTTTATCCCAGGCAGCAGCAAAGCCCTGTCAACTTCAGCATCCAAAGTATAACCCACCACCTCACTTAGAAGGTGGGTAGAGCTCTCAGGAGCTCTTCTTGCCTGAGCAGGTATGTTTTGAATAATTAACTGCTCAAGGAAGAAGAATTTCATCAGTGCAGTTAGTTGGAAACCAGCTGCTTGTGTTACTAAATGCAAAAACCAACAGGAAAAGGCTTGCTGCAAATCTGAGCCAGGCAGTGGTCATGATTACCTCAAGTGAACACTTCTGCCCTCACCTAATTGTGCCCTCGTCAAAGAGAGGATAATTATGGGAGCCCACCTGCCATTTAGGTGCCCGGCTTCACCCACTGTCAACTAAGGAGGTGCCCTCCTCATGCTTTTGTTATTTAACTTTTTTTTTTATTTAAATATATATATACTCAAATTATTTTTCAGCTTCTCTAATACCATAATCAGGACTAAAATTGCTTTCTAAAACCACAAGACTACTTTTATTTGGAAAAAAAAAAGCAAACACATAAGAACTAAAAATGAAAATTTCCTCTTTGCATAATCTTGAGTTTCTCTTCCCAAAGTTACAGCCAAGTACAACTATATATCCCGAAGCCATTGAAGGAATACACCGTTACAAGAAAAGTTTGTTTGCTTTATAATAAGCTATTTTACTGTGGTAATGAACAAGAAGAAATCAAATAACTTCATTACTCATGTGCATCAACACCTGAAACTACTTAATTGACAATATATTCTGAAAGACGAAAAAAAAAACCTGCAAAATTCCAGCACACAAACACCACAGTTTAATGGCTAAAAATTAATATAAAAATATCAAGGTGAAATGTTTTATGCTCTTCATACAACACGTCATCACTCAGCTTACAGAGTGCTCTGAACAACTGATATTCATAAAATCAAGGGCAAGTTCACTTCTTGCCAGCAGCTGTGCTATGCTAACAGTGCTGATAAGCGAGACCATTTCTCATTAGAGAATCGCAGAATGGTTGAATTTGGAGGAGACCTTCAGAGTTAGTCTAATCCCCACAACCTTACAAGCAAAAATGTAAGAATGTCCTTTTTAAAAATTATTTTTTAAAATCTTCTAGGGTTGGTTCCTAGTTGCTTCTTTCCTGTGAGGAAGATGGAAGCAGGCTAGTCCACATGTGGACCATAGACCCTTCCATCCGCACCGGGCTGGGCAAGCAGCAGCCGCTCTATTTCTTCCTCGCAGGTACAAACCATCCCGACAAACACAACCGCTCGGCCCGAGCGCCTTCCCCATCAACCTAGCGCAAGGCAACGAGGCGGGAGGAGCAACCCAAACTGCCCGGCGAACTTGCTTCTCCCGGACACGTGGGAGAGCAGAGCAGGCACGGCACAAATCCACGGTATCCCCGAAAACGCGCCCAAAACTCCCTCCTCGCAACCGGCCGCGGGGCAGGCGCCGGGCAGCGGCAGCGCGCGCAGCACCGCGCCCGGTCCCGCACCGAGCGCGTCCCCG
>NW_010585216.1:0-78731 GCF_000705375.1 Tinamus guttatus
AAGCGGGGGGATCCCCGCGGGCTGCCGCCCGTGGAGAAAATCGCTGCTCGTGCGACGTGAAACGCACCGCGATGCCGGGAAGGGAAGCGATGGTAGTGGTGGGAAAACGAGAGAAAAAATGAGAAAAAGAATAGAAAAAATAGAGGGAGAAAGAAAAAGAAAAATGAGCAGGAAAAAAAAAAAAGATGATGCGGCGGCTCGGGGATCCCCGCGCTCCGGGGTGGCGGCGGTGGCTTTAAATTTATTTATTTATTTATTTATTTATTTATTTATTTATTATTTGTTAAGAAAGAGCTCTTCTTTTGGCAGGGAAGTGCTAACATTTACATATAAGGTAGTAGTTACCTGCTTAAAAAAATAACGATAATAAAATACACGAGGGGGTGGGTAGCGAAGCCCTTGCTACAGATCGGCCGCGCTGACATTTTTCCAGGAGCAGGGAAGGGGCCGCTGCAGTCGCCCTCCTACCCCTTCCCTGAGTAACCTTGGGCAAGGTACTTGTGACCTTTCTGTGCCCGGACAACTCCTCACAGGAAAAGGGAGTATTTACAGTATTTGCTGTCCTGGTAACCTTTTTCAATTTCTATATGTGAAAAATGCATGGAGTATTTTTTTTTTTCAGGTAAGAGACAGTAAATTTAGATTATGTGTCACAACTGCATACCAGACCTCCATGAGAAAACAAAACAAAACGAAACCTTACTGTGAGAAATCAGGAGTAGCTGACTCCCTACCTGTGTCTGTCACCTGTATTTAGACTACTGAAGACCTAAGTAACTGAATCAGTTACGTAACTTATCCCAGTCGAGCAATCCGGGCCCAAGAGGAGCCATTTGTCTGGAAACTTCTTGCCACTTTGGAAAGGTTTTGCTCAAAGTTTAAGATACATGCTTGTTGACCTTGGGAAAACATTTCACATTTGACATGTGAAAACGAATATGAATCAGTTTCAATGATATTTTAATGTTACTCATCACTGTATGATAAATAATAAACATTCGGATATCCTGACTATAGCAGCAAAATCAAATTAGCCAACAATTGACATGACAAAAGCATAGAGTAAAATTCTAGGTGGACACTTATACTTTATATTACTAGCATTTATATAAGGAGTAGCATTTTTTTTTTTAGCAGTGGATGATTCATAACAAGGATCTTTTTTCTATAATCAGTTATGAGTTTTGTTTTTCAATGCATGTCTTCAGTGCAGAACAGAAGAAGTGGGGCCCATAAACTTCAGAGAAAGAAACTACTGCTGTTTCATGACTGACACTTGAAGGAAGAACCCTAGCTTGCGTCGGTGATCTTCTTCATTCACAATTTTCTCTGAACTCTTCCAAACTGTTTTTCCCAACTGTATCCCATCTGGAAAATGTTCCCAGTCATTCCAATGTAATTATGCTGGCGTGTAATTAAGCTAAATGGACTAACCCCATTAGTCCATCCCACTTCTCTGCACAGTTCGCCGTTTCCATAGGCTGGCGCTTCTCTGCCTCAGCTGTTCCTTTGCGTACTGCAACAGAGCAGCATCCACCTCCGACGTAAGTGGGTTTTCAGTGACGAGGCAGGCTGTGAGTTTGGGTGGCTGACGCACAGCACGCATTTGCTCCTTCTACCAAGTAATTTTGGGCAGAACATGGGGGTGGACAACTAGGCATAGTAACATCTTCAGTAACAGCATTAGATTTGCCAGAAGATGTTTGTCAGAGCCCTAAAATGCTGTTGCTTAAATCGTCCCTATGGAATAATTCCACCATGATGAAAGAAAAAATGATCTGCTCGCTCTACCTCTCCCTTTCCTTTCCTTGTCCCATATCACCCTGCCCCATCGCTATTTCACCACATTTATCTTCTCGTATGAGGTTTCTGCTGGCAATACTTTGCCAATATAACTATACCAATGAAGTCAACCAGCAGTGGAGTGCTAGTATTAACATCTTTCATGCCTGCTAAACTATGTTTTTGCCAGTATATCCAGTTCCAGCCATTTCTTTACGGCTCCAAGAAAAATAAGCTATCCTGGATAATGGTCAGATTTGTCAAAATTTCTTATCTATGTTAGGGACATTTGCCTGCAGTTATATCAGTCATATATCATATCAACATATCATTTTTTTTTTACCTCCTTCCATCCTAAACTGGCAGAAACATGTTGAGAAAAGTATATACCTTGCTTATGAAAAGCATGAAGTTTAGTTTGGGTCTAGCACATGTAGTTTTGATAGCACAAAGTTAATCTGATTTCAGTAGTTTTCTTCATGCTTAGAATATTTTGGATTCATTAGCTGTGTAACAAAAGAATGAGTGTGAGATTATTTGTTTATAAAAGTATATCTGAATATGTTTTGGCTACTGATCTAGAGGGTTGGAGGATAAAAATCGTCAGCAATGGGGATTTTTTAGGCGATGCTCTCAAGCTATTAGTGAATTTTGCTAGGAAAGACTGAACAGTAGCTAAAAAATTCTGCTTGTTCTTGGTCAGATAGAAGTGGTAGCTCTGGGGACATCCAACTGTTTTTGCTGACACGAGGAAGCTTGATTCTGTGCAAGCCCCATGAATATGTTGCTGTATTTGCACATTGCCCAAAGTCCCAGGCAGGCTACCCAAAACGTTTTCGGAGGGGCTGGGTGCACGAATAGGTTGAACTTCACAGTCTGACACACCCTTTGAAAATGCATTTTTTGTTTGTTTGTTCTTAGTCTAAATCTCATTTTGAAACACCTTTCACTCTGAGGGTAAGGAGTAACACTTGAAAGGGCCGTGCGTGGTGTTTGGCTTGGCTCTGGCTGTCCACCTGCTGCCAGGATCGCAAAGCTGGTGGTAGTCAAACCATGGGAAAAAAAGGTAGAGAAGGATTATGTGCGTCAGCAGCACTTTCCTACATTATCAAGGGTACAGTTATCTGTTCCAACAAATTTGAGTGATTTATATTTTGATGTCCTTGAACTTCTGCGTAAATACGTGAAGTCACTTTATCCCCTTGTCCATTTATGTGCATACTTGTGATACAGTGTCATTCCGGTTACATATTTCATAATCCTACTGTGGAGGGGCACGGATTCCTGTCAGCTTTGTTCTCTCTAACCTTTCTCAGTTTCTTTGAGTGCTAATGTGCCATAACTTCACTACTACCCAGCTACAAAGTCTGTGTCATTTGGAGGGGAGGTCGCACCGTCTTTATAGGAAGTTTTGTGAGATAATTTGTTGTTACTGCTCATCTAGTAACCCCTCACGATATGCTTCATCTCTCTATAGTAAGAATAACTCCAGGAGTTACAATCTCCCTCCCTCTCCCTCTTTAAGATCCTGGGCGGCTAATTCGTTTTTCCTGCTCCTGTGACATACATGTGTGTGTGGCTTTGTACACGGGGCCAAGAGACGCAGAAAGCATAGCCTGAGAATACCCCTTTGTTGTTGATGATGCCGGGTGAAGATGGCTTTCCCGGGTAAACGCGCTGCCCCCCGGGCTCCGGAGGGCTCCACGCTGCCTCTCTCTGGGCTGCGGCCGCGCAACTCCCTTTTCCTTTCCTTTTTCCTTTCCTTTTTCCTTTCCTTTTTCCTTTCCTTTTTCCTTTCCTTTTTCCTTTCCTTTTTCCTTTCCTTTTTCCTTTCCTTTTTCCTTTCCTTTTTCCTTTCCTTTTTCCTTTCCTTTTTCCTTTCCTTTTTCCTTTCCTTTTTCCTTTCCTTTTTCCTTTCCTTTTTCCTTTCCTTTTTCCTTTCCTTTTTCCTTTCCTTTTTCCTTTCCTTTTTCCTTTCCTTTTTCCTTTCCTTTTTCCTTTCCTTTTTCCTTTCCTTTTTCCTTTCCTTTTTCCTTTCCTTTTTCCTTTCCTTTTTCCTTTCCTTTTTCCTTTCCTTTTTCCTTTCCTTTTTCCTTTCCTTTTTCCTTTCCTTTTTCCTTTCCTTTTTCCTTTCCTTTTTCCTTTCCTTTTTCCTTTCCTTTTTCCTTTCCTTTTTCCTTTCCTTTTTCCTTTCCTTTTTCCTTTCCTTTTTCCTTTCCTTTTTCCTTTCCTTTTTCCTTTCCTTTTTCCTTTCCTTTTTCCTTTCCTTTCCTTTCCTTTCCTTTCCTTTCCTTTCCTTTCCTTTCCTTTCCTTTCCTTTCCTTTCCTTTCCTTTCCTTTCCTTTCCTTTTTTTTTTCTCCTTTTTCCCCCTAAAGCCAGGTCTGAAAGTAAAAATAAGGGGTTGGGAGTGGGGAGAACAAGAGGTTGCTGATATCCCATACACCCTCTTCTATGAGGGTGGGTATCAGCACATAAATATGTGTGTGTATATATATACATATATATATATACACATAAATGAGCTTTGGAGGAAAACTGCAATCCTCTTCCGCGTGCAGTGGTCGTGTATCTAAAAAATACTGATACTTGCTGAAGGGGAAAAAGTGTTTGATTAAAATATAACAATCAATTAACATAAAAAAGATTCATGAAGCAGTTCAACTCAATACCTTCAAACAGCAGTTGAAGACTGTACCTCTGTTGTATGCAGGAAGAATGTTTAAGTATCTAAGAATTATTTAAAATGATGCCTTTTTTTTCGCGGCTTTCTTCTGTAGCAAGGACTGTTCAAGAGACCTTGCAATGTACTGTCTGACCTGCCTGGACAGCCAAGGTCCAGGGCTTTCAGGGTATTTCTGCTGGAGAACGCATTGATGATAGAACACAGTATTTCTCTGATGTAATATTTACAGAAAATGAAAAAAGCCCCATTTCCCCAAACACCACAGGACAGGGCTTTGTTTGATTTGCTCTTTCAAATTCTGCTCCTTTCCAGGTAGCGTTCTGTTCCAAAAGGCTCTTCTTTTACTTCCATTCCTAGGTAGGTCACTCCTGCCTCTCTCCATTTGTTTCTTGCTGCTTTTGGGAGCAGCAGAAGAATCTCAGGCATCCAGATTTCCCCTCTGCCCTACAATTCCTTTGGTTATTTGCCTTTGTTTCACACGGCCTTTGCATCTGCTTTAGGTAGTATCTCTTTATTCCTCTCTCTTTTTTTTTTTTTTCTTTTTTAACTTCAGAAAATGAGCTTCGCTTCCTCTGCTCTTTTTTCTGACATAGGATAATTTTCCTAACAGCAGGGGTAATGAAGTTCTGGAGGAGGTTGTCAAAGGGTTTTTATAGAGTCCCCCTCACCAGAGGACTTTAAGCTGGACAAATATTTATCAAGAATGACACCAGTACAGTTGTCCTGACTCAGGACAGTGTGATAGTCTAAATGATCTCATGTTTACTTTTAGCCCCATTTAATCAGATTTCTATCATATGTGCTTCTAATAAAAAGTCCCCAAAGTGCTACTTCTGAAAGGAGTACTTTTGGTTTTTTATTTCTTTTTCCTCTTGCCTGGGCTTATTTAACAGTGCAGAATAAAGAGTATAAAACTATGAAATATTATGGCTATTAGTCAGTCCTTACTATTTGGGATGTGCTCTCAGTGCAGTTCTTACTCATGCTAAACATTTACTGTTTTACTGACCTAATCTGTGCACACACAAAGACCACCAGGGAGGTGAAGTGGCATTTTGGGGAATATAATGACTATAAAGGCAAATCTTGCCTGCCTTTATTATTAATATTATTATTATTTCCTTTTCAGTGTACAGCTTTGATGGAAGTTTTATGTGAAAAAGATGAGAAAGGCTTGCCCTTGCCGTGGACTGGCTGCCTTCAAAGAGCATTATCATCTATCTGCATTATTTAGACAGAGTCTGGGAAACTCAGCGGAGCCTCGGGCTCCCATTGTGCTAGACATTGTATAGATGAGTAATTAATGGTGGACCTCCCCCGGCTCTGTTTAATGTATATATTGTACATACACAAGAGGCTGGGGCAGGCCGCCGGTGTGGGGAGTCGGGCTGCTGGGGAGGCAGCGGGAGCAGCCCTCGCCTCGCCGGTGGAAACTGGGGGCAGGCTCGGGGTTTGAGGAGGAATTAAGGAGCGGCAGCCTCACGAGTTCGGGTGTGCTCATACTCATGGGAAGGAATGAAGGGCAGCACGTATGCGCAGGAGAGGGGGAACACCTTTGCCGTGCATCTTCGGAAGCACCTCTTCCAGATCCGCGGTTTACATGCAACTATTAATTTCCGCAGCATCAAGCACCAAAACAAGCACAAAGCTGTTGACCCGAGAATTTGACACCCTTTCATGTGTCTTCAACAGATCAAAATAAAACAAATAAATCAATAAATCCTTCTTCCAGTTGATGGGCGTGATGGCCCAAACAGCACACTCCCTGTTACAGAAACTGTCACAAGTGGCAGGAGTGAGGAGGGAGAAGCAGGAGGAGCAGGTATCTCCAACAGCCGTATTGTAGCAAGCACTGCAATGGTTGGAGGCAATTATGTCTAAAGAATAATAATAACTTGCTAAAATATTTTCTGTCAAGTAATACCCACAAAACAAAGAAAAAATAAGGAAAGGTTTCATGCATGGTCGGCTGAGTGCTCATGAACATAGAACAAAATGGTCACTTAATGTTAATAAAATATTCATGTGGACATTACATTTTCATTACTGAAGTGGGAGACCACAGTGTCAGATACAAGTGAAGAGTGTGCTTTCAGTTAAACTGCTGATTAAGCAAAGGCACAAGAGACAGCGTTAGTAACAGCACAGAATGAAGCAATCATGACAAATGAACATGTTTTTAATTTCATATGTTGTATTCAATCATATAACAGGAGAATGTCTCTAGGCACCCCAGGTTGTTCCTCCATGCTTCTATTTTTTCTAGTTTGGTCTTTCACTTCAGTTCCACAGGTCTTCATTATTTCCTTCCAAGTGTCTTATTGATCAGCAAAGTAGGAGAGTTAGAGTATTTTCCCCAAAAGCTTCAGAGAACAGGAAATGTCCATTGTATCACTCTTAAACTGATTGAATTATCCATTTAGGAGAGTTAGGCTGCATCCCAGAAGCTTAGGGCATTTCTGAACTTAGAAATCTACTTCATTATGTGAGGGGATAGGAACTGTGATTCTTTCTGGCTAAAGAATGGCCAACTTGGGAAAGCTTTCGGGATTTTTTAAAGGTGAATAGCTCCGAACCCTTTCCAACTTGGATGTTGCAAGAGTTGCTGTGGTCTCTAGAAAGCAGCTATGGTCAATGTGGATCAGTTCTATGAGGCAGAGGCCTTACAGAAACCTAATCAAAAAAGCTGTTGCCTCAGCTTCAGCTGGGGCTGTCTGAGGACCTTGCAGAACCTTCAGAAATGTAACTTCCTGGGTGCATCCTTTCTTATACCTTCCAGAAAGCTGAAAGCACCTTTCATTTCTGGTACAAAGTGTTCTGGGTTTGTTTGCTAACAAAACTTCTTTTGTCATAAGTGACTTTGATCCCGTGAAAGATCCTTGGATCCCAGCTGATCCAGCTATCCAATAGTTTATATCCTCTTCAGCAATTTCCTGAGATGCTGTTCCTTTTTGTAACCAAACGATCTTTTCTACGTTATTTAGAAATGCATTGGAACAACAAATGTGCTAAACATGTAACTATATCCCAGAGGTATAAATTGCACAGACACAATCTACTGATTGTGAAAAGATCGGAGAATTTTAAAGTCAATGGGTGGCTGTCAGCTGGTAACTGAACATTTACTGAAAAATGCCCATGAGAAAGTGATGTGGGTTTTCTTGCAGGATAATCAGGTTTAAAAACAACAGTTGTCTGCCACCCTCCTAAGTTGGTTATATTTAAAGAAATACCAGCAAGTTAAATATCACACTCCCCGAAACATTCACACTTCCATATCCTTCCTTTCTTAATTCCTTAGACTGATAATACTGAAACAATTTTACAGCCCAGTTTACTGACTTGTTGATTTTAGTTACTCTTTTATTTTTCTCTCAGTTGGGAAAATGAAAGTAGGTTTTTCAGTCTCCCTTTTGAAAACTGTCTACAATTTTGATTTGTTGCTTCCATGTGCGGGTTTAACTGCGCTGCATACACACAGCAAATTAACGTAAACAAATATCTTGCCTATCTTTGAATTTCAATAATTAAAAGAAATCATAAAATCTTAACTGAGTCTTCCCTAGGATTGGTTTCCTGAGTAAGACTCAGGAACACACAGCAATTGAAGAGGCTCCCTTCTTTTTGAAAATAAGCCCATATGATTCACAAGCAAATCTCAAGTTTGTCTCAAGCAAATTAGTTTCATTAGAGTCCTTTTCTTTCCTCATTATAAAAAGCTTTAAGAGAATATCCTTTTTTTATTGCTGTATAGACTAGAGGCATTTTACATAAATGCAACTGTGGAAAACCATCAAAATGTTCAGTTAAATACAGAGATGTTCATCAAAATGCTGAAAGGGGACCCTTTTTCAGCACTCAACCTTAACCCAATTCGAGCATCATGTATACTCCTGAAGGCAATATAAAACCCTAATACTAGCATGGGCACGATACTCTGTGCTCTGCTTATTTAACAGAAACATTCAACTTACGTTAAAAGAAACGTTCAAGCTATGTTTAATATTGCTTTATGTGCAGCTCTGAAATTAATGATCATAGAATAACAGTCTAAAATAGATAGGACACATTTTGCTTAGAAAATAACTGTCTCTCTCAATTCGCTGTAAGGGGGCTCTAGAGAACTAACTTACTTGCCTTTATCCCCGATGTTTTTGATGGCAAAGTAAGGCAAATATATGCATTTGTTTGGTTGCCTGTCTGGATATGTGACCGCATTGGAATTTATCAGAAACAAAACCGAGGTTTCAGGAAATGCTTCTCATTAGGCAAAGACATCTTGATTCTGGTGAAAATTTGAACACTGGAAGATGTTTGCGCTTGCTGTCTGGGCTGAGTGCTGTTTAACAGCTGTGGGAGAGATGCTTAGCCAGCAAACCAGAGGCGAGCAAAATGGAGACATTTCATTCTTTTCCCTCTCCCTCCTCACAGACTGTTTGTAGGTGATGGTAAAGGAAAAAAAAAGAAAGACACCGGCTGTTGGGTCGTTGTTTTAGAAAGGGAAGAGTTACAGGCAGTTTAGAAAGGGGATTAAAACGAGAAGTTCACAAAATCCTTAGTATGATGGAAAGGTGGAAAGGGATGACCAGCAACAGTTTTTTTTCTTTTCCGAACTAAAAGATTGATGACGAGAACTACAGAGGTTCTTCACCTTCTTTCCCCCTCAGAATGGGAAAAAGCAGTAGAAAATCAGGGAGATTTTATCTGTGCTCCTGATCGGGGAGCCCAGCTGCTCTGACTTCTTGTGATGATCATGTCTGCCCCAAAGGAAAGTGAAGGGTGAGTTTTAGCAGCAAACCTTTGGGGGCCACAAAACAGAAATACAAGCAGGACACTATTAGGATGGGTTTCCCATTAAGCCTCTGAGACATTTTATCACTGTCTAGGGCATCTTATGTCATTCTGGACTGGATGTCTGCTTACTAAAAACCTAAGAAGTATTCAAAAAGTCATAAGAATTAGTAAAGTTACGAAATCTTATTTACAAGTAATAGAGCCAAAGTTTATTTCCCCAAACACAAGAAGAAACTCCATACTATTTTTCTGTACCTCATTTAATGCAGATGTGCATAAGTCCTTCCAAGCATTTCTTCATTCACTGTGTTTGCAATATATCCCAGAAACATTACTTCATATGGTCCAAAACACAATAATATATTTATGTTCAGTGGTAGCTTTCATTGTTTCTGCATTTCTCTGCAAAATGCTTTATTTGGCCTGACCATGGTACCTATTAGAAGACCACCTCTGACTGCTCCCAGAATATTTAGATTGCTTTAGCCAACCTCATGACATCTTTACACTAAAAAAATGACTGCTAACAATTGTCCTTCCATTTTCTTAGAATCATCACTCCCCTCAAACTTGCAAATTTGCCCTTCACAAAGTCCGTGGCCTTTAATGGGCAATATTAATAGCTATATTTTTTTCTGTCCTATTACAAAGTAAACTAGATAAGTTCTTGTTTTTCATCTGTCTTTCTCGTCCTTTCTCTCCGTCTTTTATTTGCCTCATTTGCAGACATTACTAAAACTTTGTGTTTTTTCTCATGCCTTAGGTAAAAACACTGAGTAAGTAACACCAGGGAAAGAAAGGAGCTCTGTAGGGCCACACTGGCAATACTTGATAAATTGTTGAATTTTTGAGTTTTAATCTCACCTAATATATGCTTCCTTGTTTTTGTCTAGACATTAATATTTTGATCAAGTTGACCTGTAAAACCAATGCTTTGTAAAGTTTAAAAGATATCATTTTGTCAACTTTTATTAACCAAATCTAATAATCAAAACTCTGCTGTCATAAGAACACTATGTAATTTGTTTAACATGACCTATTTTGCATAGTCATGTTGGCTGGCAGTAACTATGTTACGATTCTTTATTTCCTTATTGACAGTGTCCCGTATCAGCTGTTCCATTCTTTCACATGGAACCAAGGTCAGTTTAATCCATCTACAATTACCCTAGTCATCCTGTTTATGCTTTTGAAATATCAGGCCAGGATTAGATTTTTCTAGGCCTTTTGGACTGCTATGCTAAGGCTATGTCACTATGCTAAGGCTTTTTGTCAATGAGCACCAGTACAAAATTCTGTTTAAAAAACTTTAAATAAAATTATCTGATGCTGCCAGTTAAAAAAGTTGATATGTGGTCTTCACAACCCCACTTCAGAGAATGTCAGAATACATAGTATTGTAGCAATGTAGACCCTATATTTTCCTTTCTAAATGCAAAACTGAACTATTCTGAACTATAGTCGGTTTGCAGCTCAATAAATTGATTGAATGCTTCGTTCTTTTCCACAGCCAGTAATGGAACTATGTCATCTCTAGGGCTAATTTCATCCTTATTTATTCTATATCTACCCAAAATGAAACAAAATATTTCATGTTTTGTTCAACCCTACATTTTCAATGATATAGTCGGTTTGCAGCTCAATAAATTGTATTTATTAATGTGTGAAATTTATTAATTTATATAACTGTTACAGTTTTCAATTGCTTTCTTAACTATAATTCTTATCTGTAAGCATGATATTAGTATATGTGTATACACATATGTATATGTGTACACACCAAATATACTAATGTACTATTGCATACAATAGTTATAATTCACATATCACTATTCAACACTGAAAACTGTGTTCATATCTTGATTTTTTTTCAAATCTCTACAACACACACCTAGGCAAGTGGTAATTTTAAGTTTAATGATCAGTCACTCATGAGTCAGAACAGTGGATGATGCAGTGTTATACTATGTTATTCTTTGTGATAGAAATTTCAATCTATACGTTTCAGCGAATGCAGTAGGGAAGGTGAAACAAACATTAGCACACATTGCTGTATTGGAGGTCTTTTAATAGAGGCAATATTTCTTTCTCTGTAGATACTTGTTCCTGATCACAGAAGTTACATGGGGTGTGTATCATCATCTCACCTTGCTTGATAACAGATATCTTAAAGTGGTCATTCTCTAGGGTAGCCGTGCTTTAATAGTCCATAGAGAAAAACAGACATTAAGAGCTCAGTGAAACTGACCCATCTTAGATACCTACATTTGGATGACTGAATCAGGACTTAAAGTACTTTTTTTTTTTTTCATTTTTTTTATTTCCCTTTTTTTTTTTTTTTTGGCACAGACAGTGTAGAGTCCAGAGTGATTAGACCTGATGCAGTTCTTTCAATTGCAGGCATCCATACCTGTATTTTTCTGTCCTTTTTCTTTTGTAACTGAAGAAAAATGATGTAATCATGAGGAAAATTTGAAGAAGTGACTGAGCCTCTGAATTTTCAAGGTACAAGAATTATTTAAAATCACTCCTTTTATTTAAAGACCTACAAGCTAGACTATGAGTCTCTGAGTTTTTATTGTATTTAATTACATTTAATGAAAGAACTTAAAGTGCTTAACTAAGTAGCTTTACATTCAAGTAGTAATTACAAGTAGATATTACTGATCTTTAAGATTATTTTTTGTCAAATGAATCAGACTGTAAATATGTTAAGAAAACATTTTCTAATTCAGATAGCTATTAACTAAGTTAAAACAACTCAATTTGCTTTTTTAAAACTTTTTAATTTGCTTTTTTATATTTTCATCCCATTTCAAAATGTTGATTTTGAAATTTTTAAGCATTAAAAATGAGTTTTTAATTTAAAAATTTTAAAGGATTTGCTTCCATTTATAATGAAACTTCTGGCATGATTAATCCATAAGTGAACCATCTGAAAGTGTATGTTGAAGTTGATTATGGTTAGTTGCTGTTTGCACCTACCAATCACTTTGGCAAAATAATTCAACATACTAACTTGGTGCAAACAGCTGTTTAGGCGCAAAAATTGCTTCAAAAAGGCTTTGAGTAGTGGGTGAAGATTTTTGTGTGTGTGCTTGTGAATTCTGCTTTCGAGATGAAGAGACAAAATCTTCAATAGAAACTTTCATAGTAGAGGTTTGATTCCTCAAAATACTTCTGGTAGTCATCAACCCAGTTATTAAGTAAGTGGGAAATCCCTAGAAGTAACAATAAATACAATTCCAATGACAGAAAGTACCTTTCTTGTGAATAATAATTGTCAGTTTCCTCCAAGTGTTGATTTTTTAAAAATAAAATAATTTATTTTAAGGCATTTGCAGTATTAGTCTGTTTCTCTCTCTTTTTACTAATAAAGCCTGTGGACAAACCAAAACTTTGTCACTACCATATCCATTGAGGAAAGAAATCATGAAACACTGGACTTTAAGTAAATGCCACAAAGACTTAATATTTCACAGCATCAGAGCTTCTTGCTGTAAATGTATCTCTAACAAATAAGGACTTTAAGCAACCAAGAAGCTCTAATACATGTATCACTCATTAGAAATTATGCAGCTATGCCAAATGCCTGAATACCTCTGATACCTTTTGAAGCATAAAGCATGATGCCAGCGGCTACTTACCTGTATAAGTGGTGTAGATCTCCAGAGTAACTGAATTTATTGCTGCGGTTCTACAGCAGTTGCTGCAATAGAAAATTCTTTCATTTACACAGCTCCAAAGTAGTATTGACTGTCCTAACATTGGAGCCTGCTTGTGCTAATCTGGTTATTGCTATGCTGCCTTTCTGATGCGTATAGTAAGAAATAATAAGATCAGAATTAAATGTGCCGCCATTTTTCATAAAGGCCTGTGCCTTTATATGCAGTATACAACAGTTATACCTCAGCAGGTGCTTAGCTAGAGGTTGCAAAATACATATGCATCTCCATTCTGCAGAGTCCTCCACTATTGTGTGGCCTCTGGGTTTAACTGCTTAAAGTAAAATTCTGTAGCAAGTAACATGCAAGAGACTGTGATTTACATCATGGATTTGGTCACTTTTGATACTTTGATCCTAATGACATGCTCATAACTAAGTTAACTGTGGGCAGCCTTTAGCACAGGTTGAGAGCAGCTCTTGAATTTATGTCTTCCGACAGGCAGAAAGATGCCCAGCCTGCCCCAGCTCTAACACACGTACAGCCTCCATACTAAAGTCATCTTCTTTAAGAACTGACTAGGGTCTAACATCACTATTGCTTAAGTCAACACTGTTTTGTTGTTGTTGTTTTTGTATCTCTACTGGGGAGTCTGAAACAGAAGCAAAGTATTTAGCTTTGCAGCTGGGTTCTAAAGTGCCATGATGTTAAAGACTGCTTATCACTTACTTCTTGTAAATGTAAAACACTTCTTAGAGGGAATCTGCTGAAAAGCCCTTCGTCATTCTCGTCCTTCTTGCTGATACTACCATTTAGCTCAGATTCATACATATCCCGCGTGGCAGCTCTGTGTGGCCTGTTAAATAGAAGGCAAGTTTATTGTACCAGGAGGTACAAGACAGGAAAAAATGGTAAAATAACTTTTCTGGCTCATTTTCATTTTACCATCAGCTTCTTGCTTCATTATTACTAATTAAATCACCCCTCTCTGGCCACACAAACACTTCAATAGATACAGAAATTTTAGGCATTTTTCATCTTTGGTACCGACAAATTCTATTTATTTAGCAAGTCGACTCTATATTGACCTACAGATAGTAGAAAAGAAAACTTCAGGCAAAGATAGTGCTCTATTTTAGCCTGGTTATTGCGCAACTAAGGAAAAAGCAACATTTTATCGTTCTTGGCACAGGAGGTTATTTATTGGGCAATAACTACCTGTATTTTTATCTTTCCCACCCATGCCACATTGCAGCAACTGTGGCCGCAGGTGCTAACACTAGGTGAACACCTGTCCAATCTACGCAAAAAGGAAAGGAAATCAGCGGATAGTATATTTACTGATGTTATGTACACAACTCAATAGAATGATAAAAAAGATGGAGAATAGAGTGATAAAAAAGATGGAGAAATGGGGGGAGAAAAAAGTTAGACTTAAGACAATAAAGAAGAGGGAGGGGACAAAAAGTTGTTGTGACCCTTCAGGAATGGCTTTTGCAAGAGAAGGCAAGTTTTTATTTGTTTTGTTGGTTGTTTTTTAAGAGAAAAAAAGCTTGTTCCGACTGTGTCTTGCAACCCTTCTCCAATCATGTCTTTATTGAGATAGCAGCTTCTTACAGCACTTTGCAGGTGCAAGATTTGCATTTCAAATTCCACACTACAAGACAGTAAGACAGACCCCATAAACTTATCAACCTATCCAAATTAATACTTTTTTTTGTTTTTTGTTTGTTTGTTTGTTTTTTGTAGCTGCACAGAATATTTTTTCCTCAGTCTTCTGCTTTAACTTACTTATATTTTCTGCAATGATTTTCATGACATTGTTGATTTGTACGAAAAGCCTTGCAGAGTTCAATAAAATCCCCACATGTGATATATTAAAATCCTTTCTCTATGCAAAAGTCATAACTTCTACCCTAAGAGGAGGTTCATTTTGTTCATATATCTGCATTCCTTTCATAACTAAATTGTCGTGCATGTCTGACTGAAGTGTAGCGTTTCTGATCAGGTGGAAATGTACACTGCCACTACTTTCTCTCACAGTGTTTCCTCTGTTTACTTTGCCTTCACAGAATCTGTATAAAATAGAGGAAATGAATCTCGTAAAAGGCAGCAATTGCCAATCAGCATCCAATTTTTCAGTGTTCTTAGCACGTAATCTACAATAATCTTTCAAAAGAAAAAAAAAAAAAACCCAGTATGCCAAAGAAAAAAACAGCATAAAACAGCCTGTTGTTTCTGAAAATGAAGCCCTTGCTACATCATAGATAAATGCTGCCTTCTTTTAGGCCTGATCCTCACTGAAAATAGCCATATTAGTCACATTGGTGATCTAAATATAATTAGCTACCTCCAAAAACATATACTCATCAATAAGTGCCTGTGTGTTTACAGCTCATATGACTAGGCATTTTTTTTCAGTTGTCGTGCATAACTCCTTCACAGTAATCCCAACAGCTGATTTCTCTCCACAGAAATGGTTACCAAACGAGAACAGTGAACCTTCTGATGAAAATGGGTGAGGATATTTCATCAGGCTGAGGGAAAGTCTCATGGCATGCTTCATTCTTCTGAGCACAGGGAAATTTCTCCATTCAAAACTCTTGGAAGGTAATATCCTCAAATGCTGTTGAAATTGCTGCCTGTCCCCATTCTGCCCCAATGTTGATCCTCCCCATTTCTCGCATTAGTTCCGTCAGAAGCCCACTGAGTTCACCTTCAGCTCCCCTCATGTCCCTGTCCCAGAGGGACATACTAGCGGTCTTTGCTGTTTCTCACCTAACAGCCCTTTGAAGATTGAGCTTGGTTCCGGCATCACGATGAAACGAGAGACATCGCGGGAGATATTCCACTACCTTCTGGGGGCGTCTTTCACAATGAGCACCATGGAAAACAACAGATGGGCAAAGCAATAAACCAGGGCATCTTCCGAGAATGCAAAATGGCAGTTTTGTAACAACTGTGGAGACATAACGATTCCAGAGCGCTGTGTAGACATGATTATTCCAAACACAGGTTGCGTCACCTGGGATAACGAAACTCTCTGGACGTACTGTTCTCTGTTTCGTATCATATAGAGTTGAGGGCTCTATGCCCCTTGGATAAGCGGATAAGCTCTGTTCTCTGCTTTCTTTGGAGGATGGAGTATATAATTCCATCTGAGGTAACAGGCTATAAAGGCTAAGTCTTTGCTGCCTTCTTTTTTTCCCATAAAAATAACTAATATATGCTAGATGCTAAACTGAATACATAGCAAAGTGCTGGTGCTGGACACCTTAGTTTTAACACAAGATACATTCAACACAGTCAGCTCTATCCTCTTGCTTGGGACTGACCTTGCCAAACTTAGTGTAAAATTAAAGCATATATTATTTTC
Organism: Tinamus guttatus; assembly: GCF_000705375.1. The sequence continues at coordinate 16,302 of NW_010585216.1, forward strand.
ACAGTGTTTTTGCAACAGGATAGCTGGTGCACATTGGTTACTTTGAGGTTAAAACCGTTTTCTTTTCAGCAGTAAAGAAAATTCCAAATCAACAGACTTGTTACCTGCATTCTTAAATGTGTTAAATATTATTTTAAAATTTGGTTAGCAACCATAGTATGGACAAGACATTGTGCTAACATTGTGGCTGGCAGTGGCTTTATGTAGGGCTAGTCTTGACAAAGTCTGAAATACAATATGAATTTAAACAAACATAGAGTTTGGTATAAGTAGTAACTTTGGCTTTTATAAATAGAGCCAGTGAAGTGGTTTGTTTTGCAACTTTTTTGTACTAGTAAAAACTTACGGGGAATCCACTTATCCTGGCATGAAAGTGGTACCGCTTATTTTGCACTTTTTGACTGTTACATGTTATACAGGTAAAGCACTTTTCTTGCTCTCCCTGGCCCGAATTCTGTGAACTTCCATGGGCCCACTTCCATGACAGTGCAAGAATGATTCCTCCCATTTATCTTTCATATATTCCTGACAGTTCAAAACCAAAAAATCCCCCTCTGTACTGAGAAGGTGCACAAAAAGGATGGACACCATGGTAACTACACTGGCCCCAAAGCTAATTAAATTTACCTCAGTGCAGCTTTCCCTTGTAGACAAACCCAGAAGTGCCAACTCCATCAATCACTGCCTCAGTCACCTCCCTGACCTATCTTTAAGACTAGAAAAGAGCTGATCAGCTCCTCTCCATTTCAGTTTTGTGGCCCCCAGCCTGAAGATCTTTTTAAGTCCTAGCTTCTGGCAAAATGCCTTCCAGTCACTGGTCAGATTCAGCAGTGCCAGCTGCTAGCAGAAAATCCTACTATTCAAGAGATGACCTTATGTGCTCCGAGTGCTGCTTCCTCATCCTGCCTAAATCATGTTTCCCCATGTTTGCTGCCTTCTGCTGACACTCCGATATAGATAGATGGGTTGGAAATCATCTAGAGCAAAGTACATTATGCGAAATATAAGAGGTTTTATGCTTATATTCAAAATGATGGTGAGAGAACCTTCTTACTGAAAGAAATTTAAAAAATAATTCACACATAGCATCCAAATTTTATTTTGAAACCAGCACCACAAGATCCGTCCTGATTCCCTTATGAAAGATCCACTGTAAAATCATGTAATGCCTTGTGAATAATTTTAGTGATTCACTCCCATGCAAATCTCTCATTTTCCAATGCAAATATTGCACACAGTGCTCTTAAACATGAACAAGACATAAACCAATTTCGTTCAGATTATGTTTGTGTCATAAATAAGGCTCTGTATCCACTCAGTTCAAATCGATCTTCTTAAGCAGGCTTGCACTCGTTAAATCCTGTCTATGACCTCAGGCAGCCTGCTCTAAATGCATGACTCTAGCAGGTGAAGAGGGAAGCTCGGAAAATAACATTGAACTGAGCTAAGGCTAAAGCTATTTGGATTCATTATGTCTATGACCAGCCTGCCTTCATAAATAATAACTTACTTAAATATATTTTAAGAACTGTCAGTTTTGCATACAGAGAATGGAATTGTAAGGATATGAAACACTTATTAGCATCTAGAAGACCCTCGGTCACCAAAAAAAATGTCTTGTTGCCCCTCACATTTTATCCCCTCATATTTTACATAAAATACATGTTCTACTAAAATCACTGCATTCCTTCTTTCCCTTTCTTTCTATACCACTCCCTTTCACTGCTGTGCTCGTAGTGCTAGGTTAAGTAGATTTTATACATGCAATTCTCAGGGTGTGTGTACGTCTGAAATAACTACTTCCACTGACAAGGCTTGTTTTGATGCATTTTTTTCAAAAACTTTAAGAACTTTTCAGCATCATGACACATGGAAAAGTAGAAAAGCTGTCCTGAAAGCTAAATGTCACATAGTTGACTGTGGCTGATTTTAAACAAAGTATCTCCCACTAAATCAGACCTGCAAACTGATAACACTTTTTTAAGACGATGTTAGCTTGCTTTTGCTCTCGTTTGAAAAAGGTTCTGTTTTTTTTTTTTTTTTTAATATAAGCTGTTTTTCTGTTTTAAATGTTGTTTAGAAGCCCCGGTGAGGTGCTACAGCAGAATCCTCCTGTGATTCTGCTGCCAGAATTAAGGGATTTGACTCATGCTCACACAGGACTGACTCAAGACCAGGAATGGCTTCTGCTCATGTGGCTGTAACATTTCCTGCTCAGCCACCTGTTTTGCCCTAGTTTTCTCCCCATTTCTGAGTTTACTAACCCCACTGCAAGAAGGGCATGATTTCTTGGGAAACATCCGTAAACTCAAAGGTTTTTTAGGTCTGGAAAAATAAACCAGCAACAATAACAGTGTTCTGCAGTGCACAGCAGTTCACTGACTTCACTCTCGAGTCATCCCTGCAGTGCAAGTGGGACAGGAGAGCTGTGGCTGGATAACACATTCCAGCTTTTCCAAGGTTAGTTATCCTTGCTTGCCAGTTAAATACTTTAGCTGGTGGTTGTATATCTCCTCCCGGGTCTATATGTGGTGGCTGAAGCTACTATTATCCACAGGCATGTGTTGGCAGATTGTGTTAACCCCGACAGTTTTGCTAAAGAAAGAATAAAGGAAGCAAAATTGGGAAAACAGAAAGGTGCCACCCTCACAAGGATACTGAAGTGTGTGTATTTAAACATCTTTAGCGTACTTTAGGTGCTGCTGCTTGCAAAACAAAGTTCACACTAAATGGTGTCATGGCTTATGTAACATCTGCTTGACCAAAAAATGCCTCCCAGGCAAGAGTTAGGCAGAGGGAATGCAAGACTTCATCTTACCCCTTCAGTCCAAATCTCACAGTTTATCTTAATCTCACCTGCACCAAAATTTAAACTAAGCTACCCGACTTCACACTAAACTGATGGAGAATTATTCCTCATGTGTTCTGGGTTGCTTTTATCCTGAGGAGGTGATAAACTTGGAGAGGGGAAAAAAAAAGAAAGGTGAAGGAACAAATAGCTACAGAAGATAACTTCCTTATGTGCTTATGTGCTTCCTTATGTCCTTATGTGTTCATATGTCATCCGTCTAAACTTTCAGTGACAAGAATAGAATCAAATGGACATCGTGTGAGATTTCTAGAGTTCCTAAATTGTGTTACATTGTAAGTACACAATCTCTGCTTTTGTTTTAGGCTTGCAGGGCATACCTACACCAGTGCAGATAAACCAGTTTGAACTGTCTTAGCCTATGTCAGACATTGAAACAATTAAAGTATTTTTTGCTGAATTTAATGGGAATGTAATGAGGCTTTAAGTGTAACTTTAGATAAACCACTACAGATTTGTATGATCTAGAAATTAAGAGTAAAATAGCAAGTCAAGTAAAGCATCCTAATAGTAGAGGTAATATGTGAATGGGATGGATTAAATTGCCAGGGAAAATTAACTTTTTAATTCTATTCCTTATATTTTTCAGCAATTTACTGAGCAGTAGACGTTTGCACTACTGGTCTTGTTATGAGAACATGCCAGTCTTCTCAGGAAGAGGATCCATTTTAGCTATTGTGCTGATAAGGCTCGGAAAGAGAAAAACAGAGGTGCTAAGAAAATATGTTATGATCACTGAGTGAAGGGAATTTGATTGTCCAGGTATAACATAGCATTTGTTTACCACATGAGATGCTGGAGATTAAGGTTCAGGATACTTATTGCTAACTTTATCCTCAAAAGAGAATTAAGCAAAAGGCTATTTTACTTGTAAACAACAGCAAACAAACTGTATTAAAGATGTCTTAAAGTAGGGTGCCACCAGGACACCTTTGGTGATTCATGCTGCAACCATTTAAGAAGTGACGGCCCCCAGCTCTCTGCTGCACCTCTTTATGGATGTTACCATGCCTACAGCAAAAACACCCTGTTTACTTCTCAGCCACACCAGCCCACAGTCCAGCACATTATCTTAAATTGGAACTGGTGGCCATTTAAGGCAATATGTCAAGCCTGAGACTATGGCAACTGAAGACAAACTTAGTATCTGTTCTGCCAAGTTTATGAAGAGACAGCAATTTCTTTCAGAAAAGCAGAGGGGACGAGAGAAATGCTATCCTAAGTTGCCCCAGTAGTGCTCTTTTCAAAACATTCTTTTATCTGCTTTTATTTTGTACTTTCAGTTGATGTCACTTAACTTTTATGAGTAATTCTAGGTAAACACAACTACTTCTATTGCTGCTCATGTGGCCATACTCGAGCCAGAAAGTGGCTCTGGTACTCTGCTATTGCTGTAACCACAGCAATATGGAGTTGTGCATTATTTCCATTCTTCGCTATGAGTGTTATTGGTGAGTATGGCCTCCTGACTGACTTACAGCTGAATCTGTTGTTGTCTGTCAGGAGCCAACATATTGTTAAAGTTTTTATGACTTACTGATGCTGAGACTTGAGTTTTTTTTAAAAAAAGAAGTTGAACGAATGGAATTATCATTGTTTAAGCATATTTGTTGCCATATTCTGTTATCAAAAATCTTATTTTATTGGTTGTTTTCAGAGCATTTTCTCCCTTAAGTAGAACAAAGCAAATTGCAGCTGCTAAAAAATAAACCTCTTTTGGTCAGAAGTTTTCCTGCATCGCTCTTGCTCCTTGACTTCCCTTACTGTGTCTTATTTACCTACTTTCTCAAATATATAGTCATTGCATCCAGATCCCCACATAACATTGTACATGTTTATAATTCCAACCTGTGTTCTTTTATCACACCAATTTTCTATCTTTAATGTCTCATTAAGATCAACCCTGATGCGCCAGGAATGTTCCACCCCTTTGATCTGTTTGCACTATTAGCTCCCTGGGTGCAAATATAGCATATTTCATCCCTCTACATTTAGGAGATTGGAAAAATATTTTCAGGTGCATTTTTATGTTTTTAGATGGGGGTCCTTTTCACTTGTGATTTCAGAGAAATCAATAACAATATTCCTTAAAATCACGACAGACAAAAACCTTCTTAAACCTCTCAGTCTTCAATCAATCAAATTGTCACAACCTAAGCCAATGAACTGGCAGTCTGTAAAGAAGAACAAAAGACTCTTTTGGCAGAGGTCGCGTTACAGCTTCAGGAAAAGGGCTCACTGCTGCATCAAAACTCAGATTGAAAGTCCTCAGATAATTAATGAAAGATATTATAACCACCTCACATGCACAATATCACAATCAGCTTAAGATCATCTGAAAAGCCACTGCCATTGGCAGTGCAGTTCTTTCCTCTTGCCCTTGGTCATAGGCACTTGATGCTCCTACTGCTCTGACTCATGCAGTGATCTGGATCGGTCTGCTGATCTCACTAAAGAAAAGCTGATCCTACCCTAAATAAAAGGTTGATTTTCAGGGGGATCAGCCACACAGAGCGCAGAGAAGCAGAAGGGAATGCAATGTCAGAACAAAATGAACATTTCCATGAGTAGTGTGGTCTAAGATCAGCTGCAACTCACAGTGAAAACATACTCCAACAGAAAGACTGCAGTGTCTTTGTGATCAAAGAAATTTTGTCTCCCTTTAGTAAAAAGTTCTTTGAGTATTTTTTTTTTAAGTATGCTGATCTAAGTTGTTCTTCATAAGCCCTATGCTAAATATTCTAAGTCTTCCTGTTATTATATTGCCCAATGAAAGAGAGCAGATTTAAATTAGGTGTGGGCCAATGATCATGACTATTGAGCTACCCAGAAAAGAAGAGTGTAAGACTCAGGAGGATTTTAATGCACTTATGCTGGCTTTATGCTAATTGCAATAGGACAGATGACTTTAATTCAGTTAAAAATCAGAGTGGAATAGAGCGAGAAGACCTGAACTGACATAAAATTATGAAATTATAAAATTATAAAATAAATTTAACACTCAATATTTTAAGAATGAATTTGAATGGACTAAGCTTTTACTACATCAATATTCTGCATTATGTAGCAGTATTTTTGGTCCAGTACTAGACAGAACTGACTGTGCCATCCAAACAGAGCCTGAGGAAAATCTAGAAATAACACATATGGATAAAGTTATTGTCTCAGTGTCCTACCATTATCCGCAGCATGGGTGACTGAGATACTTAGGAAGCATTATGTCCCCCATACAGTTTACATTTGGGTATTTCAGTGACATTATTCCCATTTGTAAAACAACATCTTCCTGAGTTTTTTTTCAGGGAAAAAGTGCATGGGCTGCAAGAAGAAGAAAAAGAAAAAAAATGTTAAGCTGCTCCGAGATCAATACTTAGTTTCTAATTAAACTGGCGATTCTTCTGTCCTGTGTATGTGGTGTCAGAGGAATACTCCTTTAGCACTGATAGATCAGAATTTCATGACAGGAACAACCGATTTACAAGATAGGCTTGTCCCTTTGGCTCTGGGTAAGGCTGGCCAAAAGTATTTTAAGTCAGTAATGCATTGCTCAAAGGTTCCATTATATCACAAGGAAAATGTTTAAGAAGGTTTTGATTATTACTTAATTGTCTGAACATTGCTCAGATGTTCATGCATTAATCATTGTTGGGCTCCTTACTCCTTTTTCTTCGGTGGTTAGAAAATTTTACAACATATAATCTACTTGAGTATATGTGTTTGGTTTAGTTTTCCTCAGCGTAAGAACTGGTAGTAAAGACATACAAGAATGATGGACCTGTCTAAGTCTTCATGTCAGAATCCTCTATCACCATTAAATATATATATATATTTATATATATATACACACATATTATATATACTTTTCCTTACACACATTTATATATTTTTATATATATATATGTATATTTTTATGGTATGTATATACATGTGTGAGTGTGTAATCAAAAAATGCAGAAAACACTACCATCCCTTCTACAGACTGATGAAATTCTTCCGTGAAACAGTTCGGACTATTAATCTCTCTCAGTACATTGTTCTAGAAACTTTTTCGATTATCCTGATACCTGTTTGATTTCAAGAAATAGTGAAATGCTGTATATTGTCACAGTAGAAATTGTAGAAAGTTATTACTGTGTTTGTCTTTTTTATGAGGAACAATGTTAATTTTACTTACATACAAGATAATTTTAGCTTAAGTTTATCTACAAAAGGACTGTAATAAAGACCTACATTCAGTTAAATTAAAACATAATGTATTTGTCAATTTTTTTTCATTGTTAAACCACTGTAATAAAGTTAAACAACTTTTGAATTGTTCAAAATAATGCACTCTCTCCAGCTTGCATCAAGTTATCTCTATTGAAAACCAATGCAAATGAGGTGTAGCAGCTAATGACATAAGTCTTCTCTTTCCTAACACAAGACTGAATTTTTCATTAGTAAATCATAGTATGCCTGGATCACTGATGGCATAATGGGCAATTACATTTCAAATTGACTTTAAAATTAGTTATTTCCTTTATACTTTCAATCATTTAATAACTAAGCACTTAAGTCTTCAAGTGATCATTTGTATTTCATTGTCCCTTTTTGTAGTACTAGGTGAGAAATAATTAGAAGGCTATCTTCCTTGTAGCTCTTTTCATTTTAAAATAATACCTATTATTATGTGTGTAATCAGAAGTAGAGTCAGATCATTTAAAATATATAAAACTAAAATTCAATTACATTTTGATAGTTCCTAAAAATTAGTAGAGGGAACACTGTGACTATTTTTCAAAATGATTTCTTAAAATTACTCCAGAATACTGTGTCTCTCTCTTTTTTTTTCCCCTTGGTTTGTCTTATAATTTATTCCGCAATTTGTGTTAGGAATGCATACATGCTTGTCTTTTAAAAGTGATTTATGTCTTATGAACAAGAATGCTACTGTTGACTACCCCCAAAAAGGTTAAATTTCATGTCTATTTTAATAAGTACATTTGAAGATATAACATCTAAAACTTTTTTTGAGTGAACTTAAAAAATCTTTTTGAGTGACAAAGCTGGAACTAGTTGCAGTTTCACATTTATGAAACTGAAGCATTTTGTTGAAAACATGTTCCAGTTTCAAAATGAATGCAAAAATATTTTTTTTATATAATTAGCATACATACTTGCAAAGGTTCAGATAAAATTAGAATTCAGTCAAGATGAAAAAGTACTTAACATGCACAAAAAGGGACCCACAATTAGAGACTGGAAAAGGGTTAGACACAATAGTGGGAATACATAATTCAAAATGTCACTCAGAAATCTACTTCGGAATAGCATGAGTTGTGTGCTGTTTGGCAACCCAAAACGCACTTTGTTTCAATACAGGAAAAGAGAGTGTATTTTCTTTAGTCCTGTTTGAGATGATGGCAAAAAGAAAAGAAAAAAAAATCTGAATGTTTCAGAAGAAAGAAGAATCTGAAGAGAAGAAAGGAAATGACACTAGAGTTTTAGCTCATAAGTTCTTGCAAAGTTCTTTGTAGTTTGGTTTCTAAGAATTCTCATTTCTAGGCTTATCTTTTAGCAATACCAAATTAAATAAAACTGCTATCTTTACCCTGGTTTTCACTCAAGAACAATAAGTCATTCTTGCTCAAAATTTAGTCCAGATCTCATAAAGTCCTCGACATATCTGTCCATAGGTTTTTAGTTCATTAAGTAAAAAATAATTTATGTTACCGTAGACTAATCTGAAACAGAGCTGGGGAAAGAAAAAGCAGGAAAGAAGTGAAAACATCAAAAAAACCCAGCAAAGTGAAACATCACAGTATAAAACCTGACAGTCCTTTCAGGAGAACCCCCTGCCCAGCAAAAGGTAAAAAAATAAGGGAGAGTTCACTGATTCTTAGCTTGGAGCTAAGTACAAAGCTTTACCAGAAGGAGAGCTGATGAAGACAAAGAAGCCCACGTGGTGAAAAATACAGCAGAGAGGACAGCATATGCGGCGTGAACAGATAGGGAAAATTGGCAGATAGTGACAGCAGAATCAATTGACCAGAGCAAAGGTCAACATGAAAGAAATCAGCATTAAGGCCTGGACTCATGGAGTGAAATGTCTTACGTGATAAACAAAATCGTTTATTTAGTTTTGATTTATTGCTGCTGCATCATGCATTTCAGTAAGTTAACCACATAATACGACATTTCTTTTCAAACTAGCCATTGCCAGTAAATGAAAATATCTGATATTTAAAACAGCATTTTAGAAAGGGTATATTATGTAATTTAGGACTGATGAGTTACTATTATAGTGTATTAAAATTAATCTAATCTAATCTACTTGCTACGTCTAAAGGTTAATCAATTAGTCCATTGTTCCACTCCACAAAGCTCAAATTAAAAAATATGTTCTGATCAAAACATGTTTTAAAAAGCAAGTTTGTTTTGTTTTGTTTTTTGATACATTATATAAATCTTTGCCTCCGACATGAGTAGCAATCCTATTGCTTGCCTATTGATGGCAAGTATGTGACTGACCATTAACTCTCCTGAATGCCATCAATCATTAAAAACTTCTTGAATCCAAACTAATATCATCGAGTATCAACATTTATGAGAGTGCTTTAGTTTCTTGCAACCATTCCACATTAAAATCCTCTGCTGTAGCAGATAGTTGTCCAAGCAGCTGTTCTGGCAAAAGGTGGTTCTTTCTCAGCTCATTATTTCTGCCTTTTACTCATAGTTTTATCGTCTAAGCAGCTCTGCTAGCAGAAGGTGGTTAGCACTAGTCAGCCAGGCTGACTTTGATGGAGGTTAAAGAGCACTCACACAACTCCTTCTGCAGACAGTGTTACGATAGTGCTAAGCATCTGTGTGGTAGGCACTGCTGCCTTTAGCACCGTAAAACCCAGAAAAAGATGGCTGTTCATAGCTTCAAGTTTGCATCATGCATGTGCGGGTAAAATTGCTAGTTTAATTAATCAGTGAAGTAAATACAAGTTGATGGTGGTTGAGCATTATGCCATTCACTACCTTAGATGCCTTCAGAAAGACATAAAACAAATTCAAAGCACGGTATTATTTAGAAAATGTTTCTCCTGAAGACTCTCTGGTGACTTGTCACCAGAGAGCTGGACATGGACAGTTGATCCCTCTCTGACACCCCCTGTGCAGCAGGACAAACTGCATGAGGATTCTTCAACCACTGCAGCACCAAGCCATGTAGTTGAGTTCAAGCTAGTTTTCCACTGAAGCAAATGAAGGACATTAATGTGGTCCACTCTAATCCCTGAATACTAACCCTCAGTAAAGATTTTGACCATCGAAAGTGGTGACCATTTCAAATCAGTCTATTGAGATTCACGACAGGTTATCCCACTCTACAAGCAATAACTTTTTGCAGATCACCACAGAAGCATAAAACCAGGTGTATCTTAACAGCAGTTAAAATATCATTCTTGTTTATGTCCTTCTTGAGTTCAGCTTGACTTCTAGAGGCAACAGAGATGTCGATTAGAACCCACCTCACTTTTTATTAAAATGTCTTTAAAGCCACAGTGAACACTGAGCTCTGAGGAGTTATCAAGGGTAATGTCTCTTTTGGTCATTTATTTTATTTATTTATTTGTTTTCAGCACTGACTATAGGATGCATTAGACCTGCTTAGTGTAAGCAGTGGTAAAGTATTTGCCTGATCAGGGACACAAGAAACCTAAGTGCTCAGTGAATGAAGAAACAAATGAAAGGAACAGCTTAAAACCTGCTATGTTAAGTTACTGCTAGAAAGTAAAATGTGGAACTTCATCTACTATGAAAATTTAATAGAATGAATATTAATACTACGACGAGAAGGAGGGTGGATTTGCATTATGTATTCAACTTGTCTCTAGAGTACAGAGACTGACAGAGACTTGTGACTGCATGCCTACATTAACTATAGCTAAATTTTAATTGAAGATGATTGATTGTTGAGCATGCTATTAATTAACCTCTTTATTCTATATTTTTCTACAGCGTCTGAAATGTCCTTTGAAAATAAATTCTCCAACTTTACTGTCAGAAAAATACTAGTATGAATTTCATTCACAAAAGATGCCATGGTAATAACAAGGCAGGAAAGACAAAAGAACCAACGGCAAATATTATAGAACTGGAATTGAGCTCAGAATTGGTTTCATGAGAACCAAAAAATATTTAAATCCGGACTCATTACTTCATAATACCAGAGGTAAGCCCTCACAGCTTTATTTTAATAACAAAAAGACAATGCATAGAACAAATAACAAAAATTTAATCCCTGGAAGAATTTTTGTTAGGCTGTTTTTTTTCCTGTCTAAATGCAGCCAAGTCTATTTCCTTTGAGGTTTTATCTCTCCCTTCCATGTTAGATTAAAGCTACATATGTGATTAATCACAAAATAAAATTTCTCTACCAGTTCTGCATGATTGCTGACAATTTGTGCAATATGTTTGATTTCTCATCCTGAAATAATACAAAGGTCATGTTTGTGATATGAATGAATGAAGCCATTTGCCTGGAATTAAAGAAAAAAAAAGCTTGTTTACTAATGAAGAATAACCTCTCTTTAAATGATGTACTTTTCTCCAAAGAGCACATGTACTATGAAGGAGCCCTCTACAAACAGGGAGATGAAGAAAAGGAAAGATCTTTCTTTCTTCAGTCAATACCACTCAACACGAGCAGCTGTTCTGCATCTAACGCAGCTTTGCTCCATCACTCTCCAGCTGCCACATGAATGGCATCTCTGAAGCATCTTGTCAATGATGGGCTAATGCCAATATCAGCACCTTTACTTAACAGTGCAAAACAGATCATGATTCACAGAAAACTAGGAGGAAAACAAGGCAGTTAAAATGATCTACTGGCTTTGGGACAGCACACAGTACCAGTCAGATTGAAATTTAGGGTGGGATTCCTATAAACACTGAAGTCATCTCAGTGCTACAGGCCTAAGCCAAATTGATTCTCTGCACTCCCCAGCTGTGTGTCCAGGAAGGAGACAGACACCACCAGACGGTGATAATCCCATCATAACAAAAATGTCAGAGGTAGCGTGATGAATGGCTACCTAAGGTACCTATCTCTTTTCACTGACTAGAGAGGAAGCACAGAATGGACATCTTCTTTTATAGGCTAAAATTAGTTGAGATTAAGGGTACTCAGCTGCTCCAAAGTCAGACAGTATTTATTTTCCTTTAACACACATCAAGGGAAGTGCAGATAGCAGAATGCAGAGTTGGGAAAGGATGAACAGAGCTCAGTGAGTGGGTAGTTATTCAATATTTCTTTTAAGATTCATCTTTCAATGTGTGCCCTATTCATTATTTACTGCACACCATCTGAATGCTGCACTAAGTAGAGAATCATTCATTTTCTCATGGGCTTTTCAATGAGGATCTCAAATTCATTAATATTTGCAGAGAAAAAGAGTACCAAAATGAGATCCTCATTGAAAAGGATCTTTTCGACACCCTGGTGGTGTTATTGTCCTCCTTTTACATATTGTGAGTGTAGACACGGAAATAAAATAAAAAGAGTCTAATTTTGTTTTAGCCTTTCTGGTTTTCAAAATGCCTAGGAATTTTTAGGTCTTTGTAAGGCCCAGTTCCCGTTCACTTCTGCTGCAACTGTTGGTGCTTAGCATTCAGCTGAGGAGACTCCAGGAGTTTTGAAGATGGATACCCAGAAAATGAAGGTAAAAACAGGGAGCCAAATACCACTCTTTAGGTTCTTCTTATTCATAACACATGTTCTATCATTTGCAACAGAATAGCTTATGTGTTTTTTTTTTACACTTTTTAGTGACTCCCTGCATGAATACACTTCCCATATTTGTTCTGCTGGCTATCTTATCTTTTGGGGTTGTTCAGGTATCTGCAAAGATAAAATGGCTACACTCAAACCGTATCCCAGTCGACTGGCTGAGGAAAATGAGCTCTCTTAGACTGAGTCTAGACTACTGTGTTGGGGACAGGACAGGCACAGCTACGGACTAAATAAAAGGGCCATAGACCAAACGTAAGCTTTGCCCCCACCATCATGGACACTGCTTGGGTGTTGATTTCCTGCCTGGCTCCAGTAAAATCTCTCCACAACGCTCAGGCACATTTCAGCAGATGGGGCACTATCCAGGAGCTCTCTTGAGCGCTCTCCTCAAAGCGGAGGATGCCGTGTCGCCTTGGTCAATGCCTGCAGAGCCTTTACATTATTCTAGACGTTTTGATCCAAAAGCCATTCCCAGAGGAACAGTGGGAATTATGTCTCAGGGCCTAGGGCCATGGTGATTGCAGGACAAAACGTTTTGCGGCACAGAAGCATCCAGCAGCTTTTGGCTTTTCTAGCCACTTGGCTCCAGGAGCAGGGACCAGCTCCCATCCTCTCATGTAGCCAAAATACTCCTGCAGGGCCAGGCAGTGGGAACAGCAAGCAACGGATGGCAGAACGACCTGCCTGCATTTGGCTGACTCTCCTCTTTCCTCTCCATGGCGTCTTGCATAATGTCAGACTTGAAAAAGTGCATTGCACAGTACATGCTATTCCACTACTTTGTTATGAAAACAGTCACAGTAGTGTTGGAGCTGGGATGGGCTAACGGCGCAAGAGGCAGAGGCTTCCTAGGAATAAATTCTATATTTTGTTAATTGGGAAATAATTAAAAATATTTTTAAATTACTTCACCCTATAAATCTTGCTGATATTTTGAAAACAGCCTTATTTTCCACACTCCTTTCCCACCACCAAAAAACCCCAAAACATAAAAAAAACAAAAGAAAGATGTTTTTCTGAAAGGACTGCTGCCAAAAAAATGTTTTTGCCAATGCTGCGATCTGTCCAGGCTGTATGGCTGGGGTACACTAACTGGACATGTTAGCTGAATAAGCCCTTTTATTTCAATGAATTTCAATTACCCTATTAAAGTAAAACAGGCTGTTGCACTTAGGAATCAAAAAAAAAATAACAAAATCGGAACCATTTTCCATTTTTAAGTTAATCAAAATTAAGATAGGTGCAAATGGTAAGTTAAGATAGAGCAGTACCTGTAAAATCAACCTAAATCGTGGCTTCTAAATTGATATAAAATAAAAAGTGAATAGGATAGTCATTATCTGTCAGGCCTACTGGACTTCCAAAGTTTAATGTAGGATAAATCAGAGCTAATTAGTCTTCACTCTCTATCTCACCTGATAGAAATTTTTTTTTTTCAGCCTCATTGATCATTTCGACCATTTATGTTTTGCACCATGCACAGATCACCCTTTTGCTGCTACATTCCTGGTTTTAATGGGAACATTTGTGTAGGAAACTGTGCAAAAAAATAGGTTTGACATTGCACCGCTGCTGTCTTCACAAGCTCTTTTTTATCTCTGCATCCACTAGCTGACTGTTTGGAAAGTGGATTTATTTCAGTCTGGTTCTGTCATCACCAAGGTTTTTAAATGAAGTTCTGCCCCCTACATGAAAAGACTTCTTAATTTGTGGTTTCACATTATACAGAGATTAACAGTAGCAAGTTATTAACAGTGCAAGGTTATTAAGAGCATGTTTAATATTATTTGAATGATAGCAAAATCCTGTGGAATCCCATTTAGCTATAGCTTTATTAATGACAGAAGTATTCAGCTGATTCCATGCTTTCTCATAGAATGACCAATAATAAATTACTGCCAAATCAGTATGCATTTTAAGCTTCTTTTCAACCAGCAGTCGACAATTTTGTAGTCTATTAGAGGCCATGGTTGTTCAGCATAAGTGTGGAGCAATGAATGCAATTTACCAATGGCAAAGCTAATAACAGTATTGCTGCTATTTCAGAGAGTTTGCTTTCTCATTTATATATTACCCATTGCACATGCATTTGGATGTTCTTGGGCTCAAGCTTAGCATTCAGTAGTCTAATCTCCTAAACTCTCCTTCACTTCAGTTTAATCCAGGCAGGAGGAGAGCGAGGGGAAGCACAAGGGATTATCATCTAATCGGGGTTGTAAGGTGGTCATTTCTGGATCTAAACTGCAGTGCTTGAAGTGAGGCTCCCTGAGGTGCCTCACAGCTCCCCAGCCGCAGGTCATTGCCCCAGAGCTCAGCCCACATCGGGGACCACTTAGTAGCACGTCCCCCTTGCTTCACTGTGGGCACCCAAATAGGCACTGACCCCACTGCCCCGGGACTAGGAAACCCTCTCTAGATCCCTCCCAACACCTCTGCTGGGTGACGATTCCCCCACCAAAGCACAAGGCCGATGTAAACACCTTAAACTGCTGTGGCTGTTTAAAAAGTGATCGTAAGTCTAAGCTCTTAATCAGCATCTGCACTAAAAACACCACAGACTTAGCAGAGACAACTAACATATTAAAAGCACACACAGCCTTACCAGGCAAAACTCTTCTCCTAGCCCAAGGAAGATTCTCCCTTAAAGTTTCAAAATCTTACAGTC
Organism: Tinamus guttatus; assembly: GCF_000705375.1. The sequence goes on from NW_010585216.1 coordinate 31,596, forward strand.
AAACTCCATTTTTAACCCTTAATGATTTTCTCATAGATCTCTTGGAATCTAGGTAAGATATTCTAACATGATTTACACACCTGAAAACCTCCTTTAAAAACACCTGTTCTAGTTTTCCACTAGAAAAATAAAATTACAATTTGTTCCTATAGGACAGACTTATTTTAATTTTGTAGACAAACTATGCTTAACCTCAGAAGCCTTGTTTTCACAGCACTGTATTCCCTGCTGTTGCACAGCTTCTGCAGTATATCCTGTGGGATATTCCTATAGATGAGCCCTGGCAGCTGTCAGTGCTTTTTAATCTTCATATTGCCCAGCCCTACTCAGAGAAGGGTTGTAAGGCTGTTCCAGACTTCATTTTCTGTGGTGGAAAAATCAATTTAACAGATTTCCATCCTTTCTCACCCCAGTTATTCATTCCCTCCCTTGTACCACAGTTTATCACCTCCTTGGCTTGCCTGTGTTCCAGGACAACGTGTGTTCAGAGCCATGCTCTAAATTAGATTAGTGGAGTAATCTGGGTTGAAAAGACTTTCTTTTTTTTTTTCTGGATTTTTTTTTAAGCTTAAATCATTCTGCTCATCCCACACAGTTCAACAAGGTCTTATCAATGACAGTCTTGGCAGAACTGAGGTGATAAGCACCAGCAAGGGAGTGGAAACAAGCAGCTAGAGAGGAAAACATTGTCAGAGGAAAAAGGCTTCATGGACCTCTATCCTTAGATGCTGTATGTTTCATTTCTTCACCTGGAGAACCTAAACTGCTATTTTCTATGATATGGAACCCCTGCAATGCAAGAAATCCTAAGAACAAGTTTAGTATTAGCCTCAACTCCACTGATGTTATAGTGCCCTAGAAACCTTTAGAATTTTAATTCAGATGAGACGATTGTTATTGCCAGTTCCTAATTTTATTGTGTATTCAACTTTCTGCCTGGATCCAGAATTCACAGCTTAGTGAGAGCTGAGTTTGCACTTTCCCTCTGAAAAAAAATGTTTTGATGCAAAAAAGGGTTTTGCTCCACCATTGCACAAAACCCTTTGCTGCCTAGTTTCTTTTTAGATTGAGAGGTAATTGACACAGAATAGACAAAAAGCTTGAGCAAATAATTAGCTACTTTTCTGAAATGCACAGTACTTATATACACAGTACATAGGAATAGCTAAAAAGAGAGTATTCAGTCTGTGACTGAGTTTACAACCAGCAGTAACAATCCTGCAAATACCTAGCCTTTAGATATGGGCAATATGTATGTAGGGCATACCTACCCGACCATTGGATAACATTTACTCCCTGCTAGTTAATGATACTAGTTTAGTGATATGGACTTTAAATTGCTCTGATCTCTTCTCACAGTGTGTTTTCCAGGTAGGCTCAGCTGTTTTCAACATCTCAGTGGGAAGTCCTATTATTTAGACTCACATTTAAATATGGATAGCTTTGACAGTGGCCACTTTACAAAGAAATATCTGGGTAGTTAAGATAAACAAGTGCATTTGTAGCTCACAATCTCTGAGGAAAGCTTTCAAGAGAAAGACAGCTGGCTGTTTTTTAAGTTAAAGAAGGAAAAGACCAGATTTCATACTCAAATGGGATTGCAAGGTTGCCATGGACTCTGCAGAAGACCTTCAAAACTATGAAAAGTCAAATGGCTTTAAGGGTTCTCCACACTGGGGGCTAGTTTTGGGAAGTTAATCATTTCAAAAATAATTCATCAAAAACAATCTAGGAGCAGCTAGAATTTGATGAGCTCTGCTGGATCTTGGTGCTGGGGTTTTAGAGATGACCCCCAGACTGGACACTCATCCTTTTCAGATCAGAAGACTCATGAAAGAGATGGGAAACAGGGACATATGCCAACACCTCAGCTACTGCAGTTCAGCCCTATCTTAAAAGCCGGATTTGTCCTAACGGAGCCAGGTAGAGGCTGGATGAGATCAAAATCACTTTCTCTTTCACGCCGGCTGTGGGTAACTGGAGCTGCATGGGGACAGAGGCAGGGTCTGACAGCCCCAAGCTGGGCTGAGTTAGGAGTAGGGCAGAGAGGCATGGACAGGAACAAGGACAGGAAAGCTGGCAATGCCCCAGGGCCATGACAAACTGAGAGTCAGGACAAAGACCAGCAGGGCAAAGGAGGAAAATGTCATCAGATAAATGTGCCAGAACTCATTTGCCACAGGTTAGGTCAGAAATTACAATAAAAAAAAAAGGCAGAATTAACAGTCTGCTGAATTCGATTCATTATGCTATTGATAAACAAATAAAACAGACTTGATACCTCTGTGTCACTGAAAAGCAATCATGAAATTACTACAACCAACCAAAGCACCACAAAGGAAACAGAAGCATGAAGTAACTTTTTAAACACCTGATTTTGCCGAGTATGTAAGAGGAGGGGAATTTGATCTATGTTAAATAATGTCACAGAAAAGATTTTAGAGACAAAAATTCTTGTAAATACGTTTTTATTCAAGCCTAGTGATCCTACTTCCCTCCTGCTCCCACTACATTCCTGATCAAAAAAAAAGAACAGGATTTGATATGTAACCCTTTCACTGCTTGTCTTCTCTCCTTATCTTGTGGGCCTGGGTGGCGTGTTAGCACACAAGGGAAAAATAAATCTTCTGCCATTTCTGCCTTATCTATGTAGAGCTGTTTCTATAAAAAGCAATTAAAAGCAAACGAGCGAACAAACAAGTAGAGAGGTAATCAGGTTCATTTCTGAAGTCTTGAAAAATTAGAGTTTCACTTTCACTGGAAAATCTGATGAAGTTCTGAAAGGTTGTTTCCATCCCTTGAGTCAAAGAAGTTCGATGGAAGAGAGAAGGCTGGGGGTGTTATAAAGGCTGAGATTATCCAGTATTCTTCAGCAAAACTACAACATGCCACTAGACGCCCCTTTAGGCAGTCATGCCTTCTCCTCACCTCCCTGCTGCTCATTCCCTCTTTCCTTCCCCCAGAATTTAGGTGATGATGTAGTGAAGGAGGCAGGGAAACTAAAGAAACCTACTTGTAGTGTTATATCAGCTTCTCCTCTGACAAATTTGTCCTTTCATAAACTTCCAAATTTGAGGGTTTAGTCAATGGAAGCAATGAGGTTTCAGAAGAATCTCTTTTGTATTACTGCCTTCCTTGCTTTGCATTCTGCTGAGTTCCTTTCATTTGACTTCTTTAAGAAGAGGAAACACAAGCTTGCTTTTCTCTGTTTTAGGTCCTGATGTACTTTGTCTGGAGATTGTTAAGAGATGAAACATTTGTTCTAAGCTACAGAGTTTAATGCTCTATTTTGAATTTGTCAGAGATAACAATAGGTTCTCTGCAATTCTCTCGCTGCTACTTTTCAGGAGTTTATATTTTATGTGAGGCTGGATGATATCAAATAACTGAAATGCGTTTTTTTCCCTAGTGGTAGTTTCTAATTATTGCCTGACTATAAAACTGAACAAGAAATTAGAATGGACAGTAGAATGGCAGAGAGTTCGACATACACATTCAACATGAAAAATAAACCCACTTGGGAGTGGAGAGGAGGGGAGGAAAACAATAACATATGCACCCTGCTTTATAATTCAGGACACAGTTTTGAGCATGTCAGCTATTGCCTCAGTTTGACAGAACTAAAGCCAGAAAAAGGAAAAACACTACAAGCGCTCTGCAGCTTTAGGCTTGTATGGTGACGAGGTGATTTATTTTGTTGATTTTTTGCTAGTGAACTTTATCTTCTAATTTGGTAATGCAGAACTGTTCCAGTGGTTCCATAAGTCTGTCTGAAAAGCCTTTCATTTCTAGATATCTCTTCCAGGCTGCCATTTCACAATATGCTATCCCTGGCTACTTATTCCTGCCTCACCATATTGTACCACCTCCACAGTTGTGTCAACACAACTGTTTGTGGAACGACAATGTAAACTGGATCACTGAACTGATTTGGATTAAAAATAACATTTGCTTTGGAGGGGTCAGGGTGTGGGAATGAGCAACTGGGGGCAGAAAAAGGGCTGACTGAGATGGGAGGAGGAGAAAGGACAGGAACTTATTAAACTAGTCTTACCACTGAAGCTGAGGTATTGTGAAATTGTGAGTTCACAGCACTTGTCTTTCAGCAAGTAGAACCATGCTTTTCACCTAGTATTAATCAAATTAGACACATTGAACTCTTATTTCCATTAAACATAGTGCAAACAAGAGAACAAATTCCATGAAGGGCTTATGAATTGTCAGTCAACACTACATCTGCCTCATGCGAAGGTTCATGTTATCCCAGATGAGCCAGCAGCAAAGAACACACTGCTGCAAATGCCTCATCCAGACCTCATGGAGGTCAAGGAAGGTACACTTGCACTGCTAAATAACAGGATGTGAGCCCTAAGTTTGTTCTTAATCATCCACACAACTAGTTGGTTAGCTTGCTCCATCACCCTGCATGGACGGTCCCACCTTGCTCTCTCAAGGCAACTCTTCCAAAGAGAGGACTAACCTGAGGCAGTGTGGGCAGAGGTCGGCCATGGCGCTTAACCTTCCAGGCAGAGATTCATTCCTAGCCCACAGTTATTAAGCAGTATAAATAGACCTGAACTGCCCTTCCAAATCTTCAAACAGGTTTTGGATCAGGAACCAGCAATTGGAATGCTAAAACAATGTATTTATATCTAAGTTTTATGCAAGGAGAAATAAGCAGCACAAATGCACTCGTAGTACCTTTCAATTAAAATAGATCTGGAAGTAAAGGAATTCACAGACTAAATTAGAAACTGACTCCATAAAAAGATGATTCCTTCTTATAAAAAGTCACCACCATCGCCCAGTGATCTGGAGTAATCATTTAGTGATATCAGTATGTCAAGTAAACAATTCCACAACCCACATTGGAGTGACCCATAGGTAATTCCCTTATTTATAGCACAAGTATCAACACCACATAAAACTGTAATTAAATACACTTGCTCATTTGCCATAGATTAATCAAATAGCTGCTAAAATCATTGCTAATGTCATCAGCTTGCATTATGCTTTTGTCATGTCTTAAAATACTATTTCATGTAGTCATGTCAGGTTTCTCCTAAGGAACAATCATTTCCCAGATGCCCTATCAATCCATACATATAAAAAACGAAGAAGCTTGCTAACTTGTATCAGTGAGGATATAGTTAGACTTTAGTTATCAAAACACCCCTGGGCTTAGAGCTTGTAGCAAAGTGACTCAGATTAACAGAATAATATAAAATCTGATGTTCTCTTGTGAAGAAAATCAGCACTACCAGACTAGTGTTTTTGAATTTGCTAGTAATTACTGCTATAATAACTGTGGCCCCACAAATAATTGTGATTTGCAATCTACCTGTTCTATGCTATAATGCAACCACACATAATAGCTAATTTAGCATATCAAGTAGTGTTTGATGGAGAAAAAGAAATTAAGATTGACTACTTTTCTAAATTTCATGCCTGCACACACTGCTGATCGAATAGTGAGTAGTAGGTAGTGTTTGTAGTAGCGGGAAGGGACTTCGAGACTCCCTAATTTAAATCTGCCTGGGCAGGAATGTATTTTTTCTATGCAGAGATGATTGCCACTAATCATACACCAGCTAGGACCCTGTGTGTTATCTTTAACTGAAGGTGCTACCTAAGTTGCTCCGTAGTGTCGTTCCCGAGTGGAGCATTTGACCAGGAATCACCTCTAGAAACTATTAGTCAGGCTTGAATTTACCAGGGGAGCTAAGGAAGCAATAGGCGTCCTTCTGGCACTGGATGATATTATGATATTATGATGCATAAGCCTTTGCCTCATGTATTACAGGATGATTGTCTTTATCTGGTTAAGAAAAGTCATCACTTTTCTAGCATTACTACAATTTCAGCCCCAGGCGCCATACTCATAAATAACAAAAACAGAACTTAAAATATAAAATTTAGACTGACGCATTTTTTCACAAAGCAATTACCAGATTCTGGTCAGATGAAACCAACATCATTTTAGAGACGACTCTAAACCCTTTGCCTAAAAATAGAGTTGCAAAAGAGAATGACAGGGTTTATCTACCTGCAAATGCTTCCCCATTTTTATAACATCTAAACACTGCACTCATAACAGAAGATCCAGTGAACAATAGCTCCAAAAATGCTCTATATAAAAAGACATAGAGCGCAAAGATTTAGATTCAGCTGACTTCTAGAAATAAAAGAAGACACAGGGCAGGAAGATCCTTCAAACTCTGCAACAGCAAGAGCTGCGGTGTCCAAGCAATTTTTGTGCTCTGGTTTCACATTTCAAAGAGTTTATCATCTGCAAGATTTTTGTATCCATGTTCCAATTCACAGTGTGGTCCAACAAACGGGGCTGAAGGAATGACATTCTGCGCAGGACATCAGAAGGAGACAGGGGAAAGAATATCTAAAGCCAATGTATTTACTGAATGCTTTATAGCACGAAACTGTACTTTGAATGTATTATTTTTCAGATACACAAATGTCAGCAAATCAAAAGAAATCACAAGTTCTTCTAAAAACTGAAAACCTTCTCATAACATGTCAAGATGTACTGCCAAAGACTGACACACTGAAATTCATTAGTCATTAAAAAAAAAGAGTATATTTAGCTCTAGGAGTTGTTTTCGTAATTCCTAAAGGTAAGAAATGCCAACCAAAGAGGGTAGAGATTATTTTTGAGGGATTAGGTTTGTCTCAAGCTAGGGATTTTCTTGTAATTAATTTCTCAGAGATAATTTCTTCTTGTATGCAGTATAAAAATCTGTAGGAAAGTGATAGATTCCATAAATAAAACAGAAATGAATTAAAAGCTGCCAAACTTTACTGGCAAGCCTAGCAGATAGTATTTAAGGCTATAGTTAAAGTGATTGTAGTCAACAGCTAAAGTTTCTGTGATAGAAATTAATCATTTCATGGAGATAATTGGCAGAAATTATTTTCCCTGATATACTGAAAAGCAGCATGCTAATTATTTCTAAAAAAATGTGGAAACTGTGGATTTAAGCCAGTTTTCCAGCAACTGCTTAAGTTATAATATTTATAAAAGGCATAGGATGTCCTCAGTTTCTAAATTTATAACTAGAAAAAAATCATCATAGCTCCAATTGCACGCATTTTGCTTCAACTTCTGCTGCAAAGTAATACTTGCTTATTTAGATAGAGAACAAAGTTATATCCAAAAACCCCAGTATGCTGAATGGAGATCACCACAGACCCTGTTTAAGTACCAGTGAAAAGCTCGACACTGTTTTATTAATGGTTAAGAATAATGTTCTCAGTTTCCCCAGCATGAGTCATGAAGCCGAGCAGGCATTATGTAAGGCAGAGTTTTCAGTAAGCATGAAATGATATAAAATTTTAGGGACTAAAACTTAGGTTTATTTTATGGAATGCTCTGCTATTTGTTCCCAACAGTTTTGTTAAGTATTAAGGATTGATTGTCCTTGTATTAAGGGATGACCTGTCTTACAGGTCTTGTAACTTAATAATTAGGGCTTGTTTTGTTAAAACTTATGCTGATAAATTTAACAAATAGATTGTTATTTATTACTAGAATTTAATAAAAGTAATTGGCTGAATCCTGAAGAAGAAGGAAACACGATGCTAAAGGACAAACTTCTTAGCTGGTGTGAATAAGAATAGTTCCTAGATTTCAGAAGCTGTATATTACTATATGTCTGCTGAGGTCTTCATTCCGCAAGCACACAGATGAGGGCAAAAGCTGAGTGGATTTATTTATCTTTTCTCATTCATGAAAACCTACACATCATGAACCTACCCACTAAGAGCAAGACTGGGGAAAACAAGAGCATAAATTATCTAGAATTAGAGTCCTGGAGCTTTGGGAGAGGAAATTTTATTCCTGTGGTTTGTCGTACTAAAGGACTTACCTATTGAGCATATTTTTCCAGTCTTCAAGCGGGATCTTGGCAGTTTATCTCTGAAAGGCAGCGCTCTGGCTGAAATCCCCCAGCAGCAAGAACGTCACGGCCATGGAGCACTCAGGAGCCCTCGAACATCCGTGCTCCCTTCCTTTTGGACGGTGAGCCGTCTTCTGAAAGGCACCAGATCACCAAAATCACAACCCCTGACAAACGTTATGGCAAGAGAGTTGAATGGCTTTTCAGTGCTTTTACTGATGTATCTGCAAGGAGATGGAGCCCATGTGTGTCAACAAAGGCATATCTCTCCCCAGGACAGTTGGTAGATTTGGTAACTGGTAAAAAACAAGCAGCTTTATATGTGAAATAATTGTTTTATGATAAAGCATATCCTTACTATTGTAAGGATAGGCTGAGCTGTAAAGACACTCATGTATTTGGAAATATGGATATTTCCCAGCAATCTTGCAGGAGGCAAACGTCTGGAGCCTCAGGACTAGGCTATCAGGCACAGGAAGCTCAGGTGATGAGGAGAGAGAAAGCAAAACAGTAACTGGGGAAAGCAAAAAATGCACAAGAGAGTCTGAGAACAGTGGTTCCTAAACCACTTTCTGACCCTATGGGATTAGAAATGTCTACTGTCTAGTCTTAAATTTGAAGACTACCTCATGCCCTTTTTGTTACTTATACTCAGGGCAAACAGCTGAGAAGGTTCCAAGGACAAGATAAGGACAACTTCCCACAGCCTTCCAAGTCACAGTTGGGAAGTGCAGATTTTTCACCTGCTGGTGACCATGATCTAAAAATGTTTTACCTTACAAAGAGCTTATTGGGCTGCTTCTATTTGTCCTGAAAAAATAAAAATTTGCACTTATGGCTTAAGGTCAAAGCCTTAAGCAATGTTTTGCATGAAATGGACCATCTCTGGCAGGGGCTTCAAGACTTCTTTATAACCCTCTCTCCAGGTTTGTAATGGCCAGAGAGCTGAAAGTTTTTTGCTGTCTTTGGAGCTGAGCAGTGATTTAACACTATTGCCTATACCTCTAAGAAATGTAAATGCCAGTTTAGGATTCTTTAAAAAGTATCCAAGGTATTGGCCAGGTGGGTCTATTAGGGACAATTTTATCTCCCTTCTTGCTGCTTTGACAAAAAGTGATGCAAACTTATTAGGATGGACAATGAATTCTCATGAGCATTTCAATTTTATGATATCACCATTTCACTTCATATTTAATAGAAAAGCTAATGTTGTATACTTGATTTAGTCAACCTGAGGCAGATTTTTCGAAAGGCAAAAATGCGCTGATCGGAGAACTGACAGAACAAAACGTAACACCAAAATTTGGTTAAAGGGTAGCAATGTCACAGCGCACTGATGAGCTGGTAGGGGACTGTCTGCATCCTGCCTCCGGTCGCCTGGCACATGTCAGTGCCTTCAAGGTTACCCCCCGTCACATGAGAGGCATCAGTTTGCACGGGGCACAGGGGCTACAGTTACAGCAAGCTAAAATGGGGAATGGTTGTCCTCTGCCACTCGTAACAGTGCTTAAAGCATTTGCTCCTGCTCCGAAAGCATTCTGTGGCCTAAGGACTTGTGCTGCTTTGCAGTCCAGGGAACACTGTGTGCTCTCCTCTGGAATATCTCCTATCTGTACTTCACACACAGCTGAGACGTGAATCATTTGATAGTAAGTCAATTCCATATTACATTGCGCCTTGTCCCTTGCCTATGGATTCTTTTCTTCCTACCTGTGTTAGACAACCTATTTCTTTAATACATAATACATTTTTTAAACCTTAAATCTGAAGATATATTGAATACTCTTGTATATTTTGTAATAAAGTGTGGTATAATAATAATAAAAGAAACAATTTGTTCTTTCTAGAATTTGAACCACATCCTCCCTTCCCCCAGAAATTCTCCAAATTTTTGAACAGATTTTGATCTTGAAAGGATATCAGGATCTTGAAAGATCTGGGGTGTGTACAAGATGAGAGCTTGAATTCTGAAACAAAATTATCGTACAGTCATAAATTATTATCACCATTCCAAACACAGAGACTAATGCTTAAGGTTCAAAAAAAGACAAGATATTATCTTTTAAACTCAAAAATCTAAGCATTAGTTACTTACCATAATGCATTCTACTTTGGGGCAATGGCTGAAGAGCAATATATTCCATGACTTGCAAAGAAAATGAGCCTATTTTCATGTCATGAACAGGAGGAAGCCAGTGACTGCTTTTCAGTTCTACTTACCATCTAACAACACCCTGTCCCAAGGGATGTAATGATAGGATCAGGCATTTAAGTGAAAAATATGAATTATGAACGTGACTTCTCAGCACCAATTTAAGAAAATCTGACCAAGATGAACACATTATTATGCACCAGGAATACAAATACCATATTTAAGTGCAAATACGTTGTTTTTGCATGATACCAATTCTTTATAAGGCATGCACTGCAAAATCATCATTGAAATATCTCGGAAAATTACTGGACTCTATCACATGCTTTTAAAGTGGATTACAGAATGACTGTTTGAGGAACACAAAAAGTCAGTCTGCATTAGAGATTTATTGTGCTGGAGGAGGCTGGTCTTGGTGTGCATTTGCCTTTTGTACTTGGAGACTCACGATGTACAAACAAGTACATCAATCACGTTCAAAGTGGTTTCCCTCCTGATGGGGCCAAGGCTGAAGGGACACCATCCAGAGCAGCCACCTCACACTGCAGGCTCGAGGTCCTCCGGGGTCACCTTCCAGTGCAAGCTCTGTGTGTGAAGGGCCAGCCCCTGGCAGGAACTTCACATCTGGTGAAGATACAACATAGATATAGTGCTGGAACCACCATTCATCTCAGTAAGCCAAAATCCAGCCCTTCCCCTTTGCGCTGCCCCAGCTGGTAGTAGAGATGGGTGCATAAGTATTAAAAAAGAGCACTATAAACACTTACAAAATGAAAATTTCTTCTAAAGCAAGTGCCCTTCATGTGCATAGTACATTTTTTATACACTTACTTGGGCTCTGTTGTACACTGCAGCCTTGCCATTTGTAAGCATCAAGCTTTCCAAGAAAACTTTTATTCCACAACCTCATGTATGCATGACTCCGCATGAATCTCTGACTGAAAACAGCCAGAGATTGAACTTATTACTTGAACAACCTTGTTGATGCAGAGTCATTAAATAAAGGAAGTTTCACACTGATTTCAGCAGAAGCTGAGTTATACATGTGTATAGTAAGTTACAACTGAATAATAACCCAGTATATACAGAATACATATGAAATTATGTGCCAGTGGTCACCAGTGAGGAATATATTTGCTTATACTTCTTGGTATTGCTTTAACAATGTTATATTTTAGAAAACTGCATTTCATATTTAAATATGAAGGTGCTCTGAAAGAGAAAAAAAAGCAAAAGTTATTTTTATTCGTTTGATTTCTTTAGACAATATAAGAGACAATACAAAGAACAATTTCTACAATGCATTTTGTACAAGAAAGTACCATTTTTGTCATACCATGGCTCACAAACTCACTGTTTATATGTTTCCTGGTAAACTAATAAGATGTCAGTGTGGTGCAATAGTCTTCAGTTCAAATAAACCAAATGTTTTTAAGTATGGGAAGTATTAATTATTTTTATATGCAACTTTATTGATAAGAAATAACAAGGAGAGATGTGATTTCTAATGTGAGGCCAACATTCCTCTCATTCCAGCAGAAATTGAGAGCAATGCTACTGAAGGTAGTGACATGTCTTTTAGTGTTTGAGATACAGTTGGTAGCAAAAGGTTTTTAAACAGTGTAAAAGACACAGACCACTGATGCAGAACCTAAAATCAGGAACAGAGTTCATTCCTTTAATACCTCCTCCCCTTTTTATAGTGATATTGTCAACATGCTGCTGACAACAGGACCCATCTTCAAGGAAGTCTGCACTTGAACAGAAGCCCTGTGTATAGATTTACACCACTAAGCCACTCAGCAATTTTCCTCTACTCATCTGCCCAGACTTGGAATCAAAATCTTTCCCTGCAGTGAGCTTTGTGCTAATGATTTGTGTACCATTTTAGTCTTAAGTATTCGCTGGTAGTAAATTCACAGTGGTAGCACCGTGAACAAATTAAGAGAAGGCCACCTTCCACCCCAGGGAAAAAAATATTTAAGAAAAAATCAAGCGATAAATATGTAATAGAAAAAAATTTGCGGACTCTGAAAATAGTGTTTATATGTAATTACTAGTTACATCAACAAATCATTCCCCTTAACTAGAAAAAAGTTGACATCTCTAATATGTCTAAAGTTTAAGTAAGTGTACTTCCTAGAGCTGGGGTCCCCATCTTGTATTTTGACAACAACAAAAGGAAAGAAAATAAGAATTAAAAGGCTTCTGTAATTGCCATGGTATGAGAATGCCAAGAACAAAAACACATTGAAGTCAATGAATTTGAGAAAGATGGAAAAGCCATGTCAAAACATCATAATTTAGATTTTAAAGACAGAAAGAGAAAGGCACTTACATAGAGCTTCTTTTTAACTACAACAAGAATGGAACAGATGTGTTGCCTGAAATAATGAGAAATGTCTTGTTACATTAAACCTTTGCTCTCTTTTTCCCTGTTTTCTGAAAGACATGGAAACTTCAGAGAGTTGAATTTCTATTCCCTCTGATGGCTAATTTGACAATCACCAAAATATTAAACAATACTGTAGTTTTCATTTTACATTTATTGTCCTTAGGTCTCAAAAAGGATGAGGAAGAAGGGCAATATTATTCTTTGCTCTTTCGAGACAAACATTTCCCTATTCCTGCAGTCCTTAGATCAGGGAAGACTCCTGCTAGTGCCACAATGTCAGTCCCTCTCCTTTGGAGACCCAAGCAGCATCAGGGCTGCAGGTCTCAGCTCTTTGAGGAACCAGGTCCTCTCTTTGCTAACACAAGAAGTAAAACATCAGCCTACAAACACCTCCCCTCTCCTTTTTTTTTTACATGTAAGTGAACTAGCAGCAACCATTTTTTTTTCCAGACAACACCTTGAATAAAAATAATAAAATGTGAACTGCTCAGAGCAAAGGCAATATTCATGCCTCATTTGGAGGGGAAGAAATAAATTTAAAAAAAAAAAGAGCTAGAAAAATACTGCAGAAGGCTTTTAGGCTTTAACTTCTAGCAAACAAATGGCAGCAAATGTTTAGCAATTTATGTGAGGGAATAGAAATATCCACTGTGTGTGTATGTGTGTTGGCTTTGGGCGCCATGGTCGCCCTCCAGCTAAGGAGCCGCTCACCTCTGCCAGGCCGCAGCCAGGCAGCAGCAGGGACCTGGCTGTTCCGTACGAGTCCAGCGGGGAGCAGAGCCAAGGCCCCGGCTCCAGGCTCATCAACAGCCAGAAACAGCAGCTCTACCAGGTGAGCTAAAGATGTCCTACCTGCCAGCTGGCCAAGGGCAGGATAGAGCCAAGCACTGGCCGGATTAGACAGATACCGCAGTCCATATGGCTACCGAGTGCCTCCCTGTGACTTCTGGTCTTTGGCAAAGTCTGGCCAGCAGCTCTCTAAGCTTTTCACTGCCTCAAAGTTTTAGCCCATGATTTACAAGCTTTCAGTTGTGTTATTGCTTTGCTCTGCTCTGCAACGTGTGGGTGGCAGGTTACTGTAGTCTGGGCAAAAAGTAGCAACATATCTTGGTACCACTGCTGCCCTGGATTTGTCAGGGAGTATAAAAATATAGAGTAGAAGAGGTCCACAGAGAGAGGGATGAAGCTGGGCAAGACTGGGTTGTTGTCTACTCTTGAGCCACCTGTGGCAGCTCTCGATGTATATACAAGATAGCACTTATTTCCTATGAGATAGGAAATGTCCACAGCAAACAAGAGCCTATAAACTAATCAGAACACAATTCCAGTGATGCTGCCCAGTCACCATACTAATGGAAAGATAGAAATTAAATCTACCTTTCCTTTTCTCAGGGCTGTTTTTAGAAGAACAGCTTCATTTTTATATACATGTAAGTCATCTGTAGATATTACCAGCAAGCACTGAATGTGATTCATATCATATTTATGAACTGAAACAATCATAAACATAGATACACATTATACCTGGAAAGATAAGGCACCTAGAGTTTGGCTGTGTAAACATGAATGCTTTCTGTCAACAGATGTACAATATATCATAACGTTCACAGAAAGATAGACATATCTCCTTCAGGAACTCAATACATAGATCCTAGGCAAACGTAATTATTCAAAAGGCTATGGCACGTACTGTTTTGTAATTCAGAGGTGTGATCTTTTAAACAAATCAGTGGGAATTATATTTCCATTCTGCAAGTGAAGGATAAAATGGTGGAGGAAAGTCCGTAATTAGTAATCTTTTGTTTCATTTAAATTCAATTTTACTCCCATTTTCTTCATTCTCCAGGAAATTTTCTTTCAAGTTCAAATATGCTGCCCAACAGTATTTTTACTATCTTGCTCATTTTATTCAGGTAAGTCATTTGGATGTAGGAAATGAAAAATCATTTTAAAACCAGCTGCTAGATAAGAAATGAGATGGAGAGGAGTGAACTACAGGTGAGGTTTTCACAGCTGAGATCCTTAAAGGGAATTTTGTATCTGGCAATTAAAAAAGTATAATAAAGTGAGATTTCAAGGCCATTGGTAGGAAAAATAACACATTTTAGTGAGTTCTTATTTAATGTTGTCAATCACAGCACTTAGGAATCATGGGTAAAAGAAAAATAAAAGTGGATAAAATCACATTTTTAAAATGTGATATATTTGGAGTGCTTTTGTCTTTTTTAAGCCTTGGGTATTCTTATAACTATCATGGTAGCTAGAAACCTTCAATAAAAAATGAGAATTTTCTGTATCTAAAAGAGACAGTGCTTGAAGAAAAAGCATGACACTAGAAAGTTCTATAAGTTGAAGTACCATCTAAAGTTTTTAAACTGTGGAGTAAGTTCAGTACTAGAAAACACCTTGTAACAAGAGAATTTTGACCTGTCAACACAAAATAAATAAATACATAAATACATAAAAATGCTTATGTCAGTGTTTTAAGCCAAAAAAGTTTAATTTTGATTTTTTTTTTTTGCTGGAAGGAGGAGGTCATGTTGTAGAGCATATTCTGCTTCAAACTTCATGATTGCTCAAAAAAACCCTATGATTTCTTTTTATGACTAATGTTAGTGCTTTGTATGTTCTGTGAGTGAAAAATCTCATGGAATCATAGAAATTTGTCATGCCCCTGTGGAATTTGTGATTTCCATGGGCTGCAGGGAGAGGACTGAAACTCTGTACCTGAAGAGGTGTTTCTGGGAAGTGAGGACTGTGCCTGCAATAAGCTCCTCCTAAGCTCCACAGGTTTCTGCAGCTCCATCAGTGGACTGTAAGAATAGTATATTTAAAAAAAATAAAATCCTTGATTAATCTGAATCTCTCATTCAGCAAGTGCATGGGGAGGTAGTTTTGAAGTAGGTAGTGAATGACGAAAGCAAGTGGATGGATGGGAGCAGATGAGTGATGAGGCAATGAATAAGTAAGGAAGGAATGAGAGGTAGGTATGATTCGAAAGGGCATAGCTCAGAGCCGCTGTCTTACTGACCTAACAGGACTCTCTGGAAAAAAGAAAAAAAAAAAGGAGCTAGGAGAAATGCCTCTATCACTTTCAAGATCATTTATTGTCAAAGCTTTTGCTGAGTTTTTTTTTTTCTTCTTTTTTTTTGACACGCGCATCTTTTGTGTAAGGATTTTAACAATGAGGCCTCTGAAACATACTGTCAGTTCTAATTCCAGACTAATTAAGACATGTTTACTTACATATCTGGGAAGTCATGATCTCTTTGAACAGAGCTTCTAGGTAAAAACCCACAAATACATCCAGCTCTGGCTCAGTAAACCTTCAGCACAGTTCCTAAAAAGGCTCTGGGTTGTGCTCACCAGCCCATTGAGCTGGGATAGCTGAGGTGCCTTCACCTGCAGCTGACACATCCCCAGGCAGCTGCCCGCAGTGACAGCTGAACAGGACAGGTACCTGAATTACCTCCATTTGCAGTTTGTCCTGGAGCCATACCCAGAACTTGCTAGCTGTTTATGTTAATATAGCAAGCTGCAAGTTACAGCAGTGAAGGATGGGTTATTCATCCCATTTAAGCCTCCTTATTATAGTGGTAGAAACTTTGGGCAGGGCAGACAAGAGAGGAAAATAGCCACTTCCCAGCTAAATCTTCTTCTAAACATGAATCAAAACTCAGATTTAAATATCCTTCAGCAGAAGTCAGTAAGACTCAGATCTGAATAAGTTTCAGGCTGTTTCCTGACAAAGAGACTCCGTCACAAATCACCAGCAATCACAACAATCACTCTTGAAAGATTTTAAGCTGGTTATTAAAATATTCTCTGAAACACAACTCTTTAGAAAGGTTAGTGTGATGAATCCAGATTCATGCTGCATCAAATATACTCAGGTGAAATCTGACTGCTTGTTATTTCTACTATCATACCCACTCACATCATTTACTCGGGACTGTAGAGGAGTGCACCAGGCCAGTATTTGAAGACAGTGTGATGTACTCCACCTGTGTAATTCTTCCTCTGGTTACTAAAGTAGCAAAAAATAAGTTCATTGTCTTAGACCTGTGTTTATTCTTCATCACTGAGCTGCATATAAAGTCTGATAATTTACTGTTGTCTGAACTTATGTTTTTAATTGTATTATGTTCTCACACACATTCTTTCAAAACACAGGTGCATATCAGAAAGGAAAAACTATGTTTATCCTAGCTAAAGGATAACTAAAGCTTTAGAGTCAAGACTAGGGCAAATACACTACCTACAATTCAGAGATCATGTGGAAGCTGTAGAAGCTGTAGAATAAGTTACCTACTAGTGAAATATAGAGTAGCTAACTGTATTGTTACCTGAAATCAGAAGTCACAGTGAATTATTCAATCATGCTCTGAGACATCCATGCCTTACTGATTAGATATTCTATTGACTTACATCTTGTGTAGCAAACTAGTTGTAAAATAAAAGTGGGTTTATGCTCTTCTTATATGTAGAAGCTGTTGCATAAGGGTGCAAAACAATGCAATGTGATTTCCAGGTCATAAGACACAAGAACAAGCCATAAGGTAATCAGAAGTCAAAACGTGAAGTAGAGTACATCTTTTATAATTTAATGTTACAAAAAAAAAGGTCAGAAGTACCAGAACTAGAAATCCCTCTGCCAAAAGTTTTGCTTCTATGTCTGTCAGAATGGGGTGTAAGTTTCCAAGCTTTCAGGATTCTTCAAAGGACCCGATTTCAGTACGGACTTAGGCAAGTATGTCTAATCAGTTTAAAATCAAAACAAGAAAGACCTTAAAAGCAGTTTCGGATAATACTACCCATGTCCTAATACCTGTATGTCAGAGTTTGCTCCTATGTTTTGGCCATATCTCCTTCTGCTGTTGTTTATAACATTGCCATAGGCTAAGGAGAATCTGATGAATGACCACACAGGAAAACAGAAAAAAATGACTGCACACAGAATGGTGTTTCAAGCATTTAAATAAGGAAGAAATCACAAAAAGCATTTTCTTCATTCCTATCTTTTGGTACTAGAACGTGGAGCTATAGTACAAAAAAATACACAAAAATAAAGAGAGAGAAAGATCTCTTGTCAGAACAAAGGGAAAAAAAAAAAACTGCTGAGCTACTCTCGGGGAAAAAAAAACTCAGCTAATTTTGTATTGAACTGAACATCAGAATAAGCAGCCAGTTTTGACATGCATCAGAACAGCATCTTGTAAAAGAAAAGAGGAAAAGATTTTAAAATGATAAAAAAGCAAGTGAAAGAAAAAAAAAGTTAGAACAAAAGAGAAAATGGCTAATTTAGGACAACAACTAAAACTTAAAGATTAAAATAGCGACTGACAAAATAAAAAGTTACATATTTTGGGCTACCATAAAGTTTTATGAATGACAGGGCAATATTGCTGCCCATAGAGGTGAAGTGAGGATGAAATCACAGCTGTTGTTGCTCCACTAACAGGTCAGTTGTCTTCAGTAACAGAGACTATAGACCTCTGCAGAGAAATAGAAAGCAGACAGAGGGAGTTATTTCCTTCACATTGTTCAACCGTGAAAATTAAAACACTTAAATATTTTAACTTTGCTGATTTTTATGACCCCATTACCTCACCAGAACTTACAGCAAAGGGTGCTGTTTAAAGTGTAGTTCCACTTTAGAAATAACACTGTTATTCAGGTAAGGTGTTTTTGTAAGAAAGCCAATCCTGCAGTTATATCGCATTACATTGTATGCAGGTCAAAGAATAGAAACCCACAGCTCTCTAAAAAATCTATTCTGCTACTTGCTTTTCCTCCATAAGTAGAAAAATATAGTACGCAACAACTCTTCTGGTGACGCACAGTTCAGTATGGTTGAAGTGTTATTATGTGTTATTTAAGTCATAACTGACAGGGTGCCAGCCTTACATTTGTTAGAGCAAACAGAGATCAGCTTTAAATTTCCGTGCTGTTATGCAACTGTGCTATTACTTAAAGGACTACTTGTACTCATGGAAGAAAAGCCATCTACCTTCCTGTTACAGTGCTGATATAATTATCTCTGCTACACGCACATTTCCCTATATAAGTACATTTCTATTTTTATATGTATTTATACACACACATATATAAGCACATGTATGTGTGTTTTAGATATATTTAGATATACACAAACACATTTTAATGCTTCTAAGGTAGCCCTCCCTCCTTGACTTCAGGCTCAGAGTAAAGGATCATCCTTTGCTTTCAGGGAAATTAGAGATTTAGGGTTACTGTACGACTGACCTATGACTGAAGGTAACCAGGAAAGGGGTGACCACATAGTCCAACTGACTGTACAGTTTAATTCTGCACTGGTCTCAGTAGTTAGCAGGACTCACATGCTAAAATGTCATCAACAACTATACCCTGCTGCTGTCAGTTTCTCAAAAGGTGAATCATTTATAACTTGAATATCATGCTAACCAGCCTTCGTAAGTCACTCCATTTATCCAGTCTCTATTTGCTCTGTGGCAAGTATTCACCAACAGCACAACACATAGAAAAAAATATTTGTAGTAACATTGTTTGGAGAACTCTCTAGGGAAAAGAATTACCGTATTACTATCAAGAGCAAGTTGGGCTTCATGTTGTGTTGCAGGCTAGCAATGACAGGCCTTAGTGTCAACCTTCTGGACAGCCCAGCAATAGGGATGGCCCTAACTGTCACTAGCACAGTCAGAAGTCAGGTCAGTCGGACACAGCCATCAGGCAACAGGCAATCCAGATGCCTTTGGATAGCTAGGGAAGACTGCCAGGGGAATAGCTGCTTGTCTTTAAAGGCCACAGAAAGACAGTTTGCTTCCTTTCAGAGGCTGAGTCAAGTGCCCTTACAGCCCCACTTACCAGAGCTAATCATATGACTAATGATTAATCATTCAGGTATTTATCACTTTCACATAATTTCTGTATACTATTATTACATCTTCACTGGTGTAGCTGAGGCAAGATTGGAGCTAATGTTTGGGGAGCATCTTTCAGCAAAGAGCTTAAAGGACTTGAGACGCTGCATACTGATAACAGGTGAGACTGCTCTTGGTTGTGAGGTAAACAGAAGAACAAGCCAAGATGCCACAACAGCTGTGAGAAAAAGCATAAGTGACACCATGTGATATCATCTCTAGACTGTCCCTTTAGTTCGTCTCCATGGTCCCTGGTCCCCAATGACCTGTGAAAGGAAGAAGATCAATGGCAGGGAAAACGAATAAGCGCTTGAACTCAGCTGCCCTGAACCTTGGGCCACTCTGGCAGTGGTATAATACTGCTTATATAACTACCAGAAACTACATATATCAGTGGGATATATATTCAGAAAAACAAGGTGTAGTCCATTTGTCCACCTGAAATGTGGTTGAACATACGTTCCCTCATCAAACAGTGCAGACACTTGCAAAGATTTCTTTTCTCAGGCAATGAAGTTTGTCTCATCTTTTCTATCATGACAGCAGTGAAAGCACACTGTGCTCTGATAACACCTAACAGATCAGGAACCCTGCAGTGATTATGTACAATGAAACAGAGTGGCTAGATCTCAGTCACACATGCAAGAACACAGAGACTGATCAGGGAATGCATAGAGCTGTAGCCATCAGGGAACTTGGAAGTTATGGGCATTTACTTTCCACCTTTTGGGGGTTCTAGTCTGTATGTCCTGTCTTAGGTCTAGCCTGACACCTAGTAGTGCTATCTTGTGACTCCTGTCATAACAATATGTTGTATCTTGCTGTTGGGTAGAGTTTTGAGACACAGTCATACTGAGTGACACAGTATTTGGAATCAGCAGTAAGACTTACTTCTTACTGTAAGAAAGACATCAGATCACCATTAATAAACAAGGTTAAAAAGTACTCTTGTAATCCAGCTCCAGTATCTGTCCTGTCTTCCCAAATAAAATCTCACTCTTTCTCTCTAAATAACTCTTACTAACATCTTTTCTTCATAAGAGGAAGACAAAGTGAAAGTCCCTTCAGAATCAACCCCTCTCTATTAGGTAATCAAAACACCTTCCTCACTTCAGGTCATACTAGGGCAGCTAAATCCATCACAAAATCCATGCTCACAAAGACCCACAAGGCCTGCTGGTTGTCTTTTCCCTTGAAAAAGTCGCTGCTAGAGTACACAACAGGAACTGAGTTTGCGTGTATGATTTATGGTCAGGAAATATCTGGCCTTTGTTGTACATGGATGCTCTCTTGCCTGAACAAGGCAACATCAGATGTTTACAGAGCAGTGCCTTGCTTACTCCAGCTATAGACGGTGTTTGGCATCCATCAGCTGGAAAGAAACCAATTACTCAGTTACCCTGTCATCATCCTGCCTCCACAGGGGATCTTACAGACAAGCTGGACAACCTTCCCTCCTCTCTTGCCCTCCTGGCATGTGACCTGCCATGCCCTGAGATGACCCCATCACATAATCACGTGCACACGCATATCAGACACACGACTCCAGTGCCCTGGACCCTTGCCACCCATCATTTGACCCAGTTCATGGTATCTCATACTCTGTCATGGAACTGACTGCACAGCCGGTATTCACATTCCTGTCAAGACTGCTTAAGCTTTTGGATAGAATAAATTTCACAAGATATGGCATGTATAATTTCTGCCATTCAGAGCACATGTACATGTTAAAATAAAGCTGCCTGTAAGTGTTTGTGTGCACTTATCTGGAGATAACTGCGTGCAGAACTAGGATTTGTTCTGAGGGCAAAAATAAGAGAAGCACAGCCCTGAAGGCACTTTAAAAAATATGAGTCCTAATAAAGTGGTGGCAGTCCTATTTTTAATTTGGCTTCTGTGTCTGCTCGGTAATGATTTTTCATAGCAATTTATTGGCCCTGTTTTTTTACTGTGCTCTTCATGCTAACACTTTAGGAACAGTAAAAAGCCTTGGTCCTAAAATTTAGTGATTTTGTAGATGCCTTCTCAAGAGAAATATCAAAAAGTGGCTTGGGTTAGCCAGATTTTTTTGGCTGTCTTGTTTCTGCTTGGCTTGAGGCTTACTTATTAGACATTTTCACATTCATATCCCTGGCAATGTAAAAGCTATATATTCAGAAATCTGGCAAAAGCACAAAGATGTGCACTGACATTCACAAAACATTTCCTAAGGTTGTAGTTGCTTAAATTTCACCTCTTTAATTAGCAGGATGTCTTCGAGAAGACATTTTCAAGATTCTTTCTACATTTACTATTCTATCTAAAAGGTTTCTTCTAAGATTAAAATTACTATAGGGTGGTACATTATATATCACAAATTTCTTGACTGTTTCTGTTCTACTACCTAGATTTTTTGTCCTGGTCAGAAAAGAGTGTATTAGCCACAGATCACTTTTCATGCACAGGTCAGGTGTACAGCAAAGCCAGCACAGTAAGGACATGTTGGCCCTACCCTGTGTAGTATAAAGTCAGTAGCTTGTGAGCATTAAGTCTGACATTGCCAAAACCTAATAGTCTTATTACACATTTACTGACATTCAGCAGGTCTGACACGTCCCAGGGGCAATAGCCTCAGGGTGATCGTACTGCATGGTAGGTGTGCAGAATTTCCTGGAGAGAAATACAGGAGCCTTCCCCCATCCTGCCATCTTTAAAAGGCTTTGTCTAGACAAGAGAACACTTTTGGCATAATTATTCTGTTGCATTTTAATTTTGCATGCAAATAATTAGAACTGTGGTGTTATAATGTTATTTTGAGCAGGCCATGGTACTTGTAGAGACCTGAACCAAACTCTTGGAGGCCACTGGGAAAAGAAAAGAAGCTAAAATACTGACAAGTCAGCATAGTATCTAATAAGCAAAATAACAGCTAGCAGATTTTAAACACAGTGCTAATTAATATAGATACTGAAAGCTTTGGGAAGCTGATGAAGGAATATCATCCCTTTCACAACACAGTGCCTTTGGATAGAATAACAACAGCTGGGTGCCAAGATAAGAACTCCCCTCACACTCACTTTTGCTCTTGAAATTATTAGTTACCGCTTTTTCCAGTGGAAGGTTTTCGACTTTTAGATAAAGCAATGAAAGGTTCCAAGAAAATAAAAGGAAAAGAAATTGTTATTGTCAGCCCACCTATTGTCATATCCACTACCTTTCAGCTGATCAGTACAACAGTGGAGCACAATAACGGACCCAAAGTGGAATGAGAAACTAATACAGATTCAAAAATATTTGCGTGGGTATTTCTTTGCCGGTTTATCGGTTTCCCAGACTTGTTCACTGTGCAGCTATACAATAGGAGAATAGAAGGTGGTTTTTGAGGACTGAACTCACTCTGCCATTGAAAGAAGCATTCATCAAAACAAGACCTTAGTCAATTTATCATTAAAGCAAGCAAAGCTGTTCACTACATTGGATGTGTTCACTTCACTTAAACTCTTTTTAAAAAGTCCTTGCCCCTTTAGTGAGTTTACAAACCAGAACTCACATTCCCTATTTTAATAGGTACAAATATGTCTGCCAAGATCATCTAGCTTCATAGATGTGTAGATGTGCTACAGATGTGTGCTTGAAAAAATGCACACATTCTAAATGGGATTAGGAATGCAAGAACTGTTAATAAAATTATTGACATCAGAATTATATGGCTAATTGAAATACTAACATAGTTCATATATTTCTTTTTACTATTTCTAAGTTCTAGGATGACTCCACTATATAGACAGTCTAATCTGGAAAATAAATTATTTAATTTCAGGGTACTTACTCTGCTTTGTAAGCACAGACATTATTCTGGAGCATGCTCTTTATCATTTTGGATGAGAGCCTGCTGAAGACCTCAGAGGAATAATTATTTTGGGTCATCTTTTCTGATCAATTTCTGCATCCAGATGAGCCCTCAGGCCTTATAGACCAAGGGTGTTGTCAAAGGCAGCCCAGAACTGCAAAAAGCCATAGATGATGCCTTTAAAAGAAGTTGACGCTATTTGATCCAATATTTAGAAATATCTGCAGAGAGAAAAAAATATATATATAGTTATCATGCTTCTAGGGCACTACTAGAAGCCAGCTAAACATAACTTTCAATCATTGAATGACAAACAAGAATTGTAGCTAAATATAGGCAAATGCATTTTCCTACAATATTCCATTAGGTTTTTGAGGGCTTTGTAAGAAAAATGCTTTGTGCCACAACAGATTAGGTATTTTGTTCAAAGTTGTAATACTCAGAAGAAAGGTTTAGTAGGTGTTGGTATGTAGGTGTCAGGTTTTTACTTAAATAATCAACAAGCTATCAAAGTTCAAATCAACTTCTGTTCTACAACATTACATCCACAGGGTAATGAAGTGGACAAAACAGGATAGAGGAGGTCCAGTCTGTAGCCATGCTGAATTCATGGAAGGCTAGCATCAACTTTATCGTCCTTCCTCAGAGGAGACAGGGTTTATTTGTTTGATTCCACCAGTTAATTGTGACCTGCTCAAAGGAACTGTCTCTCTATGGAGTCCCTCACTGGAAATTCAAAACTGCCTCATATCAGGAAAGGTAACTGACCATGTCCAGAAAAGAAGGTGAAAGAGTTCTAAGAAACACAATTGCATCTTGCTCTTTACTCTTACTTCATTGCTTGAAAATTAAACATGGTTACAAACATGGACAAGGACAAAAAGCGTGAAGCAGTCTCATCCACAATCTCAATATCACTCAGCCTCTTGAACAGGGTGACCACATATAAGACTACAGAATGTTGCCTTGTCCATGTCAATTCTTAAATTGTGGGATTTTCTGGGAGATAGCAAACCCTCCAGGCCAAAACCTTGCCATGGAAAAGCCAAGCAGTGCACTAGCAGAGATGGTGGAATTTCTGGGCCAGCAACAATCCCTGGAAGCATGTTGTTCACTAGGATGGTCACAGCCTTATATTTCTGTCAAAGAACAGGAACCAGGAAATGATTTCCAGCTCATTTATGCTCATGGAAAATGAGAGGACTTTGTATACAGTATCGCTCTGTGTTCTCATCATTGCTCACATCATTTCTCCTTACAGGAGGAAAAAAAAAAAAAGAAAAGAAAAGAAAAAAGAAAACACAAGGTAGCATGCACTAAGAGAAAACTTCTCAAAAACTCCTCATTTCATTGGGATGCTTATCTTGTAGGAAGTACTTCCAGGTCTGCACCAAGCTGTATACTTATCACAAACTCAAGATTTCACCAGTAGGAGGGAAAAATCAGAACCTATTCATTAGTTGTTCCATAATACATTTAAAAATACAAACTTGCAAGGTCACTTACATAAAGCCTCCGATACCATATGCTCAACACATTCCAGAACACCAAACACATGAATCACTGCAGTTCTATTCATAAAAATACTCTTCTACTCCCCCAACACATCACAAAATTATGTAGTTACAGGAACTCTTTTTCAGGTGGTAGCCAGTTAAGTGATTTGTGCAGTCAGTGTGTTCCTGCCTTATACCTGTGACTGACCACTTCCTTCGCTGTGTTTGTTTAATTGTTTGAGGAGCTGTGCCAGCTACAATACAAACAAACAATAGCAAAACAACAACAGCAAACACAGAAAAAAACCACAACCTTTTCTTTTCTTCAAGTTAATAAAAGGGTTATTTCAGTGTTGTAACATCCAATGATAAACTGTTGCTTCAGCACTACTAAGCGGGCTCAGCACTGGGCATAAGTAGCCAAAGGTGGAGGTGGTTAAGAGCTCTTAAACCACCTTTGCAAACTGAGAGAAATGATTGATTAAACTAGATTCTGAGAGAACAGTGATAGCAGTGGCATGCCACCAGAGAGTATTCTTCTCAAAAAGCTGCGTATGTTTTTAAATAGCAGAGAAAATCTGTAGTTTTTGCACAATAACATATCTACACAGGAATGGCAAACCTAGGAGTGCCCCAAGCTATAACCGGGAGGGAACTGTGGATTGTTCTGGGACCAGATTTGGTTTCTGGAACAAGCTGTAATGGCTTTATAACTTCTTCAGCTATTAGACCTTATGAAAACCCTTTTAAAAAGATCTATAGCAATAGGAAAACTGTATATTAACAAAATGCATTTTATTAAGACTTTTTCTCCCCTAATCCTTCTTAAACTCAACTTTCCACATATACGTATACACACATGAACTATGTGAATCCCCATCTGAATTTGTATTTTTTTGCACAAGCATTCAGACTCGATAAACATAGGGGGTACCTCACCTAGGTGGTGAGACAGGAAAGTCTCAGTGGAACTGCTAGAGTTAAGCCATGCTTAAATAAGCAGGAGTGATAGGTGGTGTTTAAAATGAGGACAATTTGTTGACAAATTTCAAGTGTAACTGACTTACTAATCAATATGAATGAAGTATCATTTGTTCCATTTTTTTAATTAATTTTGCTTAAGAAAGTTATGACATTCTGAATACTGAATTCTAGAAAAGATGGGTGTGCGGAAAAGATGGAATACAATTGTGGTCAGTGTTTCATGGACATTTTTTTCAAGAAGGTGTTACTTCTTCAAGAAGAGTTAACTGTGAGAAAAACAGGAAATAAACAGTGTGCTTTCATGTGTTTTATGTCTACCACTGTGTTGCTACATATTTTGTTATAAAAGTAGGAGTGCCAAAGTCCTCTCCTCTCAAAGGACAGCACTTTGAAAGGAGTGTGCACATTGGAATTATCTTCTTATTTCAGCAAAGTGAAAAGTACCTAAACAAACAGATTTTGTCACAGAGTAATTGGTGCAAAAACCTTAAAATGTACCAGGAGAAGCAGTGAAGGTATCTACAGATTAAACTCTTTCTTAAGTTGATTTTCACTGACAGATTTTGCCACACAACTGCTTTTAGAAATCAGCAATAGGAATTATGGCTGTGAACAGTTTAATGGAAGGGCAATCAGCTATTCTGTAGTCTGGGTCTTGAAAGCAGTTGTCTCTGGAACAAGAACTTGATCATGGAGGCAAGTTCTTATTCCGATATGAAAATCTATTTGCTTATACAAAGGGCACATGAGAAGCCCTGTTTCTGTGAATAGAATGGAAATCAAGCTAAAAAAAACTGCTATTTCTTCACTCACAATTTTATGGACTTTGATTTACGAATGGGGATGGTATAATTTAGGGTGGCTGGTGTGATTACACACAGCCCTCTGCTACGACGCTTCTAAAAACTGGGTTTGCTCATTCTTTAGAGAAAGGGGTGAGGGAGGTCACACTGCTGTCTGCAGCTCCTTGAAGGGAGAGTGGAGGGAAGACTGAGCCAGGCTCTCCTTGGAGGTCCACAGTGGAAGGATGAGAGACGATAGGCACAAGTTGCAACACAGGCAAAATCTGTTCAGGGAGAGATCCAAAGCCCAGCTGACAAAAACCCTGCTCCTGCTTTGAGCAGGAGGCTGGAACAGACAACTTCCAGAGGTCCCTTCCACCCAGCATGATTCTTGATTCTCTAGAATGGAGACAGATGATCCTCACTTTCCAGCTAGATACAGCTGAAAAACTGATGGCTCTTCTTGTCTCTCTGGGACACTGTGGCAACTTTCCAGATGAGGTTGGTCTATCTGCCAGACCTTGCTTTTTCAAGGGTGCTGAACTGTGAAGATGATGGGTGATAATGAACAGATTTTCAGCATTCTTATAGGTGCAGAAACAGTGTGAAAGTACACACAGAACCTGTCACAAGGAAAGGGATTTACACCTACTGTTATCACTCTCTTCAGGCTCAGAGTTAATTTCTCTTATATTTTGTGCCTTCTTCTGTTGTTTCCAATTCCTACTGCTAAAACAATAACCTGGGCTTTTTCTGTTCTGACTGCTTCTAAGTCCTCTTCTCCGGCATCAACAAGAGCCACTAGCATCTGTTCACAATGCTGTCGCGGAGATGGTTTTGATTCATCACTATGACAACGTCCCTCACTGTCGCATCCCAACCCAGCTTCTGCTTCCTCCATGTATCAATCACTAAGCACTTTTCTTCAAGCCCCATCTATAAAGAAATCACTTGCTTCACTGCAGCTTCCACTGAGAAGGAGCTCCAGCAATGCATAACAGATTTGGGAGAAGAAATGAAAACTACAGTGTATACAGTGTTCAATGTGGATGGGCGTATGTAGGCTGAGTATAACTAAATGGAAACTCATAAAAGAAAATAATTGTATATTACTTTCTCACAGGTTAAAATTTCTCAACAGCTTTTGAGATACTCTCAGATGAGTGACTGGCTTCTGTCCAAACTTCTCTGAGAAAAATATTGGTACTGTTACTTACACTTTGAAGTACTTTGCTCTTAGAGGAAGCCACTGATCGGGCTGAGTGCAGCTTCTGGAGGAAAAGAGCTATGCCAGTCCGTGGCAGTAAGTTTATCAGAACCTGGCCTTAAATATAAAGATCTCATTCAAATATTCTGCACTCACTCTGTATCCTACTCTGGCTTTAAAATAAACCCATGATTTCTTTTTACCAAAACAGCTTTCCTCTGTGACAAAAAGGACAATGGAATCTTCTAAGTCCCTGCAATGAGATGTGTATGTGTGGTAATTTCTGTGTTTGTTATATACTGTTGCAGGAACTTGACAAAGCATTAATTTTGTATATAACACTTGTGAGCCAGGCTTGATATAATATTGCATTTGGCTACAATTCAAAATGTAGTTTGATATTTATATGCTTTTTTTACATTGAAATATGATTGCATGCTTTTAGATTTACAAAATGCTGGTCTTGCCAGGAAATTCTTGCCTGCAAAGCTATTTTAGGACTTTATCAGTTAAAAGGTTTAAGAGCTAAATTTTGTCCTTGCTTTGACTTAAATGGATACTACATATACATATTCAGAGGCAAACTTTGGCCTGAAATTTGATTTAATTGTTTAGCATGGTTAGAATTACATGCTTAAAAATCCAGGGTGATTAATGATACTGATGACAGTTTGTGAACTCCTAACATTTCTCTGATGCTTGGAAAAAGCTTTCTTTCACTGGCACATTATACAAATAATAACTTAAATCCCCATGTGGCTTCTATTTGTTGCAAATTCTGACAATTTAAAAGTTATAATGAAAAACTGACTTTGAAAATTTTCACATAATGCATTTTCTTCTTTCACATTTAAACAACTAAAAACAGAAACATTTTGATTATTCAGAATCAAACAATCTTAGCATCACACAGAAAATCTGAGCTATATCTGATTTTTCTTTTCTGCCTTAGAGAAGTTTTTATAGTTCTTTTGTAAAATTCCATGGAAAACATTTACTGCTTTTTAACTGACCCAAAGACTAGGAGAGTAAAGGCATTTGGTCAGTAGCTGCTCCTGGCAGCCATTATGAAGTTAGCAGCTCATTGGAATCCCCCAGGAATCTCATTTTTAACTTATGAAAATAAATATATTTCCAACCCTAACCACTCCAGAAAACACTGAAAATATGAACTGAGAGTAAATCAATGCATTGTTCCTTTACTGACTGTGCGGACAGCCTGAAATAAAGCCTGGAGAGATAGAAATGTTTATCTCAGAAGACAACCAACTCAAAATCCTTAGTATGATAGTTCAAGTTTCAATGTTAACTATTTTAGAAATGTTTATCCTTTCAGCAGCGACATTCGGATAATGTGCTGTATTGTGGTCATAAACCAGCTGCTGCTCTTCTTCATGCGCCAATTGACAGAAAACCTTCCTCTGACCCTGAAAATTATAACACATTGACTTTTCTAGCTCTCAGAAGTCCGGTTGCAGAGGCCTTGTTGCATAAGCTGCTAATTAACACAGAACAAAAGGATAGTCTCTGCCCTAAGGAACTTGCAGTTTAATTATGACTAGAGTCAGCATGTAAATACCAACAGAAAAAAAAGAAAAAAGAAATAGAGCATACAATTCGTCTGGTGAAGAGAGTTTAAGAGGTGTCCATCCTCTCTAGCCTAAACTACTTGTTCCTGCAGCCAAAGAAGGGGCCCTGTTTAAAAAATGCCACAATATTTTTAGTACAACGTTGGGCTTTTATTTATTTATTTTAATTGTACCATTCCACTTCTCAGGAACCTCACAGGGAGGTGGATCAGCAAAACTGGTGCTGACCCACAAGCTGATGTGGTCCCCTGCATGCTCCAGCCAGGCAGAGCCTTCACAGTGTCTTGGCTGACAGTGTGACTGAGGCATTGGTGCCAAGAGGCGACGTGACACAGCGGGCCATAGTGGGCAGCACTGTAAGCTGCCGCGTGAATATGCCAGCTGCCAAGGAAGACTCTGCACACTCATAGCAGGGCATTATGGGGAGAAATAATGCAAGAGAATGCATGGAGTGCATGCTCGAAAACATAACAAGGACTGAAGGTTGGAGTCGTTGAGATGAGAATCAAAGTTTCCTTCATATAAAAGAGAAAACAGTCTGAAGAGGAAGAAACTGAAAGCCTTGAAAATGAAGCATGATTGTGTAGGTATTTGCTGTGTATTAGCCACTGTCAGTGCAAAATAATGGGACTGTGAGACGAATGGGCAAGAGCATCAAGGGAAGTGTCAGCCAAATTTCCCACCCTTTGCAGCAGAACAGGACAAACGTGAGCATTTTGCTATGCAGCTAATGGTGCCTACATGCTGGTAGGCTGATAGGTGCTGCTTATGGGTAGTTATGGGACAACTACCTTGAGGTTTTATTGTCATACAAATAAAGGAGCAGCATTGTCTTTCAATTCTAGTGTGCCTGACTTTAGGGTAGTTATTGTCATAGTGACATTTTTCCTAAGACATTATACATAAAAGAGCTATTATAAAATATAGAAAGGCCTCTTCTCCAAGTGTATTATCTGTACACTCCAACTGGGCCTTGCTGGATTCCCTGCATAATTGTTATGCTTTGTTCAGCTTTGTTATAAAAAAATATAGACCACCACAAATTTATGATAAATAGCAGCTTTAAACCTATTCATAAAGTTTTAAAGACAAGACTTGAATTCCCAGGATTAAAATTAATTTTAAATGCTTTAATGGGAAGAGCTCTTTTATTCAAGACTGATATGCCTGCAGGCTTTATAAAATGCCAACATTCTAGGATTCAGAGATGTTCTCTGAGCCAGGTTGCTAAAGCATATCACACACCTATGGCAATTACCATTCTCCCTCTTGCAATCGCATACAATGCTATAAAGAGGACCCTAGACTTCCTTATTTAATTGCCTCATCTCTTTTCATCTTCTGCACGGGGCATTAGAAATTTAACTCACCCTTGTAAAACAGTGCATATTTTCTCACCTCTATGCCTTTGAAATATCAGTCATGACAGTGAATATTTAGAGAATTTCATGAATGGCAGAGACCTGTAACTGGGCTTATCCTGGGGATATTTATTAGCCCTGGGCTTAGGTGGTATCATGCTTCAGTGGCATAGGAAAGGTAGGACAAGCTTGTACTGGTTGATGTGAGGTGCTAGCAGGCTCTTCCCACTTCCAAAGGAAGATTTCTCTCCTAGTCTGGCTACCTAAGAACGGTATAATTACCACAGAAGAAAAAAAGTTTGGGTACTTTTCACTAGAATCCTTTGAATGAAAAGAGGTGGTAATGTCATTTTTCAGAACTATTTTCATATTTGACAAGTGGTACAAATTCTGGTCTCCAGTGTGAAATCTTGGACAAACTGCCTCCTGCAACTGAGGAATTGAGTTCATAGCTCAGCTTCCCCAACTGCATATTGGAGATAGCATAAATGATAGAAATTCTGCCGTTTCTGCTGAAAATGCTTGGAGATCCCTTGTTGTATGTACTAAATAACTGTAATTTATTAGTATGTTTATGTGATTCAACGTGACTATGAGACACAGAAACTTTGCATTAAATCATTAAAGATGCAAAGGTCCCTATTTAAACTAAGGTGAAAAAGACACTGCTGGTACCCAGCTTTACAATGTCTCAACAGTCACTTGGCACAGGGAGAAATAGGAATTTTATGAGAGAGATGGTGAATAAGGAGGAAAGGATGAATGGTAGGAAAAGGAAAGCAGAAATGGGAATGGGCAAAATGGGGCTTTGTTCTGCTCGTTTCTCCTCTGACATGAAACAAAGCTCAAGTGAAAAGCGATGCAACATCTGCTGGAATGAGTGGTCTCAGAGAGCTGCAATATGATCAACAATCTACCTATCTTTTTTCTAGCTGTTGTCTCTGTTCAGATACAAAAAAAATATGCATATATACATACGTATATAAACTTCATCTGTTAACCAAACAAAAGAGAACGGAAAGCGTACACCCACGGTTACAGAGATACAGGCTTTTATAGTCTGTAATTACTCAGTTTTGCACAGAATAAATGAATCAGAAGCTCAATGAGCTGCAGACAAGAGTTTAGTACAGGGGACGCATGACAACAGTCCTCCTCCATGATTCAGTAATCCACTAATGCCTGGAAAAAAAAAAAAAAGAACTCCACATTCTATGATTATTTCCTATCATATTGCTTCTTATATGGAACTTGTCCGTTCCAGTTGTAGTTTTTGTGCCAAAAACGATTTAGAGGCAAAAGAAAAAAGTCTAGAAGTAAAAAGGAAAAGAAAACCAAAACCTTTAAGGGTGGTATCACAGCTCACTCTTTCTTAGTTGCTGAGGAAAGGGACGGAGTGATTTTTGCCCACAGCCTACCTTGAAGGACTGCCTTTGCCAGTGGAGATTACTGTCCTACAGAGCAGCTGGATAACCACCCCCAGACCAAGACAGTCAAAATGAGCTGGGTTAAAGCTGAAGTAGGCTAAAATGTGTTTACATGAGTTGGACAATGGAGGGGACTGTGGTGGAATGTTGGCAAGCATTTTCACAGCGACACCACGGCAATCAACAGAAGGTGGTGATCAGTCTCTTAGAGCCGAAATCTGTTGGGCCCTGAGGATCTGAAAGGGAAGCAATCTGATACTGAACCAACACTGTACTCAGCTCTCTGACATCCAACAAGCTGGAACTCCCGGGGTATAAGCAGCATGTACTCTTAATACCTCTTGAAAATATTACCTTTTGGTAATATTTTCCGTAAGAGAGGAGTTGTACAAAACATAAATGTACATTCTAGAGAAAGCTTAATCCTGAAAATAAGACTACATCTAGCCGATGAAAATGAAAATGGTGCTTTTAAGTCTGATTTTAGTATGGTAAACCAGAGAAAGAGCTGCAGCTAGACTACATATGCGATATGTATGTACATATGAGATTGTTGCTGTGTTCCCAGCTGCTTCAAACAAGGAATGTTTCTAGATACCAATTCTTGAGTAACTCATTATACAGTATTAGCAGCCAAAGAGCTTCTTCAGGAATGAATGAACCTTGTTCATTTGTATACCATTTTTCTTCAGTGTTCAGCTGTGCTCATGGACATTTATATGTTCAAGAGGAGCACTTGTAAAGGGTCATAGGTCCTTAATCCTGTGTCTGTATGAGCCCAAGATTAGTTGTATTTCTGTAGAAAGTCAAATGATATATCAGGCAAACTTGGTAGTGAAAAATAGTATCTTTTATTAAACCCAACATAAGTAAGATCCAGAACTTTTTGGACATGCATGCCTTCTTCAGGCCTGGAATCAAAATCTTTTTCTTTGTCTTTAATAAATATCACATCAGGATTTGACAGGTGAGAGAAATTGTTTTGACATAGGTCAGAGAATAAGAGATGCCTGATCAACCACCCATTCTTCCACAGTAAGAATCCCTCCTGAGGAGGTCAGGAATATAGGTGAGATTCCTAAGGATGTGCCTCACCTCTTCTTTATATGCATCTCCAAACAAGGTAAAGGTAGTGCCCTTTGTGTGTGCATTTAAACTGGCAACTTGTGAAGGACTTTGCAGTTCAGAACAAAATAAAATATAAAAAACCACCATGGCATAAAGCAATTTTAAACTTATTTAGTATGTCTGGCGATTTATTGAAGGAAAACACAGGGGTTAATCACATGGACTTAAAAACTGTGATTTGATTTCAACATTTGGCACCAGTATTACCTTCCCACACCATGCATTTTCTCATGTGCAGCTTATATTCTATCTTCTATCCAAATGTCAGGCTCTTCTATGGTCAGCTGGGCAATTTGAACAGACACAGCAAAGAACCTCAAATATATG
This sequence comes from Tinamus guttatus, assembly GCF_000705375.1. Next base: position 65,106 of record NW_010585216.1, read on the forward strand.
CTAAATAAAGCCAAATTCTCCCCAACTAAAACTTTAAAACAGAGCTTCTCCTGTCCCTTAACACATGTATAAGAGGGATCTTCAAGATCTGATGGACCAATGTGCAGGGGAGCTGCTCTCATATGGATTAATATGTATCACCCTGTCACTAGGGCAGGATAGACTTGAGAACTCCAGCTGAAAGAGGCCACAAGCCACCATTCATTACAAACGTGCTTAAGGATAATGGATACACTAAATATCCTTCACTCAGTGTTCAAACACATTCTTTTGGCAGCTGTAATACTAAGATAATGCCCTACATGGCAAGGCCAAAACCTAATATCTGTGATCTGATAGGTTTCCAGAGACTTGCTGGCAGAAACAGGATCTGATAGTATTGCTCTATTTTACAGCTGGGTATGGCACAATCAGAAAGTGAGGACAACAGCAAGAGAAGACAGAAATGCAGTGCTGTGTGTTGCCCTCAGGCAGTGCTTTGTGGGGCTAATATTGTTTTGGGGTACAAGTACTAGAGGAAGGGGCATCTCTGAATTTCTGAAGAAGGAAGTTGCCTCTTCCTTAGGCAGGAAAAGGGATACTGAAAAGGAAAACAGAACTTAGAGTACTTTGTTGTGTTAAGTATATAGGACTACATAAAGAAACTCTTCATTCATGATTAGCTTTTTCTTCTAAAATAAAACTATCCAGTGAGTTCCAGATGTCGACATGTGGTGCCTGAGCCAATAAGCAACATGGAGATTCCATAGAAAATCTGATTTTCCTTTCAGTAGCGTTGGAAAGCTATTGTATCATACTTCACTCTGTTACATGTATTTCAGATAAAAGTGGGAGAATATAGGTTAAATGCCATTTGGACAGCATAGGCAAATGTGAATGCATTTGTTCAACCTGTTTCACTTTGGCAATTTTGCAGAGAGTGTGCAATAGAGGCACCTTGATTATTCAAGCCCTTGTACAAGCACACAGCTGGCATGGGAATATTTTCTTTCATCAGGTTAATTTTGAGACAGGACCAAGGAGGTGAAACTAGAAATATTTTGCAATTTTTAATTAAGGAATTGTGTAAGTACAGGAACAGAGCAGCCACATGATGTACACAGTAGCTAGACATAAAAGAGTTTATGTTTACACAACACATCAAGAGTCATATAAGGAGATACCTCCCTTCACCCTTCTAGAAAACAGCGTATCCTGAGTTGCCCCTCACTGTGCTTTCATGAACACAGACCCTAATGTTTATCACCATCACTTTAACAGAATTACCAAGGGAGCCCAGCCACACAAAAACTTTATAGCATACCGGGAACACACATTCTCTTTAGAATTAGGAAACAACTTGCTCTGTAGGTCTTCAGCCACATACACACATGTGCCAAATGGGATGGAAAGGCACACATGCCCAGAAAAAGGGCATGAACTTTTGTAGATGAATTTTACCTCCTTGTTTTGGACCACCACAGCTGCCAGGCAGCTCATGGCCTGCACAGCTCCAGGGCCTGAGGGCAAGGCAGAGCAGTACAGCTGGTGCCGCATGGATCAGGGGAGGCCAGCTGTGCTGAAATGCCTAAAGGTAACCTTAAGCATGCCTAAAGATAACCTTAAGAATCTGGGAAAAGATGGCAAGGCACACGTTACAGGCATGGCCAGTTAACCTTTGTTTCTGAGAGAGGACTAATTCTCATCAGGAAAGGCACTCAGATGGAATCAGGGGACTGGAAAGGTCCTGGATGTTTATTTCTGCAGTAGACAAAGAAAGTACTCAGTATTTGAAAAGCTTGTCATATTTTTACTAATAAGAGTGCAACGGAACAACTTTGAAAGTACCATGTTTGTGAAAACAAAGAAAGTAATACACAGATACATACTCTCATATAATTAATATTGATATACGGTCAGATCTTGGTGGTGACTTATTAAAAGAGATGCAGAAATTGTTGTCTATCTCTGAATAGAAAACAATAATACTTTGCGGGTAAAAAGCATTCAAATACAGACAACTTAGATGAACAATAACACTCAATTATACCTTGTTGAGAGCCTACTGCCCTCTTCTCTGTTCTCCAGCTCTGCGCCCCACCTTTTACATTCCCTCTGCCTAGAGGAAGATATGATATCAGCCTATGTTTTGGTAATGAACTAAACAGAAGTGCTGAGAATGAAGCACAAAAGTAACGTTAAAAGAAATTGAAAAATGACATTTTAAATAGTTAAAAGAAGTAAAATACATTGTAGAAAATAATTAAAACATTTCAATAAAGATTTTAGTTTTCTTACTGATGGTTAGCAGTACTTTATTCAGTGAACCAAGGCAAACTCCTCATAGGGTCCAAGATTCTTGAAGTTGGACAATAGTAATGAACAAATGTTTTGAGTCTTTTTTACCATAATAATGACAATTTAATCTTAGTTTCTTTAATTTCAAAAGCTTTTTTCAAGGAGATTTTAAGGAATGCACTTAACTTGAAGAACTTGAAAGATTGCAGCTGAGTGAACAGACAACTCTTAGACACTGTTTTTAATATGAAATCTAGATTCTGAATTTTCTGGAATTACTTGAGAACGAATTCCAGAATTAGTCTGTTTTATCCAGCGTAACTGTGATCAGAACCTGGCCAGAGGATTTCTTCATATTCACTTTCTCCCATTGGCAACATTAGGGACCTCACCAGAGTTATTATCTGTTCTCTCCAGCATTAAAAACAGCAAGTTACACAGTTTCTTAAAAAAAGCCCATAAGAAGAAGGCATTGAATATTAATGTGCAAGAATCTGCTCCTCCAAAAAGTATTGTAGTTGTAGTAGATATATTTCATACGTATCAGTTAGGGAGCTTCTACACAGATATATTTGAGTTGCTCTTTTAACAGAAAACACAAATTGTGGTCACAGGTGCCTCTCTGCATTTGGTCTTATTTAGTTCCTTCTTGCTAAAAATGAAGGGATTCGATGTTAGTCAATCACATCATTTGTAATTTAAGTTGTATTTTGTTGGTGTTCAGATCTCTGCCTATTACAAAACATGTTATTTGCCAGAAATATATAAATTGTACAGGCACACAATTACTGGCTTTCAACCAGAAAAAGCACACAATCCTAAAAATATCCGTACATTTTTATACACTAACTTCCCAATATTCCAATAATGCTTTAAGAAAGCATCAGAAAATCAAGTTTGTCAAATAGATATACACAGTAAATATTAATAAAAATGTTTTGTAATATTTATATAATTGTGGCAATATGCAAAGAAACATCACAGTATCATTTTAACCACTTGAAATATGTATATTTTTCTTTGTGAATTTTAAGGTCTCTTACAGAGAAGGTTCTACATTTTGTGAATGACCATTTTCACAGGCTTTGCAGATGTCAGTCCAATTTCACTTTATGAAAGATGATTTTTACAAAGAAATTTTATTTTATTTTAGCTAAGCCGTTGTCCTATCTGTGTATCTACAAACTTCAAGCCATAAGCATTATTTGTAATATTCAATCCAATTATTATCACAACTGAAAATATGAGGTCAGCATCATAAGTTATATTGTTTATTAGAAGTAAGCCATGAAAAAATAGATTTTAAAATTATTATAAGTAATTATATAATTTTAAGGTCAATCATATGCTGTTAACACTACCTTTACAGTTTAACTTTTAAGAAAAAAAAAAAAAAAGATTATAAATCTTAGTTAACAGAAGACCTCTGGAACAGAAAAACTCTTTTTCAGAGAATTTCAGAGAACAGTACTCTCTGTTACTGCCTCTAGGCCTGACCGCAGCAGAAACACTAAATATTGTGTAGGCAGAGCTTCTCTATAGAAAGAATTTTTCACATCCTACATAATCTTTTAAGAACAATCCTAGAAATATGGGAGGCCAGAGTACTGGTAAAATAGCCAGTAGAGAATCATATTTAACCATATCCAATCCTTCACAGATGCACAGAATGACCTACAAAAGACATGCAACCTAGTCATAAATTTCTGACTATCCACTTAACAATGCTGGTTGTAACTAAACTTAGCAAAGAGAGCGATTTGATGTTTTATTACTTTCTTTACTTCCCTAAACAATGTTTTTTTTTTTCAAAGACTTCTGAAGCTCCTGTCACCCCCTGACAAATCAGCATCCCACCACTTTTCCCAACCCACGCATGCTGTTGTATAATAGGTCAGTTAGCTGGTAATGTGATAATAGCAACTTTTTTGACTGGAAAAACTGCTCTACAACTGAGTTCAATGAATAAAAAATGTCTTAACTGTTATATGTGTCTGCCTGAAAATATTCCTGACTATAAGAAGTTCTGAGCATTTTGAGAGAACAGAAATATAAGAAACAGAGCTGTAACTTTCTTGTTCTCTTTAAATTACTCATTTTTTTCAGAAGTCTCTCAGAGTTAAGAGCCTTGCAAAAAGCAGCTTCATCCAAAGATGGATTCAGCTTCCTTTGCCTTTAACTATATACAGCTCAGGTGCTCAACCACGTATTACAGTCAACAGAAAACCAGTCAATGCAATAACGGAGGTCAAAGAGAGCTAACACACTGTATGGTACACACCATCGAGACAGATTGACTCTCTTGGTTTCACGGATGGGGTCTTCTTGGACTGTCATCTTAAGAAGCTGAGATGCCTGCTACATGTGTAATACATGAAATAATGAGCCATGCACGATGGCTCATCTCTGAAGCTGTGTCTTATCAGATTTTGTCTGAATTCTCCATTCCAGGTAAGTGTGGCAGCTGGACTCCAGCACTGCTGTAAGATGAGATCCATGAATACACAGGTCCTCCCTCTTCCCCAGAGAAGATATCAAGGTTTCTAGGCTGGAAGGGACAGCAAGAGAAGCAGAGCCTGAGGTGGCTGCAATGTACCTCTGCAGGGAAAGCTGATGCACACTAAGATCCCATGATACATTTTATGGACTGCCTGTCTGCTCTGAGTTGTCATCACCACTGCTTCAGATGATTGTACATCATTAATCTCAGATACGTTCTCTTCTAGAGCCCATTTGATTCATTTAAGTGGTTGTTGCCTTTTAAGATCATTACTAGATAGAGTAGCTCTTGCAGATCCTCTCTGAGAATTTTGGAAATCATCAGCCATTTTCATCCAAACTAGACAGAAGGAAAATCCTTCTAAGTTCATAAAGATCCCAACAATTCTGCACATGACTGAAGAAAAAAAAATGAAATAAAAGAGCATCTTTGGATGCATCAGCAGGGATGAATGGGATTGTGTGACTCTGCTTCACAAAAGAAAAAAAGTGCATAGCAAAATAATTTTTTTGTTCAGGTTTTCATATCTCCTGGTTCCAGATTCAGATCTTCTAATCAATTGAATGCATTTTTTCTGTTCTTATTTTGTTTGTGCCATGGGAATTGTGATTTCAGAACAGAGCACAGATCCACAAACTAGCTTTGTTTCCTTGAAACCAAGTGTTTCAAGGAAAGGTGAAAGAAAAGCCAGAATGAACAAGCACAGAAAGATCTAGCCTGGGGGAAATATCTACCCAACCTCCATTAACTGGTAGTTCTCTTATGCCATAACACATCTTGTTTTATATCCTGTACATTTCTTATCTTGTCTAATTAACTATGAATGTTCTCATTATGTGTATAAAACTCTAATCTTTTTTTTTTAGTTCTGTTAAGCTCCTAACTCCAATATCTTCTAGCCATAAGTCCAAATAGATAATTACATGTTGCATGAAAAGCCTTTTCTTTTAAATGTGTTGTTTCCCAATTTCACAGATTGTCCCCTTGTTCTCCTATTAAAAAGAGACATCAAAAGACACTCACAATTTACATTTTCTCACTGTTTCAATTTCAAAATTTTACCTCTGTCTCTTATATTTTGTTTTCCATCTGTCCTTCTTAGCATGTGCTGTTTCACACTCTCATAATGTAGATAATGTAAGACCTAAAATAGGTCTTACCTATTTTAGCCCATTGCCACAAAATGTCCATTTCTAGTTTTGTTTTGTTGTTAGATGTGACTACCATAATTTGGCACATTCCCTGTTTACATACCATTTCCTTCTCCATCATCTACTTGTGCAACCTAACATTTCTTTCATTTCTTTTACTGAGATGTTTATTTCAGTTTTGATAGTAAAAACACTTTTTTCCCTGAGTTCTCTGTAATGTAAAATAGATGAGCTCTTATTTGTCATGTACAGATACATTTCAGAAATTTTTGTGGAAAGGCTTTAATAAAGGCACTTTGGCTCTCAACAATATGAGCTTTTGTGCTGAAGATAGTCTCTAACTTTTCAAAAACACACTTTTACTTTGAAATTTAACTTTAATTTCTAATGTTTTAACCTTCTACAGAAACATTCACAGATATCCTTTCTGATTATGTTAAGATCACATGAAATTGTGACAAAATAAGTGAGTGTATGTGCCTCTGTGTGTGTAAAGAGGGAGGGAGGGAAATATAACACCCAAATAGTTAATTCGGTAGAATCAGGTATCTCTCCCGGCATGGAGAATGTCAAGATTTAAGACTATGTTCCAAGTACCAACGTCAATTGGTTTGTGCCAATTGGATGTATCCAGGCATAGGAACTCCCAGCACTCCAAAACTGAAAAAGTCCAAATTGCTCAAACACTATTCTTTTTCACAAAAAAAAAAAAACCACAATCCTTTGTTTTTTGGGGCTCAGCCTCATTAGCAATCCCAGTAATCTGCCATTGTATTTAGATTCTCATAGAAATTGAATAGGTTAGACATAGACACATTTTCTTTATTGAGTCTGTGCTTATTTGTCCCAATTATGTCACATTCATCACAGCATTTTATGTAATTCTAACTTTTGTTATTGTTTCAATTAATTTACTTGTTGCTGAAGAATTGTCTTCACTTGCGATCTCACAAGTGATGTCACCCCTTATGACATTTTTGAAAGAGAAGCACAGCAATGAGAGCCCTCCCATTGTTTGGTACAGAAGCTGATTTTTAGCACATTTTTAGTGTTTCTCCCATTGCTTTCTCATGTGCCTCAGAATCTCTACCCCAAACCTAGTAGCAGGAATCTGTTAAACTTCTTTATTGAAGAATGTTGACTATTAGTTGCATAGAGTACACAAACTACTGAAAGCTACCTTCTTGCTTTTCTTTAAAGCCATGTTTTGATGTGCATTTTATTTTTTTCGTGCTGCAGGGACCAAAGTGACAAGTGATTTTTGATTGCCTTTGCTTTGCAACTGGATAAATAAGAATTATGGGAAAGCTGGCAAGCTGTGTGAGTTCTTGTCCATATGGTTAGAGTGGTCTACATGAAAAAACAGGCCACGGTAGAGCTGACAGCAGAGCTGACATAATTTGATGACTCTCTGCTGCCAAGACAGGGCTCAGCAGCAGGGATGGTAAAAGTCTATCATCTCAGACATATGATGCTTTTTGAGTGGGATGTGCCCTGGGAGGAAAGGGTGGGTGGAGAATAAACAGCTGTTGAGAGTCACAGAATTACAGATCAAAAAGACTGCACTGCTCAGACTGCCAGTTATCTGAAGGTGGTCAGATGTTGAAGAATGTGGAGCTACTACACTTTTAATTTGCTTCTGCTAACAACCATGTACATGCTATCTTAACACAAACCAACTTGAAGGGGGAGCAGCACCCCCAGCCTTATGAGAGGGAGTGCTTTAAAAAGAGACCTTATACATGGATTAAGTAGAGTCTGCAAGTCCCTCAACACCCAGGGACAACAGCCTATAACTCAAGAATACTGAAGAAATTTCACTACAAAGGTTTGAAATTTTCCTTGATCAAGCATTAGGACAGAAGCTGACATCAATGACCACACAAGGTGTTGGGCACCTCCATCATTCCAATAGTACTTTCGCTGCTGAGTTTTGCTCTGAAGCTTTGCTGTGAATGTGAGCTCAGCAGATTTTCCCTGCATGGAGTGCCTGTTTGACATGGCCTTGTGCAGGCTTTAACATTTGTGTAATGATATCTGGTACCCTGTTGCTGTTAATGTCAGCTCTGACATTTTAGGGCAGTTCTGCAGAGAAAGAAGCTTTGAAGAAAATAGTCTAACTGAGGAATCCTGTGTCCTTTCTCCATACTGTTGGGCTTTCACCCCACAGCACTGATCCCCAGCTCTCAATAAACCTCTGCCCTCATCCCCTTCAGACTTAGGCAAAGCAAGTCTTTATTGTCACAGTTGTGGTGGCTGTTCTCCTACATCTGTGCACACAAACATATACTCATATACCCCACATGCACACAAGTTAATATTGAATTTCATCTTTCCAGAAGAAACGGTTGGAGATTTCATTAATGTTTGACCTGTTGACCTGACCACTGGCCCAGTAAGGAGTAAAAAGCATAGTGTAAAAGATCATCTTCTGGGGGTTATGTTTATTTAATGTACATGCAGTACAAAAACTGTCTGCCTTGGCTTTAGAAGCCTAATTAGCCAAGTTTTGGAGCTCTAAGCCCCAATACAATTTGATATAAACATGCAGTCCTCTAACCTGTAACCTATTCAAGTGAAATCATACTCAGCCCTCCTGTGAACGGGAACGTCTATGTTGCAAGTGGTCCCAAATCTTAGCACATCATCACTTCAGCACTGGCTGGATGTGCTTAATTTTTAAATCCACGATGCTAGCAGGTCTTCTCAGATACAAACTGTCTGTCTGCACCTTGCTTGGCTTGCCGGACTCAGGAGCCCAAGGCAGGTGAGTCTACCGGAGAAGTACCTGCAGCTTTCCTTGCCCCATTTCCTTCGGTGTGATCCCTTCATGCTATAAACATGCAATAGTCATGTTTAATTGCTGATTAAACCTGGCAAAGTGATAGAAGAGAAAGAAACCTAGACCTACCTGTGAAATTTGCTGACTACTAAAAACCTGTATAAAGCATCAAAGAATTGACAAAATTCTCATAGTCTGGCTTTCACTATTTCTATAAGTCATAATCTCACAGTTGTCAGGATGTGTCCTTTCTGTCTTCTCTCAGAAGCCTTTTCTGAAGGCCTGGAATGACTGTACTTTTTCACGTATTACCTGTACACTGCCAGGCTTTGACCAGCAGTGAGCACTGCTTTGTTATTGTTTTCATTTGGGCAAACATAACAGCTGCAGCCAGACTTTTGAAAGTAAAAACTGAAGAATGCCATGGCATGAACGAATAAAAGTATCCCATTTGTCTTGTTGAAAAAGAAGTAGCCAAAACCTTAGATCAAATGAAACTGTTTGTTTCCAAGTATGGTAATTAAAAACCATGAGGTAATGGAAAGAAAGGGTAGATACAGGCACTGATCACAAAAATATTATGGAAAAAAAAATTGACTACTATTTTTTCAGCCAACCAGGAATGTAAGTTCAATTTTCTCCTTCCTATGAACAGCTTTGAGTCTTCTTCCTAGAGAGAAAATGCTTTCATTGGCACAGCAAAAGAACTCTGGCATATTTTGGAAGACATTACACATGGTTTCAAGCACCAGGACTCAGAATCTCAAAGAAACTCAAAAAGCTTCACCCAGAGACACTAAGAACCCATAACTTATTTCAGAGCATACAAACACATTGCCTGTGGGGCTGGAGATGCAGGTGCATATCCACATAAGCAGGAAAAAAAGAAGCACAAGTCATCTGTCTGTGTTGTGAGAACTTTTACTCTTGGACTATGGCTGAAAATAGCAGAGTACAAATTCTTTTACTTTTTTCAATAAATTATTCAGCAAAATAGTCACGAGGTTTCACTTTTTTGTTCCGTCAGCTATAGAATCTTCATGCAGTTAAAATATTAACTGTTTAACTGTCTCCCTCTACATGTTCAGGATCAGATGGAGTTCTTTTCCATGAGATTTTTCCATATGGTATTCAGAGAGGAAGATAAAACTAGCTTTCATGCCAAACTGAATATTGCTTAGTTGTACAGCTTTTTCCTTAAGTTCATGTCATTTCTGTGAACAGTAGACCTCCAATATTTCAAACCAGCTACCTGGCTTCTTCTTGTATAAAACATGGACTGCTTTCTGAACTATTATCATTCACCTGCAAAAATGCACTATTTATTTTCTAAAAAAGTAATATGTCTCTCCATCACATGATGAAGAACCCTATAAACTGCGATGATAAAATCAGGGCTGTCAGAAGGTTCCAAGCGAGCAAAATGTCACTGTTTGTGGATTCAGGGTGATGATTACTAGGGTGGATATTCCCAGGCATGTCTGCTAGTTGCTGCTTGAAGCCTGGCCACTTTTACTCATTCATTGACTAAGCAAAGCGTGAGTCATTAACCTTAATATTTACACACACGCATACACACACACACCACGTACACGCACACGCACACACACATATCCTGAACAGCCAGGCTTCTAAAAACTTTGAAGCTATAAACATTAATAATTAATTTGCTTTGGCAGCTACCTGCACGGTTTCCTTCTAAGCCTTTCATAATATCTCATAAACAGCTGCTCCCGGCCGTTCTCGTCAATGGGAATTGTTCTCCCGGCACACCCACCATGGGCACACACGCACTCGCACACAAGCGTACGCAAACACGCACAGAGCAAACTGAAAACGGCAAATATGTCATTCAAGAAGGCTGTCATGGAAATAAATTTCCAGGGCACAGAGAAAGTCATTGGATACGAAGGCAAAACAAAACAAAAAACAAAACGTTGCCCTTGTGTGTCGTCCCTTGCAATGTCCCAACTCTCTTTGTTCCCTAAGACAAACAGACAAATAGCGAACAAGTTAGAGAAGAAAATGAGATAACTAGAGATATAATTTTTAATCTGTCTCTTTCATTAGAGAAGACATGTAAAATAATGCTTTAAAAATATGCAACTTTTTTTCTTGGGAAAATAGTAAATAAGCAGGTACCTGATAAGGTCTGATAAATGTCAACTCAGGACCTACATCAAACAGCAAACCTTTGAGCATCTTGTTTAGCCTAAGGAGGTAATCATATTCAGCATGGATTAAGAGTCACATGTTTAAAGATATTTGGGTGATTAACTCCTAGTTTGCCAGATACTCAAATACATTTTAAAATAGATTTTATTTTAAATTAGAAGCCTAAGAATTTTTCAAATCATCAAATATCACCCTGAAGGTAATTTCCCTATTAATTTTAGCATAATTTCCTTTAAACTACTTCAGGGTAGTCAGTGTCCCTGACAATATATCATATTTGCATAGTCAAGAGCCATAAAGTGCACACCACATACATAGGAGATCTGAAGAAAGGAGGAAGATGAGAACTGGTTCCGAGGTAAAAGGAGGCAGTTTTTCCCAAGGGTCTCACTGCTTCACCATGGGATGTGAGTGGGACATGAATGGCAGTGTCAGAGAGCTCAGCCTCTTCCATGCTCCAGGGTCTGAATTGCCCTCTGGCCTCAGCTCCTGTGCAACTTCAGTCATTTAGCACTCTCTTCACATGGGAGTCTTCTTAAAACTGCTTATGAGACATATGCAATTTGCTACCCATATTCAAGAGTCAGACAGACAGACAGACAGAAAGGCTCCTTTAATGGGCAGCTCATCCTAACTGTCTCAACTTTGTATGTAGAGAGACCAGTCTTACTAGATTGCAGTTAGCCTATGTGAATAACTCTATTTTGTTATTCTGAATTACTCACTCCTTTTTAACTGGTAAATGTGTTAAAAGGAACAAAAGGATAGTTACACAGAAGAGTGTTAAACTGTATTTTGGCTTCTGTTGTTGATGTTGTAGGTTCATACCTGAGCATTATTAATTGCTGTCTGTTTATTGCCTCTTTGCAAAACAGAGAAGACAACTCTTTCCTATGCCAAAGGGATGCAGTAGCATCTAATGAATGCTTGTAGCATATTTTCAGCTGCAGATTAAAAATCTCTGGATAACTGACAAAATTAGTGCCTTCAAACATTTTTCTAAAAGTGTTAATGTTCTTCTGGGGCGTCATTCAAAGATCATCCTAGGACTACAGCGACGGCTGGAATAGACAAAGTATAGATGGAGATGGAAAGAAACACAGTTACTGTTCCTTCTGCTAAAAAAAAATGCTTCTTTTCTTGTACACATCCAGATGTTGTTGTTATTTCCTTTTTTCTTTAATGCATCATAGTGGATATGCAGTGGTAGAGCCCAGTTTCACCTACCAAGATAAATTATTTCTTCCAGCTATGCTTCTCCTAGTTACCCAACAATGGAGGGAAACATTTCTTTATTACTCTGGCTGATAAGTAGTCTGTGTAGATTCACACTACCCACCTTCTCTTGTTTCCACTTGACATGTTAGGTAACTGCTTGAGTCTACACTAAGAGTTAACTCAAGGGATCAGATAGAATGGTGCTTACTTCTAAATAGGACTGAACAATTTGACAGCCAATAGAGTCATCTGTAGTTAGGCTCTTGCCCTCCTCCAACAAGTTGTGCACACACACATGCACACACACTGCCTGTGATTTCCTGGAGGGACAGGGGCTCTTCCACGGCAAATACCCAGGTCACACCTGGTCAGGTAAGTTTCAGTGTTTTGGTTATGTTGGCCACTGCAAGAGACATGCAGACGGATAGGCAATTTTTATAATTGCATGTTTCTGTGGAATTATTAGACAGTGAGTAGGATCCCTACTGTTAAAAATATAAGAGAGGAAGAAGTGTGGTGTCAAAATGAATTAAACACAGCTCAGGCTTAATTAACAAAGTCGGGCTGCTCCGCAACTATCCAAGCCATTTTACAGGATATGCAGTTTAGGCTGTGCCATCTAAAATGAGAAAATGCCCTTCATTTGTGCAAATGAACACACAAGTTCCAGCTGGAAGGAACTCCAGCCAGATTTCTCAGAGACTATGCTTTAATCATCCTCACCTTCAGCTCATGAGAGGGGCAATAAAGGTGTGTTGAGCAAGGAGCTTACTGCCAGAGGTTAGGCTTAGTCCTAAAGCCTTGCTAGCAGTTCAAGAACCCAGAGTCTTTATGGGGACCACCTTTAGCAGGAGCCCCCTCAGGTGGGTCACAGATATTAATGCTTGTTTAGGGAAAGTCTGCTCCTGGCTTGAAGAATCACGGACTATGTGCATACCTGGGCAGCCCTGCCTTCACCTGTAGCCTGACTGAGCTGCTCCATGGGAGAAGGATATTGCCCATCCCTGTATTACTTACTTACCCTGTGCCTAGCTGAACCTTTGTTTTATTTATTTTTTTAATCATAAAATGATATCAAAGATGGAGCACTTAAGTGTAGGACTTTCTGAAAAATACGAATCATGAGTAAGCAAGTAGAAGGGGGATTAGCCCTGCTTTCATAATTTAGTCTGATATGTTCTCATTTTACACTACAGACTGTATTCTGTACTGCACTCTAGCAAGTGTTACATAATTCAAGCACAGTTAACACACATTTTGTCTTCCTTTTGCATCCAGCAGCCTGGTTTGCAACCGTTATTCAGAAAGCTGAATAGCAAAATGCAGAAGATATATAAAAAGAACAAAAAGCGAAAACATCCACCAACAGAATTAAAACAAGTTAAACCAACAAGGAAAAGACTCTAATGTTATTAAATACTGGTGATGTGAAGAATTCAGAGTAAAAGAAATACAGTCCTTTTGCCTTAGGTCACTACTTCATAGAAAGCAATTTTTAAAAAGACACAGTGTGCAGGCATTCC
>NW_010585216.1:78913-165517 GCF_000705375.1 Tinamus guttatus
AAGGGAAGGGAAGGGAAGGGAAGGGAAGGGAAGGGAAGGGAAGGGAAGGGAAGGGAAGGGAAGGGAAGAAGAAGGCATCTTCCAGTCCTATTAACATTTTACTAAGACAAGAAATTGAAGGAAGAAGCTCTGTGTTTCTCTAATAGAGCACAGATGTGCAAATTTGCACAAGTAACTTTTAACAGCTGTCCTTTATTAGTGCCATCACAAAGGTTGATCTTAATATTTTCACTTGGAGTGACATCTTCCTGATTTTCTGTTTTAGAATATTCCGATCCATTCTAAGACTCATTTTTCAGATATATACACTAGGTATAAAGAGCGAATTCCACCTGCAGTGTTAGAAGCTGACTCAGTGGATGTTAGGCAAGACCTTTCCTGACATGGCTGCTGTCTGCAGAAGAATTTTAGTGTGTCAACTTTCTAATGTTTCTATTTTCCCTGTGGCATAATATCTTTAGTATTTGTTTTGCCCACCCCATCCCCAGCCAGGTTATCTGAGACAGTAAAAAGGAAACAGCTAATATTCATTTACAAATTCAATAGTACACTGGCAACTAGCAGCACAGGAATGTTTGGTATGATAAGGGGTCTGAAAGGAATCAGAGGAGGCTCAGACACACAAATGGTTATGTCAGCATATTCCCACAGCTCAGAGAAGCATCTAGTTATGTAGAATATCTCTTTATAAACACATTTATTGCCATTCCACAGGCATCTGATAACATCCTACATTTTATCATAGGAAATAACATAAGTGAGAATTACAAACAATAGGAGAAAGAAGAGGACAACAAAGATCATTTTTATAAGAGCATGACTCAATGTAGATGAACTTAAAGCATCCAAATGAAGTCTGGTTCCTAATATAGACTAATTAACAGCAGGTATCCTCACTACTATTATGAGATAGTGGCTTCCTCCAGGGTTATGACAGAAGGTCTTAACAAAGAGGTTCAAGGAGGAGCAGGCAACTTCATAAGCTACACTGGGTGTATTTTTTCCTAATGATGTTAAAAATGGGAGAAAAAAAATAAAAATACCAAAGATTAATCTAAGCAGCACAGTAGGGCACTGAAAATGGAGGGTTTTAAAACTGCTCTTATTCTGATTTCTCCCTCCAAAGGCTCTGCCATTCAACCAGGATTACCAACATATCAAAGAGGACTTCCTTGTGTTTCAGGAGTAGTTCATGAGTCTTGCTTGTTGCAGCATGTATGCAACCGGACTCCAACAGCAACTTCCTGCAAGGCCCATGACTATAGAGGGACTACAATTTATGTTCTGCTATTGATAGGGTCCTACTGTTGATAGGTCCTACTATAGATAATAATGGAAAGAGAAGACAATGTGCAATATTATTTCTCATCTGCCCTTCTGAACTCTCAGCTAGCATTTACTCTTCCTTATTTTGCAGAACATCACTCAAACCTGGTAATCCTCAATTCCTTTATTAAATTATCTAGCTATCTACCTTCCTGTCACTCTTTTTGTTACACCAGAGAACCTACTAACCTATATAGAAATGGGACCCAATGATTGATTTAGAATTAAGCACATCTGACTGCAAATACTTTTTTCAGCTATTTCAGGATATATTTAGTCTACAGAGTCTCAGCAATTACTCATCTTGAAATACTGAAGTATCTTATTTCCAAATAAGTGCATCAAAAGAGCAAAAGAAAACAAAAAATTCTGTTATCACACCAGAATATTTGTGAAAGATATATAAAATGTAATTATTTGTTCCTAATGGCTGAAGTAGATAAAACCCCTAATTTATGCTCATCCCAGATTGTGAGAAAGGAAGTTAGATTTTATCACTCAGCTAAACGTCAGGCAAATGCTTTGTGATGTTTCATTGACTCTTATCCAAATGGAATATCCAAAGTAGTAGAGGGGAAATGCCAGACACTGAATTAGGAAGCTTTCATTTCATTATTTAATAATGATAATTCTATGTCAAAGATTTGTTTTTAAAATAGGTATAATTATGTGCAAAGGTTTTGCACTTTGTTTCCTAAAAAGAGGAAACAGATTTGTTTTGAATGATAGCACTCTGTTACACTATGATCTTTTTTTTTCACTTTGTTAAATCTCCAAAGTATCTTTCAAAGAGAGAAGTAAAAAATGTTCCTGCTTGGCATATGAATACAGTGGGGAAAGCTCACTCTCCTAAATTACTTAAACTTTATCTAACCATAATGATACTGTAGGACTTTCAGGGGACAGCTTATTGGACCACATAATGAAAATAAGAAGGCCTTCTTTAATATACAAGTAAGGAGATGCTTCCCCAAAACCTGTATGTTTTTGGACAAAGTAGGAGGCATCCATCTGTAGTACAAAACTGTAGGGCCCGTGGACTCATGTCCATCTTACTGACTGAAGAATGCTTCCATATGGAAGATGCCAGTGAAGTGGGTCAGATGCAGAAAAACACCCTTCTACTCAAATTCCTCAGAAGAGAAAGCTGGGCATGCAGATGAGACTAGAGATCCTGTAGATATAACTTCAATCTCCAGCATCACATCTCAAGTACTCAGTCAGTACAAAAATATAAGCAGCCTAGCTTGTTTCTCCTTACCCTCTGAATGCTGAGAAGAATAGAGTGTGAGCTAATGTCTACATTGACACTATGGCCTAGGGCACTCATGCAGTTTTGAAAAAACTTGCCTAATTGCCTCCTTTCTTGTCTTGGTTCAGTCAGAAGAGTGATTTTGGCGTGCAGAACCTAGATTCCCTTTAGAGGAAACTAAAATGAAATCTCCACTTAACAAATGTTACAATGCTCCACAGAGCCAGTAGGTTTCAAACCAATATATAAGCGACATTATCACTAGGTGTTATACAAAATATCCATGCTACTATTTTGATCTTGGCTTTTCCACTTATCCCATAACACCCTAAAGTGGCTCTACTACCTTGGAAAAGTCTAAGAGCCAGCTGTACCTTCCTATTTATCAACAACTGTGCTTGTAAATGCCCCTTCCTCTTCCTAAGAGACTTCTCTGTTAATTACCCTTTCCCTTGGTTGCTTGACTAATATTCTGTTACTGTTTCTACCTAATTGAACTTCTCATTTTCTTTTTCACCCTTATTTAATTATCCTGTTTCCAACTTGCCCCCTTTGTCTTGTCTGCCAAAGTACCAGCCAGCTCTCCATTCACTGAGAGGATCTGCAGAGATCTGTGGAAATAAACTCCAAGGAGTTCATTTATACTACTCATAAAACTGTGACATTAATGGGCTGAAAATTTCTGGGGAAGCTGGGTGGCAATATCAGCAGGTTGCCAACCATGTTGCATGAAATTTGACATGAAGTTTTTTCTGAAGGCAATAATCACCCCGTGGAGACAGCAAAAGATCTCTGCCCATTATAGACAGCTTGAGATCTTTGGGTGGTAGCTCACCACGATGTGAACCTCCTGAGTCACAGGGGTACCAAGCAAATTCTGCTCTAGAGACCCCATCAGGGTATTCTGAAGGGCTTCTCCTTCGGCCTCTCCCCACCATGACCTTGTATGCAAGTGCTGCTAATTCGAATATACTGTCTCTAGTCAGGTCTCTAGGCTAGGAGTGAAGCTTTAGCTGAATTACAGCAGTAGATTTAGAGTTGTGACTATTGTCAGTCTGACCACTTTTGCAATCTGTTCTGTGAGAGTTATACACTGCCAGAGAATTATTCCATGTAACTACTATCTACACCCAAAGCCATTCATTCAGAGTTACAAGCATCTAGCTCAGCCTAAGCACTCAGGTAAGCTGCAAATGCGGCATGTGCCTCTAAGCCTCCGTGCATAGACACCACTACATGGTGCCTTCCTTTCTCTGCATACACTGTATTATCAGCATTAGACAAAGTGGTGACACCATGCACAATAGCACTACTGCTCCTATGCCTGTTCTCAGCCATGAGACTGAAGAGTATGGACCGGTGGGTTTATATTGCATTTACATGCATTTACAGTACAAGTCTGCTACTGGGATAGCAGCTGAGTACTTCTGCCCATCTTCCTTCCACATTCTGAGACCAATGAAAAAGCCACATGATCATCCAACCTCACTGGATGCACACCTGCCCCAGGATTTCCTATGGTCATTTCTGTCATTTTGTGGGGATTCTCACATGAAAGAGTCAATAGTGCTTTGGAGAAAATGCAGTTTCACAGGAACAGAGCATACATGGTAGGGAAATAATTTTGTTCCCTGTTTGAGCAGGAAACCTGTGGACAGAGGACCCACATAGTCTGTGGGTCTAGTACTCCTGGGAGAAAAGTGCAGAAATAAAATGATACTCCATCATACCTGTTGAGAAGTCCACAGCATGGCACCTCATAACCCAGAAAGATGAGAAAGCAGACAAATGTTGGCATCAGCTACTTTTCCAGGTGTTTGATTACTGGAGGGAGTATCAGTGGGATTTTGTATAGTCCCTATAACACACAGTCCCAAACTGTTTCTCAGTCTCATGGGCACTAGAGAGGCATCGTGGCAAATCCCAAGGGGATGCTTCACTCCGATCAACAGCTTCCACTACCTCTGGGAACAGGCGTGGTTTGGTCCCATCTATACACAGTCCAGGTTTTTGTATGAAAACAAAGTAAGGAATCACTGTGGTTGGGGAGGCACTTTGCCACTGTAACTGCCTAATAGAAATTCTCTGTGCTTTCTCTCTCTACACATGGAAGCTTGAAGTTTCTTGATTCTCTGCCTTATTTTGCTGCAGAGTTCCCTGAGCTACCAGAGACTTGGTCTCCAGCATTAAAATGCTGGAAACAGCATACAGGTAATTAACCAGCAACTGTTGGGATATTCAAAACTTGACTTCACCTGCCTCTCAGGAGGAGTTGTGTCAGGGTATAAATGGATCTATTCCTATTCTCCCACAATCTTACAGACAGTTGCACCCATGACAACATGGGATCCGCAGAGAGGATAACCCTAGGTAACAGAATGGTGCACTGTACTCTCACAGTGCCCTGACAAACTTGCTTACCTCTCCTCTAAGATGCACCTCAGGAAGATGGGACTTAGAGGTTGTATTGTTCTTCCCCTGTCAGCTCATCATGACAATGCTGTAGGCAAAAGGTTCAAGAGGCCATCCTGGAATTTGTTGCAGTGTTTCTGAGTCAAAAGAAGGGAGACAATCTGAGCTTTATTCAGGGTGCTTAGGAAGACCAACAGTAGCTGACAATAGCTCAGAGCAGCTCCTCCGGGCTTCTGGGGAGTAGAGGACAAAGGGATCCCGAAGAGGGACCTCTATGCCAGCACTTATCCTTGCTTTTAGCAATTCTTGGCCATATTGGGCCTCCCACTCCCTACTCTATTCATCTCCTTACAAATGATGGAGCCTGTCTACCTTCTCAGGAGATGAACTCACCTATGGTAAGCCCTTTCTGCTTAACGACAGGTATTTGACCTTGGCAGACCAGGTCCTCTGGATCCTGCTCTGGGTCCTCCTAGCATGTGCAATGCTTTTGGCAGGAAATGTGGGAAATGAGGGGGGAGCTGAAGAAGGGAGTGTGGGCTGCAGATCCTGATAGCCTATTGTAGTCTTGGAGGGGTGTCTTTCTTTGAATTGCTGTGTCACTGCACTGCACTGTAGAATGCTTGGTCCCTAAGTGCCTTGTGTGTGGAAAGGCAAGAGCAGTTTCTGAGATTGAAGAGGTCCAGCCATGCAGATCATCTTGGGCAAGGAACAGAGCAATTTACAAGCTTAGGTGGGCTTAGTATCTCTGTGAAAAGCCTAGTCAGAGAGCAGATGGGAGATTTTTTTTTTCCTAAAATATATAAAGGAGAAAGAAGTGAGAAATAAAGTTTTGTCTGACACAAGGGAGAAGAGAACCTTCCTTGCTGAGGAGGTCCCTTCACACCCAGGGCCAGACAGCCCTACTACCCCAACCCTTACCAATTTTCCCATCCCTCAAGCAGCTTCTGCAAACAGAGCCTTCAACAAGCTTCCCTCCCACCACCGTATCTCCTGCCAGCTCCCTGCAGTACAACTTGCAAGCAAACCACCCTCAAGGCCCTCTTCTCCTGTCAGATACTTTCTGAGCAGAAAAAAAAAAAAAAAAAAAAAAAAAAAAGCACCCACTCACCTCCCCTTTCTCCTGAGCTGGATGTATATTCTGGCTGCTACATCCCCCCAGGCAACCACTCTAGGCAAGACTGCGAGGGTGGGAGACTCACCTCAGGGGAAGGGTGGGGGTGGTTTCCTGAGAGCGACTGAGTCAAAGCCACATATTCATACGCAGGAAAAGTCCCAAAGGGCAGAGAGAGTTGGGAAAGATATAGCTAGAGTTATTGTGCTTGCCAAAAAGGGATAGTGGATTGAGTGATGCCAGTGGGCACTTGAAGCAGGAAATATTTAGGGCTGCAGAAAGGCATAAAGATATCCCCCACAGCTTTTCTTGGAAGCAAGGGAAGATAAAGCAGACTTAAGCAGATGTAGTTATTTCTTTTATAACCACCACATTTCCAACAAAGAGTTTCATTTCTGGAAACGATGGGGGTATTCAAACACCTTTTCCACTTTTAAATATTCCCCATATTTGTAGCCACCATCAGCGTGAAAGTAATGAAGGAGCATCCCAAGCATGTCATCCTGAATGCTTTTGTACAGAGGACACAACAGTTTATGCATGGATTTATTGAAAAAAAAAAACCTTTGAGAAATGCTGCACTGTCCAAAATATGTTCTGCAACACTGACAGACACAGCAGGAACTTTTACTTTGGAGGGCATTGGCATCATGGCTGTTCTGCATGGCCAACTACCTTGCAAAAACTAGCCAAATACATGCTTGACTTGCATACTCCCTCCATGAAGGGAGCATTTCCATCCTTGCCAATGTGTTCTTCATCACAGATTCATGATCCAGTGATGTGCGCATATCCAGCATCTCTACAAGGCCTGAAGTACTGAATGGTCCTGTTCCAGATTGAAAAAAATGGTGCCAGCACTCCACTGAGTCCCTGACAAAGCTTGCAGAAAACATGAGTATCCTAAGAAGTCCTTTGAGTGAAATCTATCAAGGCGTCTTGGCCTACCTTTGGTCTGAAAAACAACTGGTGGCAGCCCTTGTAGAGGATGTGGCTGCAGCTGCTGTGCACTGGGAACTGGATTAAAGTGTAGGGCCCTATATCCCCAACACACACACAGTTCTGCAACCCCTGCAGTGCAAAGCCCATTTGCACTATTTAAAGAAAGCAGCTGTAAAGAATGATTTTAGAGAGCTTCACTGTCACTCTCACTTCCATTCCACATTGGTTAGCCATAGACCAGACTTTATAGATTGTAAGATTGTACAGGGCCACAGCTGCTCTTTAGAATACAGGTATCAGCTTCTAAAGTTTCATTTAAGCATGGTAAAGTACCGGTGTCATCTCACAGGAGAGAACCTTTTTTGGTGTTCCTCTGCAGTGAGAATTTTCACACCCAGTACTGGTTATCCTAAGGATGATGCAGTCCCAGTAGTCTCAACTCACTCCCTCATGGCTAAAATATCCAATCAATTCTGTGCAAAACAGTCACACCACTAAAGACTCCCAGTTACTCACTCTATGGATTTTGTTCCTTGGGGATAAAGAAATTCACAAGTCCACCTGTCAATTCACTCTGATTTTCCTGCCAGAACAGCTATTGGAGCCACAGGATTCACTCCTTCCCTGCAGCACACTGCAGTGGACACAATCCAGGCTACAAGACGGGAGGTGGATGAAGCTCTAGGTGGTTTTATGCAGAGCAAAACCAAAACTTTTGCATATCAGACCTTACATGGATAATACTAGTGCTATGTTCAGAGCCATGTGCCTACATGAGGGGAGCCGTGCGACTCTTCCTAGGGGGACCTGAGGTTGAGGAAGCATAGTATATGTTTTGTATAGTATAGTTTTCCTTCAGAAAGCTTTGAACCACATTTTCAGTGGGGTTTTCATCCCTACGTTTTCATATAGTTCCCAGCCAAATGCCTGCAATTAATATAATGGAAGAGTGAGCATGAGCTGCTTCTGTCTACAGATTCCTTCCTATTATTCCTACTGCTGACACAAAAAATGCTTGACTATACCCCACCTGCAGCATGGAGGGAAAACTTCTGTTTAAGATTACAGGTATGCTGCTACAAGGACAAGTAGGGATAAACTGGCTGTTAATAAATCCTGTCTGAAAGTTAGAAGGGAGTTTCTAATCTTTACTGCAGTCAGATCCTTGAATAGCTTTCCAGCAGGACTAGTGGCAGCAAATGGTAGTTAGTTGGAATTGAAACATGCTGAGGGGACTGGAAGCAGTGACTGTCTGTAACAGCACGAGGCTGAGTCCTGCCACTCAGGAAGCCTCCTTCAGGTCCACGGTGCTGTGCATATATGAGAAAATCATGTGGAAGTAAATATACCTGCCTCCCTTCAGCTGCCCAAGGAGAATGCAATAGGTCTTCAGTTGGAATATAGGTAGAAGGCTATGGTGGCCTCTGGGGAAAAAAGCCTGAGATATGATATAGATCTCATGCTTAGGTGCCAGCAAGTGTCCTCACTTGCTCCGTCCCCACTGCTAGTTCATGGTAATTTTAGACTATGTAAGGGAGACCAAAGAAGAAGCAAACAAATCAATTATGCTTCTTTCTATAAGCAAAAATACCTAATGGTTGACAGAAGCACAGTTTCATGGGTAGAGTTTGATGAGTTGTTTGTGAAGGCAACTACGTGATGTGTTTATTTCCAGCTCTACGGCCCCAAATCAACAGGGAAGTCTTCCACCGATTAGTACAATCCCAGCATAAGTCTATGCATTACAAAGAAAAACAAAGAGTAAACATCCTCAGATCTTTGTTTATTACAATTACCTTTACTCGACCCCAAAGTATTATCTAATTACATTTATGTAAATGATGCATATCTTTACTGTGCATACTTTCAAGACACATGGTTCTCCATTTTCGTTTATTTTCATTTCCCAAGGGCTGACAGAAGAGCATTTATGTATATCAGACAGGACAGGAAATAACAGTTACCCTAAACTTCCATACTTGGATAGAATTTCCTAACTAAACAAGAGTAACTAGCATGAATATCTGGGACTGCTGCCCTGCTTTGCACTCTTTCAAGACAATGTTTAGTCTTGTCTTGGTCTTGCTGTTAAGATCACAGGACCACTACCTGGCTTGCTTCAACTCAGCTTCTTACAAGCTGCATCTCAGCTAACTTCACTGATCAGCACAGACACTTTACATCTGCCTAGATTCGCTGAGCTGGAGGCAAAGAGGGACCAGTATATCATCTAAGCTAATCTTCTGTGTAAATGCCTATATAAATTACAGAGATCCTGCCTCAGAGGAAACTTTCAAGTTGTATCTCATTCTTTCTCATTTTTTCTTTTCTGCCAATAGCCTATGCACTGCAGAACTAGCTAGGGTACTTCTGCTCACACACACATTATTAGCATCTTCCCAGGTTAAGCCTTTGGGTTTAATCTTGTAAAACCTTCCTACATAGTCCTTACTCAGAGCTATCTTACCTAAGAGACGAAAATATTTTCACTGGCAAGATTTAACCCAAGCTTTTTAAATTAGTTCTTCAAGCTAGTTTCCTGTTAATTAGAGAGGAAAGAGCTCCATCTAGCTGTTCTGGGTCCAAAGGTAGAGGCTGGCACAAATTTGTGCCAGAAGAACAGAGACACACTAACAGAGGTACAGAACATACCCAGTTCTGACATCTCATAACTCTCATTTGGAAAAAAAAACACCCCTCTGCAGACACTTTATCGGTACTGCATTAATACTAAAGCAATACAAGGACTAATAAACAAAGCCATTTTAAGAAGAGATTTGGAGGCAAGGGAAATCTTTCCTACCACAAATGCACGTAATCTGCTCTTATTTTAAGACATAATTATCCCTAGAAGAAAATGTACAATGAATTGAAGCAAAACAGCCCACCGCTCATTTTGTTTGCCATCTTTTGTTGCATCACCTATTCTGTACTAATAAATAAACATCCACTGCATGATGAATAGTTTTAAAATGATTCAGCTGAAGGTATTAATGATTCATTATTACTTCTCTTGCAGTCATGTCTGAAGACCCCAGTGGGGAATTGAAGTCCCAGTGCACAAACAAAGACTCTCAGAGTTGTTGTGTTTACATGGAGCCATGACTGGAGCTTACGCACACAAACCCAGTATAGCTTTAAACTAGTGGGAGTACTGTTGCTGTGTAGCTATGGCAGCACAACTTTCAGTTTGGGTTGTGCAACCCACCTGAGAAGCTGAGTAAATAACTGGAAATGCAGCCTACACTGGGCTCTGGGCTGCCACAGCTATTTAGTGGGCAGTATGCAAGCTAGCTGCTTCCAAGCATGTTCAGGTATCTCTGTGTGACTTGCCATGAAATCTCTGACTGCAGTTAATGTGATGGGCAAGCACAGCCGGCGGGCGATAGAAGTGAGTGAAGATGTTATAGGTCTACTCTCTTCTATAGTTGCTTTCCAATGAGCCCCACACAAGAGGTCGTCACCACTGGCACAGAAGAAACGGAGCAGCAAGCCATGCAGTTTGCAGTCTGGGGGTTTCAAATCCACCACCATTAGCAGCTTAAGTGTGAACTGAAACAGCAGAGATGTGGGCACATGATCTGTTCTGCTAGCCCTGTTGAAGGTTACCCAGATGACTAGTGGTGGCCACATCCTAAGCTAGCCCAGCAGGCTCCTCAGATGGAGGCCATTAACAACAGCAGAAGGAAGTTGTAAAGCAAGGAGGAGCAGCCCAAACACTCAAACCAAAACAGCCTTTGGAGCATGTACTGTAGGCAATACTCAGCGTGGGGACAAAATTTTGAGAAAATGTCAGTGTAAATATTCTAACAATACTAGATTAATGAATAAACTCTGCTTTATTTGAGTGTATTAATGAATAAATTCTTGTGAAGAACACATATATATGGCCCCAAGCAGGCTGACAGAAGCCTGCTCATCTATACCTTGCCAATAACTATTGACCAGCCTCAAAGAAAATAAATATCAAAGTTCTCCAGAGTCTTAAGCATGGCACAAAAGGGCAAGTTGCTAATAGCACAAGAAGGCAGATATTGCAAGGATTATCTGACTGCAAACACAAAACAGCTCTATGGAAAATGATTTTTTTTCAACTTCAACACAGATTTATGAAGGCTATAAAGGATATAGCTGGAAGATGGTGAGTGACTGTCTTTGCTGTTCAAAGAAAACCAACAGACTGGGCCACACAAACTTCACAGGACAGCTCAGACAGTTTTAGTGACTTTATTTTTACCTCTGGAAAAAAAAATACAAGAAAAATGATCAAGTCATAATCTAGTCCTTGCTGAACTTTAAGGATTTTGCAAACAGCTGAAACAACTTGCCACGCAGCTGCTTCATTTCCTACAAAATTAAGATCAAACTTTGCTGCCAAAGTTAGATTTCCAACAGTACAACTGCCTTACTCCTCTTTAGCATATGAATTATCTATTTTCCTTTCTCACAACAAATAGGAACTTTCAGAGACTGAGAATTAAATGCAGCAAAAAGGATTTTAAATCATTAAACAAAGATGGTTTAAATCACTAAACAACCTTTTAAGAACTTTAGGGCTTTCTATTAAGTCACTCTTTAAGGAAGTAATATGTTCATTAGGCCTGTATGCTCTAAGAAAAATCTGTCCTGATACAGTGAGAGTATAATGCAATTTGTTTTTGTATAAGTGTTCATACTGAAAAGTTACAGAGAGCTTTATATAAAGTTTTACATTGTAGAGTTTTCTGTTTCTTCTTGAAGCAATCAAAGTATTGAAAATGTACACAAGGACCATATAAATGATCTTACTGTCACTTTGCAAAAGATTTGAAATTGCTAGGCAGCATTCGATAGTTTATATGTGAATTCTCCCTTGGTGGTATTCATATGCTTCGTGTGGGCCAGAAGCAATGGAATTTAAATCATAAAAGAAACATCCTGGCTTACATGAGGTGGGTTTCCATGGCATCTGGATACCATAGGGATAAATTATATCCACTTTGGTGCTTTCTAATATACATTCAGAACAGCACCAGTGTTATTCTAGTTCCCATATATGTCCCGTTTGAAGTGTGAATGGTGACCCTATGAAGAATGCTGCTCTCTACCCCCCTCTGAAAACTGCAGCTGGGAGGAGGCTTCTCATCACACAAAACATGCCTGCACAACTCTTATAAGCCTCTTGCTACTTTCAATTTATATGCAAGTGAAGGGTTATGAAATCATTTCAAGAAAGAGAGCTTGCTTGCCTGAGTAAAACAGGAGCTATTTTTCATTTCCTGAAGTCACTTACTCCTTGGTTGTGTTGCTGAAATGTTTTAGACAAGTCATATTTGTAGACAGTGCATTTTGCTCTGGTAAATGTCTTTCTATTCAGACCAGCATCCAAGCAAAATAATGACCTACTTAATAACAGTGTTACTGAGTTCTCCTGCCACACACCTTTTGCCATTAATTTCTAAGTCTTATCCTGTCACAAAGTGTTTCCAGGCCTGCTTTACAGATAGAAGAAACTACTTAAAGGAAACTATGAACATACTTTTAACTAGTTTGTTAATTTTCATAAGATTACTGTGAGGATATCTACAAAATATGAGTGAATCTGTACACTGAGATTTTACAGAATATAAGCAGTTTCCATTTTAATAACTATTGCACACTTTTCAAATGAATGTTACTCATCATCACTGATTTAAGGCCCTAACAAAGATTTCAGTCTATCATCTGAATGAAATACTTGTGTTTGTCTTTGCAGGTGGATAGCCAGTGCAGAAAGATAGACCCAGGCACAATGTATCTTGCAGAATTTGCACAGTGTATATATATAGATACATATATGTATGTATATATATATATATAAAGACTGTTGTAAATATAATGGAGGGCAAAAGTAATGTTAAACTTTTAATTTAAGAATTATCTGGATCATGCTACTTTCTAAGACAATTCTATTTATTGTTGAATTTTTTATAATGCTGCAAACATGTGTAACTCTACATATTCTAAAAAGTTACATTTAAGATCAATGCAATCTTCAGATAGGGGTATCCCTTTAAGGTAACATTATAACCACCTCAAAAAGCATGTCCATTTTGAAGGAAGCCCTTTGGCTTCATGGCAGAGAGATAAGGCTCTTGTGTCCAACATGGATCAAAGAGCAGATGGAGGTTGTGTGAGTCATTCCTATACACACCTGGGATTTTCAGAGGGTCCAGAAATGCAAAGTAGGACAAGAGATGTGGCAGATGGATGCAAGGTCCAAAAAAAAAAAAAATGGAGGAGAGTAAGGGAGTTATTTTAGCTTTTTAGCTTTTAGCAATCTTGAACTCAAGTCTTGCACAATATATTGCTAATCACGTCCACTTTTATAAGGTCCTTAACATAACATATATTGCAAAGAACGTATAATGCAAAGAATGTCCCTGTAAGGAACACAGTTCTGCTTTCTCTGCTTTATGCAGTCTCAGAAAGCCATATCAATTTAATTCTGATATAATGTCTTCAAAATCTTTCCTCTTTATTTTCCCTGCAGCCCTGCAAAATGTTCCTCTCTCCAGAGAAGTCCATGATAGAGATTCTGCAACCTTGAGCACACCACAATGATGATTTTTTTCATGTCTTGGCCATCAATAGAATTTGCAGCTTTAAGTTGAACACAGACCCCCTCATAGGAAAGGGTGAATGTCCCAGGACAGGACCTACAACAGCTAGCATGCTGACTGTAAACCCAGCTAGGACAACCAAGAGTTATTTGGGGAAGGCTATGGAGGCTTTTATGTGCCCTATTCAATTTCTTCTCTCAACATTCACTGCCCTGAACATTTTTCTTACCTTTCTTTCAAAACTACAGTAGATGAGGATTCTGCTTTAGTAGAATTAGTTGAAGGAAGATAGGGTGATTCAGGGCAACAGTCTCCTCTCTGGGACTCCACAGGAAGAGGATTGCTCTGGGATTTGGGAGATGCTCACCTGGGGGCACTGCCCAGCCATGACTGAAATCAGTACAGAGATGATTAAAAATTCATTCAGAATCTCAGGGCACAAAGCAGTATAATTTACATTTTCACCTTTAAGTGTGGGTGCTGGTCTCTCATGTGTGCATATCGCACCTATAGGCCAGCTCCCAGATGACCTTGCACACTGAGGTTAGTCCATCCTGTCACTTCTATCTGCTTTCTGTAGCCTGGTCACTCAAGGATTCCCTTGCAAGAAGAAGCCCCAAACCTAACCCATCAGTTAGGAGATCTAGCAGGGGTTGGCTGGCCCCAACTAAAGCTGAGGGAGAGATTGTCCCACATCCTGCTCCACTTCAGAGAGGCACTTAGTGACTGCGGAGGACACCAGGCTGTGAATATCTAGGTAGGGATGCACCTTTGACAGGAAGGACTGAGGAAAGTGCACAGACTTTGGAGAAGGACAGTGTTATTCAGTGCACTTTGCTGTACCTGTTGCATTTTTCAGAGGGTGACTGAAGAGGTTCTCTGAGCAGCTGGTGGGTGTTTGCAGCTCCACTTTGAGGAGCTTTCCTACCGCCTTGTATTGTGCAGGAGACCATACCTGGCTTGGGATTGCGGATCCAGTTAGGAATCCAGGCACTTAAGGATAAAACACACAATCTCTGATTCATTTCTGGGTGTCTAAAAAAAAAAAGAGAGTCTGAAAAAATAATATTTAATTGATTTCTTGATAGCTGTGCTTTCATTCCCAGTTATATCCCGAGTTTCATCTAGTAGAGAAGTGAAATATCTGAGTTATCCTACAAGTCTTAACAGTCTGTTAATGAAAGAAGGATTTGCCAGTTACTATTACAACTTCTTAGACTGATTTTGCACTATGTACTGCATCATCAACTTCATGCTGGCAGTACCCGAGGAAAGGACCATTTTTTTTGCCAGAAAGGCAATCTATATCAAAATGAACATGATATTTAAAGCAATGGTCTACATTATCTATCTTGTTCACTCTTCCTGAGGACTACTGCAGCCTCCAACCCACCTCTGTCTTGCACTGGCCATAACTTATCCCAGCATATATTAGCTTCATGTCAAATAAAAAATGTCAGAGCTACAATCCATGATACATGAGTTTTGCCCAAAAGAGCAAAAATTACCTAAAAATGAGTCAGATGGGAGGAAATGTTAAAGAAAGAGATTTGTTTCTTGAAGAAATGGTGACAGGTAGGAAAGCATCAAGATTAGTGGGGACAGCTATGGTTAGAGCAATATATACACAGTTTTCAGAGAGGAAGAAGAAAATCTACATGACCCAGTAGCTCAGCCTTGCTCCTTCCTTAACACTGACTTCACTGAAGACCTGGTAGAAGTTTCTCAGTCAAGTGAGATATCCAAGTTAGCATATATGCTTCAAATAGATCCTTGCTAATCTATTTATTTTGACTGAAATGGTTTTTGACCATCCACATAAGCCATTTTAGTAGTTGTTTGTGAAGACAAAACACGGAGACAGGATGGTCCAGCTACAGACATTGATGTGGGGTAGTCATCTTTTCCACTGGTACATCCTGATCTGTAAGGAAATCTGCCCCAAGCTATCATGAGCATCTGAAATGGTGCTTCAGGGAGAATGCTGACCTATTATACCACATAACCCAGGGTATAAAACAGAAACTAGTAAAAACTAGTCTGTTTCTACACTAGTTCTGTGTAAAAACAGAACTAGTTTGTCCATCAGGAAATGAATGTCAGATTCCCATCTCATTCACATTACTGAAAGTGAGAAAAAAAATCAAGTCTTTAATCACCTGGATTGCAGGTTTGATGCAAATAATCACTTTTCATATAGAAATAATGGAATTCAGAAACAAGAATTGGGAGGGCTTTTAAAAGACTGCTCAGGCTTCCTCTTCTACTTCCCCAAGTTTACTCTGGGCAATCATTTTTCCAACCTGTTCATTCAAACTGCCAGGGGACAGAGATTCTAAAACCTCCCATAACTCTTCCAATGCAATTTGGACACACCATTGCAATGTATTTTCTAGTGTATCATCTGTCTCCACATTGTCACAGCTTAAGACCATTCCTTCTTGCTTTATCAGCCATCAGCTTGAAAAAGTGATAAGCTGTTCCCTCCTCACAGCTGCTTTGTAGATATTTGAAAACTAATAACATTTTTCCCCTCAGTCTGCTCTTCTGCAGACTAAACAACCTCGGTTCCTTCATCTTTTTTTCATAGGTTATGTTTTCTAGACCTCTAGTCATTCCTGTTGTTTTCCTCCAGATTCCTTCCAACTACTTCACATCTTTTCCAGAAGTGCAGTGCCAAAAACTGCCCTTCCAATATCTGATGTTCAGGCTTGGATTGTATAAATAACCTAAGTTGTAATGATAAGCAATGTCTGAACCTAATAAATCAGTAAAATTTAACATATAAAAGAAAGGTAACTTCAAAAGTGAAAATTAAAAATATGAGTTTGAGTTTACTTTTAGTAAGGCAGAAGTTTCTGGTGTATGTCTGGAATACTGATATTTATCTGTGTGTGTATATATGTATACACTCTTCCACCAATTATTACAAATATTTTTAATTGGGGCCATAACTGCTTTTTTTCTGACTGTGACTGATCTGGATCCATAGAGAAATGTTTTAAAAGATGAAAGATTAATTTTACAGCAATGAAAACTTTGGCAGATCTCAATGATTGTTCACATACGCAATTATATTTAAAAGGACCGTTTCCATTACTGCTATCTGAAAGGAATCAACAGTTAACCATAATTTATTTTTCCATCAATAAGCTTATTTTGTCTTGCTGAGGGGAAAAAAATGAAATAGCTGATTTTATTTTGACTATGAGTTTGTTTCTTCCTATTAGAGATGGTATCAATTATCAAAGCACGGATTTTCCACTTCCTTATTTTTACTAGCAATGACACCTTTGTGCATGGTCAAAGAATAGCGAAAAGGACCCAAACACACCATTTCAACAGCTAACATATTTGTTGCTATCAGGGAAGGCGTAAGCACGTAATGTGTGCGCAGAACTCTGTGTACTTTTCCTTTCACAGGTAGTGGATAGAAATTCTTGATTACAAAATAACTGGAATTACATCAGGCAGAAACAGTTTGTTCCATTCATGGAGCCTTTTATAAGCTCTGAAGGCTCTAGCTGTTCTCCGCAATACAGTGCCACTTGAGATACCTGAACCATCACCAACAGGAGAAGCTCCGTCCAGGTGAGCTTGCTTTCTGAACAGTGCGCTGTGCCTTTGTGAAGCGTAGACATCCTCCCTAAGGTATACCCTGGAAATCAAAGCAGGATAATGCCTGACAGCAATCCTTGAGATTCTCTCAGGCATCAGATATCTGCCTCTACATCCATGGTCACTTCCAAAATCCTCCCACATCTAAAACTGTGGTATGAACTTCACTACAAAAGGAGGTCAAGGTTCACAGAGAATAGGATCAAACTCTGCTTGTATTTTCAGCGGTGGAACCCAGATGCGTGAGGTTTCTGTGAATAGGGTCTTGGGAGGAAAGGTCTTCCGTACCATAACTTCTGCTATAAACTCTTTTTCTTAGAGGGAAATTAACAGTACTTACGAAGATCACTGTTTTTGAGAAGAAATGCAGATCTGGTTTCTTCATTTGTTGGAATATTAGCAGTCTTCTGCAGAAGATAGTGTCCGAAGGAAGTAAAGGAGGAAAACATTTAAATAGAGCTCCAAATGTGAACAGTATAATCCAATGTTTCTGATCAGAATTACGCCCTTGTTAATTTTAAATTTTTGTTAGGCACTCGGATACTGTGGTGACGAGAAGAGAATAAAGAGGGATATATTTGAAAGAATTGTCTTTTTTCTATTCATAAGCTCCTTTTACAATATCTGGAAAATTCTAAATACAGAGAACATAGCAATAACATGGCATAACCCACTGAAATAAACTCATCCTTAAGTTACCCTCCCCTAATGGAAGAAGAAGAAGAAGGAGGAGGAGAAGAAAAGATCCTGTTTTCTTAAATTACTTAGACCTTAGAATTACCTTAAGACTTTAAGACCAATCTTAAGGATTCTATGATTCTCTGATTCTGTGATTCTTACTTGAAAGAAGAGATCCAAGAAAAAGTAGATGCCCTTCTGACTTTTCATTTACTTCACTTTTTTTTTTTTTTTTTTTTTTTTTTTTTTTGGTTTAAAAGCCAAAACTGTTATCAGAAGATTTCCCAATAGAAGGAGAGGAAAGCCTGTTTCTCAAGGTACAAACAGCCAAATGGAAGAAAGGAAACATCTACTCTCTCAAGATTGAATGTGACTTTGAACTCTTAATAGTCTTTATTTTGAAAGAAAAAAGAATCAAAACCAGAAAATTAATTTAATAAAAATCATCCTCTCAGAAGTGAGGAGACTGTCACTCAGAAGTAAAGTAATATTCTGGCATTACTGGCCTAACAATTGTCAGATGTTATAAGGGGACTCCAGTTTCATGTGCCAACCCGAGGATGATGGTATTCAAGTCATGTTAATGCTCCTTTTTTTTTTTTTCTTCTTTTTTCAAGTAGGGGATGCTTGAAATGCATATAGTTGCATGGTGGCATGACCAGCACAATCCAGGTTTCCCACTCTCTTGTTATGCTCATTTCCAAGCTCCCATCCCCAAGTGAGCAGTTTTATTGGTTTGATAATGTGGATGAGCACTAAGGTTTAATTTAGGAAATTGATATTAATCATATTTCCTATGAGCTGTGAACCATATGAACATGAACGAAGGCTTCTTTATGTCCCCATCAACAAGGCTGTTAACTCTGACGGCTATCTGCAGAAATTCATATGCAACTCCATTAACATGGTATTTTTATCTTGACACACATGTGGGTATACTGTAGTAAGCATAAAAATCTTAGTAACAACAGAATGTTAGAGTCATAAATGACGGACTCAAGTCTGGATATGCCAAGATGAGTCCTGAGGTCCCGCTTCCAGCACCATTTCCCAAAGAGATATATCCACCACAGAGAATCACTAGCCAGCTTCTTCTCCACCCCAAACGAAACATCTGGTGCAGCTGTTAACAAATTAATATTTTTAAAACAAATGAAAGGTAGGGAAATAAAACAATTTAATTTAGTCTTGAAAAAGACATTGAGACATTACTAAAATCAGAAATTCCTAAGAATCCCGAGCAATGCCCATTCAGAGGAGATCTACTTGTGGATCGTCATAACCCTAGCTTGCCTTCTGTAAGACTGTGCTTGTAGCTGCTGGTTTCCTTCTGTAAACAACACTGAAGTAATTATCCCAGAATAATTCTACTAACCTTTTTATTGGAGTCCATTAAAAAATATAGTTCTTGTGTAAGATTATAACACACATTTAACCCTCTAACCAAGAAATTTTAACACAAACAACACAGTTTTATAGCCATTATTCCACAAAGCTTTTATGCCGTGATGTATTCTCAAAGATGTGGTTGTGGTGTTATAGATAATTGAACTGATTACTGAAACATGCAACCCATGAGCAGGAATTAGCAGCACAGCTGCCAAGCCTGGCACACAGGTAAGCTGCTGCACAATTTGCAGCAGAGCAAGGACAAATTGCTGTGGATGTGACATCCTTAGACACATCAGTTCCCAGCTCCCGGAAGAGGAGTAAACACCTTGTTTTCTGTGTCCCAGCGAGCAAGATGTGTGCAGGAACTGCTGCATTGATGACCTCTGGTTTGGAGGAGAAGTGTCTAACTTTGGACTTGCCATCTCAGGGTTCCCTTGACAGAGGCACATAGGTAGGATTTCTAAAGGCCTTATTGCACTGCTCAGTACTACTATGAGCGTGCACCCACATGGAGCACAAGCCAGATTTCACATGTGCAGTTCTGAAGTGTTCATGCAGTGATGAGAGGTCTACGTGCCCACAAGCACATGTAAACATACAGCCCGTACATAAGCTCGTGAAAGAAAATACACCTCTGAAAACGGGGGCCCAAAATTATGCAGAGTGCCTCCAAATGAGTTTCTTGCAGGGTATGCTGAGATAATTTAAGAGGTGATTATTCTCAGCTGCCTGCCCACACAGCCAGGAATTACTGCCCAAAAGCTAAGACTTATTGTAGTTTCGGTGAATGCACCAGGCTCTGACCTCTGCAGTTGAGAGAAGGGTATATCACCCTTTCTGCTGCCTCTGCTACTGGGGTAATAGTGTCTGGCAGAAAAATGGGACAGGCATTTTAAATCACTCCTGCATGAATAGCCAAAGTTCATCTCGAGTGCTCTCAGTAAGGCCAAACTAGAATATGAATGTCCTTATACCTTTTTTTTTTTTTTTTCTGCTGTCCTACCCTCTTGCATGTGGAGTCTATGGCTAAGTTCAAAACCTATCAATTCATTCAATAAAATCCTTAACACTAGTATATGCATTAAAAGGGGGAATAAAATTCATAGTTTCTGTAATTAAGCAGTAGAGGAAAAGCAGGTGAGAACAGATAAATCATGTATCATGCTTTAAAGGGAAATTTCACTTTCTGGAGGAGTGTCCTCCAGCTTTCACATTCCCCTGGAACGACCAACACATTTCTCTTTCCAACAGGGGACTTTTGAATAAAGAAATGCAGAAATGCTCTAAACTAGAGCCAGAACCTCAGGAGATTCTGCAGACATAACATAGGTTGCATTTACATGCTCCTGATTATTCTGAATTCTGTAGTTCAAGCTTCTTATCTCTGTTAGTATAACTGCAAATTAGCACAATATGTTCTTTAACTATGTCAGCAGACCCCACATTGCTTGCCAAAAAATTATCTTCAAAGTTCAAAGTCACCCTTGGAGGCTTTTATGTATAACACTCTATCTTTTAAAAATAATAAAAATACACATATATTCTGAATCTAAGCTGTGATTAATCGCCAACTGATAGAGTCAAAGAATGCCCTTATGTGAATGTACCAATCACAAAAGCTTTCATTGGTGAAGTGGGGGTGATACCTCCTCGAAACTGAGAGGTGAGAACATTGTTTTTCATACAAGGTAGTGTCTGTCAGAGACAGGAAAGCTCTTTTTTCAGAGTAAGAGAGCTCACAGAAATGACCCCTCAAAACACAGGCTGGTCAGAACGGAGGCAGTGATATTGACTGACATGGCAATGATGGGAGAAAAAAAATGAAAGAAGAAATGAGCTTGTTGAAGGCAAGGAAAACATTGAAAACTTTTCACAGGTTATGTGGATTTTAACTCAGTTCTGCTTTAGATTCTGTTAATAAATGAAAAGGAAATGATGAGTCACATTATTTGACTGGCGTCATAATACTGGCAGGAGGCTGCAGGATAGGTAAATCAGTCGCTACTAGGGCATTCATCATGAGAGAGAACAGAGTTTGGACCCCAACTCTACCACTATCACTACTATTGGCACACTGCAAATGTGCACCAGTATCAGAAGATTAGAGTCAAAGCTGCACATTTTGTTCAGAGATAACATCAGGAGGGCATTTGCCTCATGACAGGTGGCAAAGAAAGACATTTGTTTCACACATGGATGATGTAGCTTCAAATGACCTCAGTCCAAGAAGGGAAATGAATCAAATCACCAAGGGACCCTGGGGCTTCAGCTTCCACTGGATTTGGCTCAACCAAAATGAAAGCAGACAGCTAAACCAAAGCTTTTCTGATTACCTTCTTTTTTTCACAGCTGAGTTTTGGCCTGACTTAAACAACTTTTCGAAGGCAATTGCCATCACACTTGATGGATCAGTTATCTGACAAGAAAATGCAATGTTCCCTTGGATCCTTAAGCACCTTAGAGCCTGAAGATAAGTGCACCACGCACTTCTGGTAGGACCTGGGTGTGGAGGGAAAGGGACAGATACTGTGTGATGGAGACATGGATCATGATCTAGTGAGATGTGTGAACATCAGGCATAC
This sequence comes from Tinamus guttatus, assembly GCF_000705375.1. Next base: position 100,811 of record NW_010585216.1, read on the forward strand.
AAGACCTGATGAAGAGCAGCAAGAAAGCACCAAAGATAACAATTTAGTACACACTGAGAACATGGCTCAGTCAGAAACCCTAACACAGAGGAAGCCATTTGCATGGTGCTGCTAGAGGGTACTTCCATCTGCAAGTAGAGAAACCCGTTTGTCTGTCTGATTCCTTTTGAATTCAAAGCAAATGGGTCTCATAACAGTTTGTCATATTAGGAGAAACTTCCTGCACTGTCCTGCATAATGACTAACCCTTGCTGACAAGCGGGGTGATGGTGCAAAGCCTGAAGCATGAGTAAGACCTCACTAGGACTCCTACAAATAACCAGCTCATCATTTGCCTTTGCTTAGGTAAATGTCACATGTGCTAAATAAAGACTGTGACTAATTGATTTCTACTGAGAAGGAATGAGGAAAAACAATTGTTTTATTGTTGTTTTTATTTTTAATACCTCCAATTACTGTAGACTAGCAACAGTTGCCAGGACAAGCTGTTCCAGTTTCATTCCCAGTGCCAGGGAAACAGGCCATTTTAAGGAGTGGTTCATATGGGCAAAGGAACAGAAAATACCCAAAAAGCTGAAGTGTCGGCATACAGTAAAACATGTTTAAAAAAGCTGGTAAACTAATTGGGATAAAAGCTCCTCTGAGAAAAGCTGCTGAAGTAAATTATTGCAGTTTTATTGTAGTTCTGAAGATGCAAAAGGCATTTACAGCCCAGCAGAACATCACTGGGGCTTATCTAGGAGGATATCCAAAACTATTTTTAACCTGACTAAGAATTTTCAGAATTACTCTAAATTTTCTCCAAGCATGGTCTGATAATTAAGTTTTAAACCAATAGAATACTACAGCATATTATTATATGTATGGGATTCATCTGAGAAGATGCAGAGCCCTGCCACACCAAGTCTTCAACTCTGTGAAGCAATAAGAAATAAAATTCCCACTAAAGAAGAAGTAATGTGGTTGCCACATCCTACCCTCCTTAGGGCTTGATTAAGCATTTTATTTTCAACTGAACTTCTGTGTACGAAACAGCAATCTAGCAATTCTGTCCATAGGTTCTGGAAGGAAAAAGATAGTTCCGTATCTACATGCCAGAGTACTTGCAGCAGAAGCATTTTAGACATAGCTAAATATGAGCTTAGTCATAATAATTATAAGATGTATTAATTATGAATATTGGATAGTTATACTTAGGATTTCATTGCTTCTTCAGTTCAGAATATCTGTCTCAAGCCAAATTTTTCTTTCTCTATGCTTTGAAAAAGTATTTAGGCAAACTTGTACTGCTAAGCAGCAAATTTATCTCAATAGCCTTCTAGAATCAGCTGGACAAGTTTGTCAGGTTATAATTCTTTAAAAAACAGCCTCCAATTACTACAAACATTGTCAGCTGTATGTATTTCAGAAAATAGTCTCCTCTCTTCTTTTTTTCAACTACAAATCCCCTTCTGGCTCCTCGATGTCTATTTGGCATGGGAGACACTGCTCTTCTGCAAGGGAAAGACAGAAAAAATGATGAGATGGAATTGCCTTGTGGAAATTTGTTTTGATTTTTTTGGTGAACTGTTTCTACTCTTCTGGGAGTTGCAGACTATTTGCTGAACATTCTTCTCTGTAAACAAGGTTTACTGTGTGGCCTACATATTCAGCGACACGCTGCATGGTCTCCTAGCAAAAGAAGAGATTGCATCTGTGGTACTAGAACGGCAGCTCAGTTCACAGGGGGAAATTACGTCCACCTCACAAAGGAGAAAGTAAACCCAAGACAATCTAACTAGAACTCTTGCAATACTCTGCAGCAGAATATCTGAAATAAAGCTTGTGGATGGTTTCAAGCAAACAAGTTAGCTCAAAGCAAGAATTTCTTGTGAGCTTTTTCTTCTTGAAAAACCAATATTCCATCTTAAATCAATTTTGAAAATGTGCGACTAGTTACCTGCCTACCCCTTTACTCTGTCTGAATCAGATAAATTCTTTGCACTAAGAATTATATCTCTTTTCTGTTCTATGTAATACTCAAAACGTTTATGATTCCTTTGTGGTAATTACTTTACTCTTAGATGAACAACTGTAAATATTTTAAATTCTGAACAAAGAAAAAGGTCAACAGGATAGAACAATTCCTTCTTTCACATGATGGCATATACCAGCTAATTAGCCAAATGGGACATTGAACACTGAAGGACACAGATGGTAATTTGGGGCTGATAGTCATCCTACGGCAATGGGACAGCACACTGCTTGTTGGCAGAATACTTTGCCATTTTTGTGCTGATATCTGTGCAGTAATCATAGCACATCTTATCTGGATAGTTACAGAATCTCTCAGAATAGATACTTATGAGTTTATTTGTTATTACTATCTTTAAATTTTAGCTTTATGTTAACAAAAATACATTATTTTAAGATTAACTATGGTAATGGGAAGATTTATGGTTAGATTTATGGTTCTGCATAGGTCTACATACCAGCTCCATTTTACCAAGAGATGCTCAGCTTACTCTCCTTCTCCCTTTATCTGAAGACTAAGCAAAGGACAGCACATGTAGGCTAGATACACCTACAACCACGACACGAGATCAGGAAACCACACAGCAGGGTACATTGTGGTACACCTTACCTATTAATTTCTTGGTAGTATAGCAGAATGATCATAAACGCTTATTTTAGCCTTTTAGGACCAATCTCTCTAATCTCTCTGCACAGTCAATTAATCCATCTTCAGATATTCAGAGTTACTAGTCTGAAGGGGATTACATTTCTTCTGAACCTCTCATCCTTATATCAACCTTCTTTTGATATATTTCAAGTCTATCTTAAAAATTATCACAATACCGGCTCTTTGGTGACTTGGCACCACTGCCAGATGATTGTCATTTTTAAGATTAGGGAAAATGCGATCAGGACTTTATTAGCTCTTATGCACATTCTAGATCACTGTGGCTCTTGTTCCTCCAGGCGCAGCAGAAAACAGAAAAGCCTATACTTATAAATGCCCCACGAGGACTTCACATTCAGCTTCAGAGCTAAAGAATGGCTTAACATTTTTTCTTTACCAAGACATCTTTGTCCTATTGGTTGCTGAATCCCACTGCACTTTCAGAGGTTATGTATGGCTTTATTAGGAAACTAAATGGACCTGTAGCACAAGCTGTGCAGCAGTGGCATCCTACCGGCCACATTGCTGGCAGGGTCTCTGGCACGGTTTGACTTCCCACAGACAGTATTCAGGCATGAAACAGGGGAGAGCATGGACCAAGGAATGCTTCCAGCAGAGAATACTGGTGGGAACAGCTTAGTTGGTTGAGAAAAGACAGATGTTAGCGCCATCGTTGCAATGCCACTTGTTCCCTGGGCCAGAGAATAAATTCTAACTTATATGTATATTTTAAGGATATCTTAAATACATCTGTAGCCCCTTCCAAATATAGCTGAGCAAGTTTGATGGAAAGGAACATCCTCATCAGTTTGTTCTAGGTACACCAATAAAAGGACACATAAAACCTCTAGAAGGACTGGGTTGTGCGTGGTTATGTCTGGTAGCCTGCTCCCAAGCATAAGCAGCATAAAAATCTTTTTTTTTTTTTTTTGTCACAAGACCTTAGAAGGAGAGTGCTGTCATTGCAAGCCTCTTTCTGCTCCTGCCTCCAAGTCAGAGCATATATCAGTTCCCTTTAATACCACTTCATACTGCTCTGCCAGTCTTCTCTCTTCTGGAAATATTTCTCACAATCTCTTTCCATCACACCCCTGATATCCTTCCAGACCTTCTCTCATTTCCTGGCTATTTTCCCCAAGTCTCTATTCCCCTGTACCTCCTCTCACATCTTTTCATCTTTTTATCTGGCTTCCCCGATATTATTCCGGTAGACAGATTATTCCTGAGCCCCATGATGCCAATGATTTCCCTTCAAGATTGCACCCCCCAAAATTTCCTGTTATTAAGCCCTCAATCAGAGCTGAGCTTATGACACTATGTCTTAAGGGTTAGCATGCCTGAGTGCAGCCACAAATTTACACTGAATTGTCACTGTAAGAACTGAAGATATATCCTACGAAAGCAGAAACAGATCACATTTTGCAGGAGATGCATACTTAATATATGACAGAGGAAAACAAGAATACACCAGAGCAGACCTATTGCAAATCTACTGCTGTGCTCATAAAAAAGGAAGAGATGTTGTTAAATCTGTTTCAATGAGGTGTTTTTATGACATGTTTGTTCCTGCAGCAGAGAAAACAAGCTGATTTTCCTGGAGCTGTAAGCCATAAAAGGTTATCTGCCTCCTTTCACCAGAACCCAAAAAGGCACATAAATGGATGATGAATATATTCCAAATGTTGAGAAAGTCATTTGGTTAAATATATTGAATTTGATGAACAGAACCAATTTTAAATGTGAGATGAACACGTGCAAACACCACAGAAATTTCACCTGCTCATACAGATTTTGAATTAAGTACTCTTTAAGGAACACTTCACAGGACAGCAGATAAGTCACACAAGCAATAGATTCAGTGGAAACCTGTATTAAAGAAAGGAAGACAAGCAAAAACATACTTGCAAATCATTTGCTCCTACCAGGAATTTTCAAAAGAGGACAGACTTGAAATGTTACTACTAAAGCTTGAAGTATCATTGAAATTTTAGTCTTGATAAGTGCATGGAAGGAAAATATCACTTCTCTGGATTTGAAAAATCATATGTCTGGAAAGAAAATATCATCAACATTTCATATTCTCAGTGTTATAGGGAAGAAAGGTAGGAAGAAGTACTGAAGACCTAGCAGGCATTTAGACTTTCCAAAGTACATATAGGCACTATCCATAGTACATCTCATTCCCATTAAACATGCAACCGCTTTTCAAATTCCTGAGGCCAAACACGAGTGAAGTGTCATCTGTTTACGGATCCTGTTACCTTTATTCAGCACCTCTATGTCCCCACCTCCCTTTCCTCCGTCACTACTACTCAGTTTGTACAGTACATCCAGGACACAGAGCGCCTTTCCCACTGGTGCTGAAAACAACTTGGAACACAATTAGCCTTGTCAAGTCCTTCACTGGTATGCCACACATGGCTGCCAGCTTTCCAAGCAACTCAATAATCCCTAGAGCACTGCTGCAGGGTCTGCGATTAACAGAGGTGTTTACATGTCTGAAAATGTACCAGGCTAAAAATAGAAGTAATTTTCTTAGCATCCTGTGATGTCGGGTTTGTTCTTTTCTCTTTCTTTCCGTTTGCCAGGTTGACAAAAATAAACATATTCGCTTAATTTCTTCAGCTGATATAGATCATCATCATCAACAACAACAAAAGAACATCACCGCTCTGTGGTGGTGGAAGAAAGCAAATCTGAAACAAAACATTTTGTGTTGCAATCCAAAAATAGAAAATCGCCCAGGAGAAAGGCAGCAAATTAACCTTCTCTGCAATACAGAGCAAATTCCAAATCGGTACATCCAAAGCAAGGGGTCTAAAGATGGTGCTGGGTATCCCCACACACATATTTGCGATATTAAGATCAATCTCTGCTGCTGCACAGGGAAAGGAGAGAAGCACCTGAATGCACTAGGAGTGCTTCTGAGTGCAGTGTTATAAAGCAAGTATAATAACGTAATTCATATTTATTTCCGTTTGGGTGGATCATGCTAGATAAACCCTTCCCTGAAACTCAGCAGCGTGAGGAAGCACAATGCAGGGAGTTCCTGAAAGGCTAGCATCTCCAAAAGAACCACTTCTGCTCTTTATATCTCTTCATAAGCATGTTGTGCAGAAGGACAGAGACGCAGCCGTTCTTTCTCTCAGCCTTTCTAGGGCCTTGGGAGCCAAAAGAGAGCCCTGCAGCTCAGGAAGAAGACACAGGACTAAAATGAAGGCCAGCTTTACTGTTGTGTATCTTCTTTGTTATGTTTTGAACCATTCCAATTCACTCCAGGGCAAGTAATTTCCAGAAGAAGAGAGCCTGGTTAGGGTGGACACAGCCCAGCCTGTGGCACTTAGCCTTGGGGTTTCTCAGCAGCAGAGACCCAGCCTGACCTTCCCCTCTGTGACTACCTTCCTAAAGGTTTGCCGGACTAAAATCCATTCATGTAAATGCAAGCCCAGGTTTTATTTCCCTGAAGCTGGAGCTCTGAAACATTCGGAAACTTTGTGTCCACTTCACAGCACAGAATGGATCATAACAAATCCATTCCTACCATGGGAAAGGAGCAAATTCCCTTGAATAGGCTTATGGAATCAGATTCTTCTCAAAAATATTACTCATTTACCTAATGTCTTTGTATGCTGTATTTAGCACTTGGTGCTTGTGCTGAATGAAAAATAAATACATTCGCATGTCTGCAGGTAGCCATAGGTCATCTCACAATTAGAGATATTGAAGACCACAAGCTGCTCCTGCCAGCATAAAAATATCTTTGTGTTTCAGGCAGAAAGACCCCTTAGAGACCTTGTGAAAGTCATAATCATCTTGGAAAACTTTAAAGGAGGGGCAGGGATAGTAGTCCTCTAGAAATAAAGCTAAATCCAGGGAAGGAGAGAGAACAGCAGATTTTTTTTCCTATTAACTCACTGCTTCCACATGTCCAGAGCTCAAGCCTCAAACTGCTTTAAATAGTGTTAACCTGGGGCAAAACTCCTAGCGAAGTCAATGTAAATTTTATCCTCATAAATTATTAACGGAAAGACGATTTATTTCACCTCCAAATTAAACCCCACTCTCTATCTATTAAAGCCATCACTTTGTCTTGCCCTGAATCTCAGCACAACTGCTCACAGCATAATGTGATGTTAAAAAAGATTATTTGAGAACTCTTTACCCTGGGATGTCATTAATAAATTGTTCATCTGATTTTTGGTTGCAGACTTCTACACAGAAAGTCATTCCTCTTGGCCCCATAAGTTTATCAAGCCCAGTACAAATGGCTTTATGTTAGAAGGTTGTTCTGTCCTTCCAGGCTGTGAAAAAAAAAAAAGAAAAAGAAAAAACTAAAAAGAAAAAACAACTAGCATCTGGAGTGTCTCTGTCAATATTTGACAGAATGGCCAAGCTGTGAAGCAAAGATACATTTTGGCACTTTACAAACTAGCTTTTTTTTTTTTTTTTTTTTTTTTTCAGATTTCAGTCTCTCACAGCCTGCCTCCTACAAGGCAACCTAGAACAGCAGCCCCTAATTGGTTTGTTCCTGTCTGAACTCTATATCAAAGCCCGCATTTTTCTAACTACTGCTTGATACCAGACAGAAACTTGACTGGCAGGGATGGAGCAAATTAATACTATGAAGATTTTTAAATATGCTATAGGAAGATTAATAGACCAAGTTTACCATATTAACCTGCCACTGCAGTATCTGTGATTTCTGTCACTCGGTTATTGCTCCTGAATTGAGAAAACGCTTCAGCCATCAAATGAAGGTGTCTGCTCAGACAAACACAGGAGGTCTGATTGGCTACTGCTATCAAATGTGACTAGTTTTCCATGTTCACCATGAGTGATAAATCCTCCTCTTCAGATAGGAAAGTCTCTTTTCTCTCCTCTCCTCTCCTCTCCTCTCCCCTCTTCTCAGGTCTCGGGTCTTGGCTCTTGGCTCTTGGCCCTTGGCTTTTTCCTTGGAAGAAGAGGCTCTCTCCTTTCTCCTTTCGTGCAGGACTGCATACAGAGCATGGCAGCAGAGATCCAGCTTGACAAAGGCTCACACAGTTCAGATGTGGAGTAGGACTCACATCCACACTGCCTGGCCTTCAAATAGTGCATGAACAGAGCAGAGGACTTTGCAAGTGGATTGGAAATACTCCAATAAAGAATATAACTTTCTGTTCCTTTTCTTTCATTTCCATAATTTCCTTTCCTTTCAGACAGCTTAATAGATCTTTCTCATGGCTGTATCATTTTCCTTTATCTAAATATACAATCCATTTTTTGAATAGATTGTTAAGAGGATCATAGAGACTTTCATCTCTCTGTCTCCAAACTCTGAAACATATCTTTCATTTACTGAATGCCAATCATAGGAATGATTTCATGCCACCAAAAAGATTTTATTCTTGAATATAATTGCTATATATATATATAATAAAAACTCTCTAAAGTGGTCACTTTAATGGCTGACCTATAAATGATAGACAGACAACGCTGGAATGAAAATGTGACTATTATTCAGTCATTATGGCAAAGATCAGTACTTCACAACTATGGAAACACTGAAGTAATTCAGCTTTCCTAGATGGAAGCGTAGCATAAAGGAATGGGAACTTAATCCCATATTTATGACCCCTGGCTGAAGCTGTAGACATATGTCCTCTTCCAAATCCATCTAGGTCAGATGAAGATAATATCATCGCCCATTCCCTCCCAGCTGTTTCACTACCACAGCCCTGTCAGCAGAAGGGGGCTCTTCTCACACTTCGCTTATCAGGGCTGGCTTGGGAACTTCAATGACTGGGGACAGCGGCACCTTTTGAATATCTTTTACAGTTTCGGACAGCTAAAATCACCAGTGCTCATGGTGACTCTTATTTCGTATTCACAGTTAACGAGTGAGTCAGATTCAGTGCATATCTACAATCACTGTAAGCAGGTCCGGTAAATCTGATGCTTTTATAATTCAGCCTGGAAAAATTTATATTAGGCAATCTTGACAAGTAAATATGAACAGTAAAAATCACTCCCATCTTTATTTCAGTACTGATAGCATCAAATTTAAATTGTAATATTCCCCAGATTGTGTGCTGATGTTACCACTCAGGAGGAGGGAAGACTACTGAATTGGACACCAGAATTATGCTTCTCAAACTGCTTTAGAGCTTACTGTGGAAAATACATGAACTAGATTAACAAGTTCCTGCACCATTCTCTGTTTTAAAGCAACGCAAACTTAAACAAGTTGTGTAGTTAAGGCTATGATAAATTGAGCTGAATGTTTTGACATGTGAACCATATTCACTGGAGAAGCTTCTAGTAACTTGTTTTAAGTACAACACTATGTGAGAAGTGGTATAATGATTGTGTGAGTTTCAGACCCCTTTAGATTTTATTTCTGCTAAGGTCAGATTCCATTGTATGATGTGTACTTGTACACAGGGATTTATAAATAGCAGATGCTTTCAAGGCTTACCTTACTGGCTTTGGCCAAGTAAAATCCCTGTTCTGGAATTCTCTTTTTGAAATATCCTTATTGAAATCCCTGTTGCAAACAGGACCAACTGTTCACTGAACATAAAAAGCAAGCCACTTGACTCATAGTCAATCATCTCAGTGTTCATAGCCGGTGGTTTACGTACAAATTGGCATGGGCATATTTCATTCTTTTCCAGTTTTTATCATTGACTAGCAACCAAAATCACAGGGCTGAACATTTTAAAAACATTTTACGTTATGTATAGATCAAACATTTGGGCCTCTTCTTCAAATAAGGTTGAAGCTACAATAATACAATGTGTTACATCCCCCAAATACTGTACAAATAGAAACTCTTGAATATTTACAGCTTCACCACACTTAGGAGAGGGGTATAAAAATATCAACAGGAAATAGTGTAATTCATTTGGTCTTATTTTATGGGTATAAGTAGAACTAATTTTGTGTGAGAGCAGGTGTTGAAATACTGGAATACTTCTCTGGAGCACTAACAATATGGCACTCAAGATCATTCTGGCACAAAATTAACTCAGCAAAATACATAACATAAGCTTAAAGGAAATAGATAAAGACCTTTGTTTTTAGGAACATTAAAAGCTATTACTAACTAACCTGAGTTGGCTACTAATATTATGTGAAAAGGTAACCTGCGTTCACTTTGTCTCCCAGACCACAGTATGTTTTATAACCCAAAAACATTCACTTTATTTCATAATCAATGTCATATGCTTCTATCATGTGAATAATGGACTGCCTAAGTAGCAGATTTATGGGAGTCACTAAGCTTCAGATGGTGGAGCATCACATGTGTGCATTTTTTTTTCTATAAATACCTTAGACATCAGCGCTTCAGAATGCATGCCATATTAAGATAGTCCTTATATTTTTGGCCCTAATTTTCACAGAAAGTCTGTTATCTCCCCAGAGTTTCCCTGTATCGCTATTCCATCTTCAGCAACTTCTGCTGGGTGGCTCCTTTTCTGTACATACCGACAATTTTTTTCATCTCTTCTGATTACATTGTTGATCTTGTGTACCTACTAAGTAGCAAACTTCTCCAAAACTTAACGTAAATATATTGGGGAGATTTGGAATTTGATTTCTCTGCCATTGAAATATGGTGCATAGCAATACAAAAATACTGTGTAACTTAATCTCTAGAAACATCCCTAAAAAGTTCTGGATAACTGTGCAGAGCTTGAGATACCCATGGAGTCTTCCCTAAGCTTTCAATGCTAGTACCATTTAAGCCTGAGGTTAAGACTTTCCATTTGTAGTGAAGCTTGGTCCTTTGCTCTCCACTGTCATCAGTTTAGTCTAGTGCCAACTCCTGTACTAAAGGGCGACTTTGAAAGGTCGTAAGAGGTGCACAAACTGTTATAAGTTACCCTTAGAAGAAGTAAGAAATATTCAGACTATGCTCAGACTGAGTCTACTTAGATACTTGTCAAAAGATAGGTTCACAGGTAGGATTACCACCACTGGGTCCAACACAGACTGCAGTGGCCCGATTGGACCAAGAGGACATGGGATGGGCAGTTACGTCAGCAAGGCAAGGGGCACATTTGGGCCAGGGCCTGAGTTTAAAAATCGTCTCTAGGGTCTGGAGGGAAGCCCACGAGGAGGCTCAGACACAGTTACTCTTGCCCAACTCTTGCTCAGCCATGGGCTCCCAGGCAGCACTGCCACCCTGCACTGAAGTTGGTCAGCCATCTGCCTGGGAGAGTCCTGCAGCACCTCCCACATTCTCCTATACCTCGTATGCCAAAAACACTAAGCACACAGTCACCTTGAAAGGGGAATTTTCCTTGGAAGAAGAGGCAGGAGGAGAGGACTTCTAATACCTCTTTGATGCATGACTGAGGGGGCTGGGACACCTTTTTAAATAAGGAGAATAGCATACACACAACTCAAGACACTTTCTCTTTAAATATACTTTTGTGTCAAAAGCTTCCATGTAGAAGATGGTCCCAAACCCAAAATCTTTACTTATTATGGAATAAAATTAGCATACTATTCCTTGTCAGCTAAAGGGTCCTAAACTGCCTTAAAACATTTGTGAAGCCAAGCACATTTGGAAAGGTAGGAAACCCACAATGTACTCAGTCTTTGTGGCTCGAAAAGCAAATGGAAATTGTGAAACAAAACCTAAGGGGACAGCAGAGGAGCAACATGAGACTAGGGAAGGAAGGCAGGCATATGTTCTTTTCCCATTTAATTGCAGACTTAGGAATTCAGAGAGAAAAGCTGTAAACAGGTATACAAGCAGTATAGGGACATCTGGAGCACTAGAAATAATTCACAATAAAATAGCTCTCCTCAGAAAAAAAGGTTGTAGGCAATTGAATTTCATATTTCTGAGATTCTGTAGAATGCATCAGAGAATTCAGAGAAACAGCCTGCGTGTCTTCAGAGATTATACTATTTCTAAGACAAATTAGTTTTTCTTGCTCTCAGCATCCTGTCTGCAAAACACAAATGTTCACAGCCTCCATTACACTTATTTTCTTAATGTCTCCCACACACACACTCTTAAATTCTCTCTCCTCCAATGGTAAACAACATTTTAATCGAGATCATGTAAATAAACACTTAGGTTTATAATCCAGTATAAGTGCAACATTGGAAGCAGCGGAAGCAGCACCACTGAGATACAACTCTGGTCCCTGTGCTCCAACCCAACAGCAGACTGACCTTCACCTCCAGCACAGGCTGCAGCAGCTCGAAGGTCATAGTAACATGCACTTAACACCCCATGGCTGAGATGATATATCCTAAAACAACAGGGATTGGTTATAGCACTCACGCCTCGTCCCACTTGTGTTGGGGATTCCCTCACACAGGATATTTCAAGTTCCTGGCTGACTTTGATTTTCATTCCCTTTGGACCTGCAAATCTATGCAAAGCTGCTGGAGTGAGACCAAGCTCCTCCCTCACTCCTCTTTATTTGCAAAGACCTGCAGTAATCAGTAGTACTGAATAGCTAATTTTCTGTGAGCTAAGCTTGCATTGGCTTTCCCTGGTGGCTTTCCCCACTGCTGCCGCATGGGGAATAGCAGGAAGGAGCGCTCCACTTGTCCAGCCAGCACCCAGAGCTGCCCCAGCTCCATCACCAGGCATCGCGTGGTGAACGTGTGGCTTCTCCATCCCAGTCACAAGACAGTTGCACCCCTGCCAGCCGGGGGCCCAAGCTGGGACATTTCCTGGCACGACTGGTGGTGCAGCACACACACCCTCGCCTAGGGCTGCCAGAGGGCTCACAGCCCAGCCCAGCCGCAGCCAGCCCGGCCCCATGGCTGTCTGCATCTCAGCGCGGCAAAGGTCTCCTCATTAACTGTGCAGGGTCCAGCAGGACGGCACTCGCAGTGCCACCGGGCTCCTTGCAGCCCTCTGGGGCACAGCGAGAGAGCTGGGATTCCATCAGCATCTGCCTTTAAAGCTACATATTCTATTAGCAAACGGTCTACTAATTGCATCGCAGCCACTGGTTGTTACAGCAGTATCTGGGCTTTCCAGCTAAAGTAATAAAAACAGCCTAATCACTTCTACGGGTTTCTCAGTCTTAAAGCTGCTGCACATTAACTCAATCCATCCTACAAAAGTTTCATTTTGTTTCCGCATTTCAGCCCTAAAAAGAGGCTGTCAAGCTTTTATGATAAAAAAGATTAACTACCTCCTTTTACAGTGGCCCCATTTCAATGGTTCTTTCTAAGAAACATCTTTTTTTTTTGTTTGTTTCTCTCAACTTGATAAAAACAAATGAAACATTTCTCTGACATTATTTTCCCCTCCCCTAAATTCACAGGAAAAAAAATATATATGCCCATGCATATTCTCTCTCTCATCTTCATTTCTTTGGTCAGTCAGAACCTGATACAAAGCTAATTGAATTCAATATGATTTTTGAGCTAATTTCATTAAGTGTTAAGTGAAGTCCCAAGATAGTGTCAGTGTAACATATTTTACTAGAATTTTTAGCAGATGGCATTTCAAGCACTACTTTTTCATTTAAATGCTAGGTGGGGTTGGTAGCAACTCCTATCAGTAAGCCAGTCTGGCATTTTCCATTAGAAGACCTGCACAAGACTTCCAATTATAGGATTTGTCAACCTCTAACTGTACAAACTGAAGAATTAAGACTGAGGTTGGATGCTGGGCACAGAATTTTTATGGAAAACTTCACACAGCATGATCCAGCCGTCCATGAGAGTGAGTCAGGGAAAAAGTTCGGGGTAGGGTACAGTTTTTGAACTTCAGAAACTTACTCTGCTTATACCTACAGTTTCAGAGAAGGTACTTGAAATTTAAGGTTTGATAACATACAAGAAACTTCTGCTTTTTTTTTTTTTTCCATCCGGTGAAAAAACACCCAATAAAGTGTAATTCTAAGTCTTTGCAAACCATCAGTTTCACCTATTGGTGAGAAACACACAGCTTATTGCCTAGAAACTGCACCTCTCCTGCATATGTTTCAAGTGAAGGCTCCATAGACTTCAGTTTTAAGAGGACAAAGCAGAGAAGGAAACCAAGAACTGTAGCTGGAGTGAGCAGGGCAGGAAAGGAGCCTCTGGCGGCCTTGTGAAGGGAGCTGCGGGCAGGGAGGAGAAACAAAGGAAGGAGGGGCCTCAGGAGACCAGCCTGGGAATGGAGATAGAGGCATGGCTGAAGGCTGAAGTAAGAGGAGAGAAGGTGGAAGTGGTAGATGTTTGGAGAGCAGTTCAGGAGAAAGAGAAAGAAATATGAGCAGTCAAGTGAAGAGTAAAGGATGGGAAGCCTGAAGACTGAATAGCCTTATGAAGAGGCCAGGCTACCCTTTCCCAGCAAACTTCAGCCACATTTTCCAGTCAGAAACACAACAGTAAGTGAATTTCTAGATTTAAATGGCAAGATGTTTCAAGTATCTTCTGAGTTTACCTCACTTATTTTGTCAGGAGCTCCCTGTTATCTCAGGGTAGGAAATGTCCCTCCAGTAATGCATGGTCCTAATGCTCTCACTTCTATGAGAAGTTATCTGCCTGCAGAGGCTTTGTACCATCACTTTTGCTTCCTATGGAGCTCTTTACCCAGTGGCTCTGAGATGCAACTTCACTGTCTCCCTCCACTGGCATTGTCTTTGCTAGTATTGGAAAATTATCACATGTTCAGTCATACATTAGAGAGGAGTTGCTGTCTGCTCTAGACACATGCATACATAGCTCGTGGCTAATTCAACTCTATGCATGTCCTTCAGCATTTCTTTATAGAGTCCTACCTATCCTGTATTAAATGAGAGGTAGACCAAGTTATAAAAGAAATCTGCAGTCAACCAAAGAGCCCTTTAATGTGCTACAGGTCTTTGGCAGAGACTGAGAAAGGAGAACTAGGGCTGTTACTGCTGGATGGTGCAATGACTTAGAGCAGCACACGTTGTTGCTTTTCTGATGCTCTACCCTGGTGTTTGCAGTGATTGCCCAAAGCAGCTGCTTCTATTCTAGGTACAATATCTGGGAGACACATTTGGGTTGATGACATGGGAGTAGGTGGAGTGGTGAGCTGGGGAATATTCAAGGCGAATAAAGGTAGTTATTAACAGATGGTTTGGAGAGAAGCAGAGGACTGAGGGTCTGTGATGAGAATGGCAGCCCACAGATTGGGAAGGATGGAAAGATGAGCATGGAAGGCTGCTCTGGGGAAAATGAGGAGGTGTGACAGCATTGGAAGTGTGAGGTGGTTTGTTATGGAGAAGGGAGGTCTGCTCTGGGGGCTTCTAGGACACACGCCCATACAATGATCTATTTATTCCTGGGATTTCCCAAACATGAATGTTTGTGCCTATGACATACGATCCAATACTTCTGGGACATAACAAACTTGACAAAACACAGTAAATTTGATTCCTTCCAAAAGAAACATTCATATCTTTGGGTTTTCAGCTATATGGCAGTAGTTGCTGCTCCTCTGCAGTAACCAACAGAGGACAGCACAGACAAATGTGCATTTTAAAAGAACAAAAGACAAACAACTTTTACGTCAGCGTTGTTGAGAGAAGAGAGAGTTTATGTAACAACAGTGAACTAATTGTCTTCATATACAATATCTGGTATACTAAAAACTTTTTGGCCTTTGAAGACTAATTTTCTTAATAAACAGAAGAGGATGTAGCATCAAGAAAGCATCATTCCACTACTTTAATTATTCATCTGTGAAATGTGAAATTCTATTTCTACCCTACTAAGAATAACAACATTTGCAAAATCCTGCTTTAAACGTGTATAATATTAATTACACTGCATTGCCAAGCAGCCAGGGCAGTGTTCATATAGGCAGCTAGATGAGCAACAAAGTATAACCATAAAAGGAAGAATATTCTATAGAATTGACATAACATGTCACCCTTATGACAGAAATCCCAGCATAACTGCATACTAAGAAGAAGAGCAGAAATCCAATATGATAGCTGTAGTCTCTACTTCTGTTTTTGGTCTAGTCTTTGTTCAATTCTTTGCAAACAGAGATATCATTTGAGCTTATTTCAAGTAGCGTACCAAATAGTTAAGCCTTCTGTTTTGCTGATGAGTTCCTTTGTATCATATTTGAGAACGGCAAAAGTAGAACAGCAAGAACTTGTGGACTATTCCTGATGAGAGAGTCAAGTCACCCTTTGTGGTCTAGGAAGTTACTGTAAGTTTTGAGGCAATTAGGAGTAAAAGAGCTTTTGCTTTGAATGATTATTCTCACGTGCAGCTACTGTGATACCAGGAAATTCCATAGAGATATTTTTATATCAAACATGGCAGTAACTCAACTGTATTATATTTTAAAATGTTATCATGTAATTTACCTCTCTCTGTTCAAGTAATCTTAACTGTAAAGTCCTGTAGTATTCTATGCTGTAGGCTTCACTGTAAGTATACATTGGTTCTTGCTGTATGTAAAACTACATCATCAAGAAGTACTGTAAGTCCCAAAGTTTGCTAGATTCTTAACGTTGCATAGGTATTTAATTCTGAATCAGACAAACCACTTTCACCTATTTAGGAAATGCCATGTTTAACCCTCGCAAGTTATGCAGAGTGTCCAAGTAAAGTGTCTATCCTTTCCCTTGGACTTGTAAGCAGCCTCCAATACTTGAAGTGGGTAAACCATTGCGTAGAGCAAGAAATCACCAAGAGTTGCCACAAACCCGAAGTAACAGGCAGGGAGGGGAGCTTCAATCTCTTACTTCTGTGAGGCTTAGTGACATGATTCACATTTGGTATTGTCTAGGAAAGTGTGCATTAAATATGAGTGTTGGGAGCAAAGACCAGAAATAGGAATTCCCTCAGTCCGTATGAGGCAGTAAAAAAGATGGCTAGGCTGTGAAAGACCTGAGTGATGCTTCATTGGGAAAATGGAAGAACAGATCTTTTGATAGAAATTAAAAAAAAAAAGTCACTATTGTTTGAATCAGTTTTTCTTGCCTTCATTTATTTTCATGGACTACTTTCTGATCTCTTTATTCACTCAGCAGTCCCCATGCCTTGTGAGTTAGGGAACAAAGGGCTGGCTGGGAAGTGCTCAGCATTCAACCTGGCATTTCAGAAATTAAGCTTTCAGTCATGAACCAATAGGCACATTTAAAAGAAAGAAAATTTTTGCTACACTAGTCTGGCAATTCACAGTAACAAATCTAAAAAGTGATTTCAATCTTATAAAATTATTGTCTTACCCCACAGCTTGAGCTTCAGGGCAAGAATATCCACCCCTCAGCTGGGGTTTTCTAGGGCACCAGAGTCAGCTCACATGAATCAAACAGCCAGATCAAAGTCAGTGCTGAAAAGACACAGGCTATCAATTATGATGCAGTATTATAAATGCAAGACCCAGTGACATTTAATTTAATATCACACATGTAATTGTCAGGGCTCAGTGACACAACACAATCAAAATTGATGGGCGTGTTTTGAAAATTTTGGTTGGTTGTTTATTTTTTCCCCCTGCAAATTGTTGCATCTCTCTAAAATCCTGAGCTTCTTTCTGAGGCAGTTTCTTTTCCCAGCATAAAAAGCAGTTTGTTTGTCGACTGCCCCCTAATTAGAAAAACAAGCTACAGATGGTCTTGAAAGGGGACTAAATTCCATAGCTAAGCCTCTACTCACTGAAAACATACCTCTGTTGAAAGGGCTTTAGAAGAATTGTGCCATGGCTCAGCTGTTTATAAGCAAACTTCCATTTATTCGCGTTCTCTGTGACCAGATGTTACAACAATATTATATGCTGCTCACTGTTCTCTGTGTTTTGTTCTTGCACTCCCGAGAACCTCTCTCACCACTTTTGAAGCTTAAATATGTGCATGGCTGATTTCATCCAGGGCTGCACTAAGTTCTTCCTGCAGTGTTGGGAAGTGACTCATTTCACAACTACTCTGGCTCATTTTGTTTCATTAAATTTGGTACAAGTTTCTGTTAATATGTGTCAAGTTTTTACAAGATGGCTGTCAATTAATTTTGAATGCTAAAATGCCTGGTCAGTTTGAAGTGTATTACAGTCATTTCAAAGAAAAAAATGGCAGTGGCAAATTATGGCCTAAGAAGAACACATGTTTAACACAGATGGCATGTATTCAAAAACTTGTACAGTTAAATCTACTTTTAGAGTCTACAAATATAGTCACCTTTTGCATATGGTGTAAGAAAGTCAGATTCCCAGATTTCCATTTGCACATCAAAACGGTTATATTGTAGTCAGGCGTCATGCATACGATGAAATTGGTCTGTTTAAAAACAAAACCAGATTGCTATAATAGGATCCCATTGTATCTGTGAAATTAATCTTTCTTAATACTAAGGACCAGCATCTGTTTTTAATGGAATGAAAATACCTCAGCCAGTAAAGCAAATAATACTGTGAAGTTTCCAGACGTTCCTTAGAAGAGATCCCTTGGTAAAGGTGACATAGGCTTCCCATATTTGCCTAATGAAGGACATGATTCAAACATTTCCTAAGAGGGACTGATTGGATTGGTTTGCATCTAGGAAATTAAAAAAGAAAAAAAAATCTGTACAAAGAGAACTCTAAAGTTGGAAAGTTAAAGCGCTCATGAAATAGAGACATAGCAAACTAAATATTTAAAGAATATCTTCTCTGCTTTCTTTAGAATACCTATTACTAGATCCTTTTATAAAACTGTGACATAAGCCCTTGATAACATAAAATATTGCTTCTTTCGAGCATCATCACAGGTATACATCTCACAGCAGACTTTTGCTCCAAGTCATTTCCCGGACAAAGATTCATTTACCTCTTATATACTATATATGAGAAACATTCTGATAAAAGCACACACAGTGCAAGCAACTAAACTTATGTCTCTCAGTTGAGAAGCATGAATACTTTACAGTGATCCTGATCCTGCAAAAACTGACACACACATGACATCACTTTTAGATGTTGTCCTACTGAAGTCAGATTAGTGCAATGTCATGCACAAGTATTTGCAGGGCTGGAGACTGCTGATACCAGCAGCAAAAAGAACAGGCTTTGAGCATGGAAGTCATTTTAAAGGATAGCTTAAATTAAGTTTGCTTTAAACCAACAGACATTTTATATACTTTCATTTTAAATGAAATACACAATTGGTTTTCGAGTAGACTGCACATCTCAAAAATGAGTAGCATTTCCTACTCCAGGCAATTGCAAAGATTTTAATGTTTTATGAGTATGGAGTTATTTCTAAACATTTTTGAGTGCTTGAGATGATATTTTGTTCTTGAAAATGGAAGTGAATTAAGCAGTGTGTTCAAACAGGCTGTTCAAAGACATACTGAAACAATTTGTATCAAACAAAAGGCTCACAATAAAAGGAACAGCCAGTAAGTATAAAAACACAATCCATTTAAAAACCACAAAAATAGAGCCAATTTTTTATCATCACTATTTGACAATCAGAAGGAACTTTTAATTGCTTCCTTTTACTACCATTGTCCATGGTTTGACTAACCTCTCCAATGTTTTTTCCAGCCCTTCTCTCCTTTCTCTTCTCCTATCCCCAAGGCTTTGTTTCTAAAGGGAGTTATTAGTAGTTACCACACAGGCACACTTGTCCTGGAACAGATTTACCTCAGCCTCCTCACAAGCAATATAAATAAAAGGGAAGAAAGTCCCAGAATAAAAGTGCTCACACCAGCATGACATTATTCATATAAATTTGCACTATTAGTTCTATGGAAAATATTTTCTTCCTGTATAAAACAGATCCAATTTTTTCAATTTTTCTTATGGAACTAGTTCCCTGGGATCAGTTTCATTTCACCTGCTTATAAATGGTTAGAAGCCAGATATTGAAGGGTGAGTTAATCAGTCTTAGTAGATAATAACAGACTTTGTAGTCAATGAAGAATGTACATCAGAGGGTACCATTTTCAGATGGTATAGCTCACCTTCAGCAGAAGCATGTTTATATGTACACTTGCAAGGGAGGTGATGATGGCTAACTTGGAGGTAGCATCTGTATGAGAATCACATCAAGTTTCAAATGACTAAATTAAGAAGCCTCTGGAGAGCATGCTAGCAGCTCATCTTAAAAGGATGAAACCTAGGACTCGAATCAACTCGTTCCGTGTCTAGCATTTATTTCAGATGCATGCAGGTATGTGAGAAATCTGTGGGGGCTGGCAGATATGGCACAGACCTGTCTTATTTGTTTCAGAAGGGGCGGCTGGAGGCCAGATGGCAGAGCCTGGGGTATCTCAATTGACATTAGAGGTCTATGTTTAGACAGCTGAATTGTGCCACCAGCAACTTGTCAGCTGAATCCCTCCCTAGAGTCCGTTGACTAGACCTCTGTTGACAGTAGTGGGAGCTTAGACATTTGGCTCATATGATACACCTACATACTGACACCACAAGTTAGGCATCTTACACTGTAGCTTAGTCCCACCCCACGCTTTGTAAGCAAAGTTTAGGGTGAAATTCATTTTGTCATTCAGGTTGATCTTCAATGGTAAGCTCATATCAACCATCTGCCTGTAGGTCTAGCTGCTTTCTCTCTAGTCTCCATACTTTTCCTACATTGACCACAACGTGCTGCTGTTAAAATGATTTTTGCCTTATCCTCCTTCTAAGAGGTATCTCAGAAAATCTTGGCTTTCTGTGTTTATGCTTTTGTCCTATGCCCCGCTAAATTGTATCTCCACATACATCTTTCAGGTATGCTACAGACTTGTGCAGAATAAAATGACGTCTGCATAGGCAGGAAGTGGCATCAGGGCACAAATTCAGCCTCTTAACTTAGGCTGGGGTCAATGCCCACAGATACAAGAAATGTAATGAAGTTTGGCCTCTGAACAGACCTGCTGTTGACACAAAAGTGTGGCTTTCATGGCAAGATCATCCCATGCAAAAGCATGATAGACACAAACATTTCATTTTTTCTGAGCCATAGTAAACCACAATGTGGGAAAGTGGGCTGAATATTTTGCTGACCACTGCCTTGCACATGTCTCTGCTTTGGATTTTACATTGCAACTGT
The DNA here is from genome assembly GCF_000705375.1 of Tinamus guttatus. The sequence continues at coordinate 121,442 of NW_010585216.1, forward strand.
TACATATTTATTATCTTGCTTTCAAAGTTGTCCCCTTCACCTGCCAACCTTAAAATCAGCAGATACAGGGTTTTAACTTGATAGTGACGTGTCTTCTGACTGCTTCTCAACATGGAACTCTGTACCTCTCCACTCTCTCTCTCCTAAGAAGAAGGGTTCTTGCTTATCCATCACCTGTTTTTTGCATCTCTGACCTCCATTTTGTCCTACATATAAATTAACATCTCCTAACTGATGTAAGCAGTCTAAGTAGAAAGATACATAAAGAAGGAAAGCCTAAAAGGCATTATTTCCTGTGCACTTTCCAAAGAATGTGAGGGTATTTTCCCTTTTTCCTCTTAAATTGTGTGATTTCCTTTTAAATTTCACGCTTCAAGCCTAATCTTGCAAACATGCATGCGCATGAGAAGCTTTAATCACATCATAGCTGTCATTTGAAGTCAAAAATATAATTCACATGTGTTTGAAAGATTATATTTTTATGCTTCTTGGACAGATCCATCTACTTATTTGTCTGCAGAGTTCAAATTAAATGCAACTCAGCACTTGTAAGATTTGCCTTACACAACTGTGGTCAGTGGAAGAAACTTTTATCTGAGCAGCAGCAGGTTAAAAAGAACACAAGCTGAGGTGTGCTAGCTGCTATTTCTGATCAGACCTGACATGAAGGAATGAGTTTCTTTCTCTTTTCTAACAGTTTGGCAGTTGCACCTTGTGACTTCATGTCTCATAAAGTCAGCAGGACAGAATGGCAGCTTTGCTTGTGAAGTTATTGTGAATGTTATTCATAACAGGGTAATTTGTTGTTCTGCTAAACTGGAGCTCTTGTTTCTCGGGAGCATTTACTCATTGTGATTGTGAACTGTTGCATTCACATTTTATATTTGATTAGTTTAGTGAGCACTGTAACCTAACTTGTACTCTTCTGAGAGAGGGGTGGGATCATAATTCAGCCCTACAGGGTGGGGTTACAGTCTAAAGTCTCTCCAGAAAGAAAAATAAATGGTATTTACTCCTAGTAAAATCACTGATGTTATACCACTGAAATGGCCTCGGTGTCAAGTCAGTCATGAAAGAAGGACTCTTGGCATGAAGAAAAAAACAAAAACAAAACAAAAACAAACAAACAAAAAACACGATAGCCGCCAGTACGAATGGAAAGGAAGACAAGGTTGTGAGGATGTTACAGATACCTTGAGTCTTGTCCTGTGGTTTAAAACTGACTGCTAAGACTTTTGGGAAACAGAGCTATTTCCTTAGCCAATTCTTAAACATCATTAGAATGAAACCTATAATCCTTATTCAAAAAAAGAAGGGAGTCCTCTTAAGGATTTCATCATTTTTATAACTCTATAAAGCTAACTTGTACTGCTGTGGGTCTGTGTACCATATGACTGTACGTTATGGAAGCAAGAACCGAGACGGGCATGGAGCCAGAGCAAACGAGCTAGAGAGAAAGACACCGCTGTGGAGCAGGGGGCTACACCCAAAGTTTAAGAATCAGATCTTAAAGCCGGGGAACATGCTGCATGAGGCTCTCTCTGGCCCTCCTCTGCTTTTTTTTACTTTTTCTCTGTGAACTGCTTTTTTTAATTATTACTATTTCTTCTGTTCCAGCAGCAGCAACACATCTGCCAGCATGGGTGGCCCTGTGTGCAGTTTTCCAAAAAAAATCAGGACAATCTGCAAGGTGCTGCAGCTAAGCAGCCGTGACTATCCTCACACTCACTGAAAACACGAAGCAGCTGATTGCTAAATAACTCACTGTACCGAGTTTACCATAAGCTGAAATAGCTAAAAATAATGGCAGGTATTCATTTAACCTTGCGTGGTTCCAAGCCTGAGAGTCTGGCCTCAAAGAAATCCCAAATGTTTATGTCCTGTGACAGACATTTCAGAAGTGTCCAAGCTGCACGTAGAAGTGAGCTAACCAACTCAGGCTTGCTGCTAAAGTTTAGAAATAACCTGCTCGCTCCTCACAAATCAGTCAGAGCCAAGGCTTTGACAAAGTCTTTTTGACGGAACGTCTGGGCTCCAGCCGACAGCACCACATTACACGAGCCTGTGTGTAACATAACTGCTTTCAGCTGGCTTGCAGAAAAGAAGTCCCTTGGAAATATCATTCCCAGTGCTTTCTTTTCCCAGGGAAGGATAACAGAAGTGACAATGGTTACATGATGTTAATGTGATATTTATAACCAGTCTATTAACTAATCTAAATAGCAGTATCATGCATGCGGTTCTTGCAGACTCCTGTGTGTTTCCCAGGCTGGGGCTGCAGAGCTGGATTGATGTAGGACGGGGCTGGTGCAGGGACTGAGAATGACTTGACTCCTCCTGGAGTCAAGGGAAGGAAACAGGCAGATGCTGATGGGGCTGCGTACAGCCCAGTCACAGACTCAGAGAATGGTTGAGGTTGGAAGGGACCTCTAGACATCATCTTGTCCAACCTCCTGCTCCAGCAGGGACACCCAGTCCCACCCTGGGCAAGCAGTGCTGGGATCCAGGGGGCCATGTTACCCCCTGTTCCTGAATTACTTCTAGAGCTCGCTTTTCCCAAGGTGTATTTGTACCACATGGAAGATTTGCCTGTGCAGGCAACATCAATCTTTCCAGCAGGATGTTTCAGGTTTCCTTAAACATATAGGCACCAACTTTGTCAAACATGGATAATTCAGTTATTTCAGTTCTATTCTGTGTTCAGATGTCTTAGCTTGCCTGAGGGCACCCCGATACCTTTTCAGCAAAAGAGGCGACTTGGTTCTGTTTCTCTCCCTTCTGGGGTTTGGTGAGTCCATCACTGTCTCTTATACAGTTTCTCTATCCAGACTGACAGCTTTCCAGGTCTGCTATGGACCTTTTCCCTGTGACACGTGTTTATGGCCACTGATGGTCCAGCACTGGGAAGAGGAGAATTGAGCAGCTACATTAGCTAAACTGGATTAGTGAGTAACACGCCATGGACCAGGACACCAAATTCAGTCTTGGGAAAAGAATCTTGACCACCTAGATACTAGACCTAGAGACTAGACAGCAAGTCCTGTGCAGGTAAGAGCAAACTTGCCTAAGCTCAGAGTTATTCCAGACTCAAACTTCCTCCCGCAGCTGATCTTAAACCACAGTGTGGATGTGAAGTGAATGTGGGCTGGCTAAGTGGTTGGACCAGGTTCAAACAGCAGTGTGGGAATACCTACTGAACTTCGGTCTCAAATCAGCTCTTTCTTTATATCACTTTAAGTTCACCATGACTCGGACATCTGCTTTTCATGCTGGATGCATGTCTGTTTGAGTGAAGTAGCAGAAGGGAACCGTTCAGTCTTCATTGGTATAACTTTAGAGCAGTTATGTATGAATCAGAACCTGATGATACTGGGTTTTTTATTCATCAGTTTATTATTTAGAACCATTCTCTACCAAGTTGGATTTATATGGCCTAAACTTGTGATATTTTCCATTTGTCTGAATTTGCACAGACTAAACTGTGCCCCACCATGCAGCTGCCTACATGCACTGGCTGCTCAGGACAAGGGAAAAAAAAAAAAAAAAAGAGATTCAAGGTCCAGGTCAAATTTGCCCTTAGAACTTGTGAAATAACATGTCAAACAAAAGTAGATTTCATTAATACAGTTACCTGTGTAGCTGTAGTTTCTTTTAGCAAAATGATACATTGCAGTGAAAATAAGACTTTACAAAGATACGGCTTCTTTTTCATCCGCCATGATGAAGATCCAGAGACCTTTCCCAGTCCTATGCTCCTTTATAAACAGATCTATGCCTTCTTTGCTCGAGGATGCCAGTTTTTCCTGTGACATCAGCATGGGCTCCTTCACTTCACTTGGCTTTTATTTTTGGCATATATGACAAGCCTTAACAGATTTGTCAGCGCAAAATACAGATACAGAATGAAGCACTGTTTGAGCCTTCTACATTTGCCTTCCAAATTTCCAGAAAATTTCAGCTTTATTGGTTTTATTTTAGTTACTTCATTCTGTCACTCAGAATGGTTCATGCAGGTGATATTTCGTTCCCAGCTAACATGTGTTTTTTTCGGAAACCAATCAGAGCCAAAGGCTCTGACAGAGGTCTGCTTTGTCTGGTGCCTGAGTGTGAAACGATCAGCATTGTGTAACAGGAGCCTCTGCATAATGCAGAACAGCCAGTTCCTGTGCTATATGCTAGGGATTCTTAAAGGTATAGCAAGATTCATTCGACAAGAGCCCTGCTTTAACAGGACTGACACAAACAAGAGGAACCCTGAAATTTTAGATATAAAGTCACTGAAGTTGTTAGCCATTAGGCTGCCAAGTCTGCTAGAAAAATAGCTTTTGTTGCTTTTGATTTAGCAGAAAAAAACAAATCAAGTATAAAATTGTTACTTTTTCCTAGCACTATGTAAAGATAACCTCAAAGTTAATATATCAGAATAAATGTGTGGAGAGCATCTTTCTTTAGTACGTGGCTGTGCTGTCCTAAGTATCCAAAACAGTTAAGTCAGGTAGCTTAACTTTGAGTAGGTTTCCTCTATGTCAGAGTGGCAAGGGACACTAGTAAGACTAAATGGATGGAGTTTTTCTCACTCTTTATGCTTTTTTACTTGGCTGCTGTAAGACATACAAATCAATCTATATTCCTTTCCCTAAGAAACTGTCACATATTTAGGACATGCAAGTGAGGCCCAAAGGGATGGCAGCAGTTTCCCTTCACATTGCATCAGTACAAGAGAAGTCTTCAGGAAAGCTTGGAAATATACAGGTATTACAGGTAAATGCCAACAAAGGCAACACAAAAGAGAAGTCTTCAGAAGTCTGTGCAAATTCAGACAAATGGAAAATATCAGAAGTCTTGGAAATGTACAGGTATTACAGGTAAATGCCAACAAAGTTCTTGGACATATGGTAGCTTGTTGAATTCAGGGGTTGGAGCCTCTCCATAGCTCTGCTGCAGCCTACAGCTCTGACACATGGTAAAACTTCATTGCCAGGCATCTCAGAAACTACCAGTTCATCTCTTTTTAATGACTATGAGATGCAGTACAAGTGTGCAAGATTGCACCAAAGAGAGATACATGACTCATGTGGGAACGTGAGCCTGCACAGAGAGTTATCTCCTTTCTCAGACTACAGAAGAGAGGAATGCACTTTCTGAACGAGCGGAAGTACAAGCGCATTAAAAATGCATCCATTCATTACGAATGCATCCTTCAGGTAAGGTTCACCATATGTTACTTAGTGAAATGATGCAGGTGGCATTCTAAGTATTCATTTTGTTTGCTTTCTTTTTTGTCTTTAGTGCATATGTATTTCCTTTGCAGTGGATACTGCATTCATGCACAAACATTTCTTATTCATGCATCTTTGTATTACAAGGGTAACTTTCTCTTTCCTGTCTGATCTGACTTCAAATACTGATTCAAAACATGACAGCATGTGGTTGGATGTTAACCACTTCTCTGTGACTCTCAACGGTTTTCTTGGATACCCATACACTTTACCACAAGCACTGCCATCCTAATTTACTGTCACTGCACTTTGAAATTTTACATCTTTATGCTTTTCCCACCTACCATATCCTTGCTCACCATACATCATCCAGTTCCTCAAAACCACAGATATCTCCACAATCTCGATTATCAGCTCAACAAAATTTGAAGCCTCTGTCTGGCACACAGTCAGCTGCCTCACAGCAGAGAGCTCATTTTCTGTTCACTCCACTCCACTGACTGTTTCTATAGACAGGGTAGAGTTCAGCTTCCCAAAGAGAGCTTCCTTATCTCCCTGAGGTACTGTCGCATCCTGCATCTGAGATCAGATGGAGTCATATACACACATCCATGCACAACTCATGCCTATACAAGCAAGAAACTGGAGGGGATCAATTCCTCTTCTTTCCCATGTATCAACAAGGCTGGGGAATTTACATGAGACTTAGATGTCTGACTCTACCAGAGAAAGGAAGATCAGGGCCAAAATATGTGTTTGTTTTCACAAGCCTGGCACAAAAGTTCTCAAAGTAGAGTGGGGAGCCAGAGAAGAGCACATAAGTCTGGAGAATCTGGACCATGCTGAAGGCAGCAGAAAATCCTTGAGAAACTGCCTTAAATGATAGCAGCTCCTACAGCTGCTGTGGGTCATGGCTGCACATGTGTCATGTAAGCACCAGTGGGGCAAACACACCTTCATCTGGGCTCTTCCTTTCCCAGAAGAGCCTGGACTCCCTTGTTCTGAGCCTTGTTCTAGCGAGGAGTAAATAAAAATAAGACAGTGACTGACTATATATGGTAGGTTTTACTTACTGGAGCATTTAAAAATGCTGACAATGCAATTTCTCTATTTGTAAGTTGAAGCAGTTAATGGGAAGGGGCAGGCAAAAGTGACAGAGGCAACACAAAACAGTTTAGTAGGAGCAGTGCCAGATGAATTGCAGCCTCAGCCATGAGCTGCAGTAGTCACTCTGTTGCAGAAGCATCACTGGAAAAGCTACAGACAATGTTTCTGTATGGCATGGACATCAAGGACTCTCAAAACATGATATGTCTCCATATAGAAATGATGGTCACTTTATTTGAATGTTTTTTTCTTTTCTGGAAAACTAACAAGTCAAGGAGACCAAGTTTTACAACCTCGAGTGTAGTTCTGTAATGAAAGGACAAAAGACTTGTCAGAAAATCAGGGTGAGGAATAAATGACACCATAGAGCAATATTTGTTTGGTGTATTGTAGGAACTATCTTAGGAAAAAAGGACCTATTTTTTCAAGTGAAGGCAACAAATGGATAGTACTAGAAATTTTTCATGGGACTTTGACAATGTGTGAGTAGTTACATCTGGGTCAAAAGTTAGGTAGGATAACTATCTTAAAACTCTCACAGAAGGTAGTAATAAGAGAATAGCCATATTAGAGCTCATTTTGATGTATGAGAAAAAATCACTGCTAATTTAGAAAATTTATGGCTGCCCCTATATTAATGATCATGAGCTGGTTAAGTTTATCTGACTAAAAAAATACTAGTATTAACCAGTATTGTATTTTTATCAAGTTTGAAATAGCTATTTTTTCAATGCAGCTTTCAATACTGCAGGCTCTTGTCCTGCTCACTGCCCTCAGGGCCTTTCCCTCAGAGTTGCTCCCCAGCCAATCTATCTTCAGCTTGCACCATGGCAAGGGATTATTCCTTGCAGGACTTTGCCTTTTTTTTTTTTTTTGAGTTTCATGAGGTTCCTGTTGGCCCATCTTTACAGACTACAGACTATCCACACCTCTCTGAAGGTCAAGCTCTGTCATCAAGTGCTTCAGCTCTTCTGCCTCCAGTTTGGCCTCTTCTCGCAGATCAGTTAAAAGCGTGCTCCCTCATATTTCCCAAGTCGTTGATAATGTTGTTAAATAGCACAGGTCCCAGCATAAACCATCATGGTACCCAGCTTACTACTGGCGTCCAGTTATAGTACAACCTATTAACTACCACCCTGTGAGACTCACCATCCAAACGGTTTGTTACGCACCCATTTTTTCCGCCATACAGACCGTAACATCCTAACTTAGACTGGAGGTGACAGTGTCAAATGTTCATTTGTTTACACTGCTATATTTTAATACCACCTCAGACATTCTCTCAGGCCTCAGTTTCATGACCGTGTTTAGATGCAACAGCATTTTAAAGCAATCCCACCTACTCCCATTTCCTCCCAGATAGGTGGCTTCTAGTTCACAATTTCGGTCTTAAGATACTTCATCTGTACTGATACCTAAGCCTCTTACAGGCAGGGTCCTCAGGCACCTATGAGTTACCAGCAGCAAACTGGGACTCTCTCTTAGGTACTTCATGCTACAGTGGCAGTGCTTATATAACATACTCAGCAGAGATGTGCTCTGACAAGAAGATTTCTTCTCCCATTTTCTCAAGGACATTTCTCCCCCCAAACACCTATTCCTCTGTAGGGTCACAGGGCTGGAACCACTTTGTCCAGAAATCAGGTGCTCAGGCAAAATTGCAAGTCTTTTTACCCAACATACTGAAAAATAATTCAAAGAATATTAGTGATTAAAGACAAGGACTCTAGCAGCCATGTGGCAGTAAGTCTGGGTATTATTAGACTAGAATGGAACATTATTAGACTGGAAGTGACTGGAAATGATGATGGATATTTATCTCCTCAAAGGTATTTTCCTTGCAGAGTGTGTGCATAATAGTTGGGTTGTGTGCACTGCCATCTACAGGCTGTGGCTACAGCACCTAGCAGGCAGATTTTCTTCATCCCTGATCCTGGCTTCTGTCTTGTTTTTCTGCAGTCCACGGACATTCCTTTGGGTAATGGACTTCACTGGGCTAGATTTATAGTGACAGTGACCTAAAAGTCATGCTGATGGAAAATTCATTATGGTTTGGGATTAGTTGCTAATCTTTGGCATTATTAATACTATACCACTTGGACATTCTTGTTTTTGTTTTAATTGCCTGTGTTATGAACAAAGGGCGCAGCCAATCTAGCATCTGGTATATGTGTGTAATTTCTTATGAGCACTAACAGACAAATAAGTAGGAGCTATTTTCAAAGAAGTGACCTTCTCCTTCCATCAGTATTAGAATGTTCTGACAAAATTTGTAATTGACTGAAGTCTTTTTATAGTGGCAATGAATGTAATGACCAGGGACAGAATTTCCAGACTGCCCTGTCTCTGTTGCACTTCCTCTCATAGATGTGGCTCCAGTTGGACTACATATGATCAGGGGTAGCTCCTTTCCTCTGGCAGAGTGCAAAGACTCAGCAACCTTCAATGGATGATTTTACTTCACAGCGGATAGCATTTCTAACTGAAAATAGCCATGCTTTGGAAGTATCTAGTAAACCTAGGCTGGTCATATGTCCTATTGTCCACTGAATGAAATGGAGATTAAGCTAGCGGTAGTGGGTTACATATATTTTGCTTCTAAATGTTCCTCTTTCTGGAATAATCCTGTTTGTGTTCATTGTAACATGTTCACAAATAAGACTGTTTTCAGTACGGTTTATGCCTTTTGCTTTGCTCTATGCTAGAAAAGAAATTCATTGCTTTATGACAAAAATATAAACTATGCTGTGAGCTTCCTGGCAACTGCCCCAATTGAAACAGATTCTTACTACTTCACTATAATACAACGTCAGTGAGCACTGAAATAGCTGGTTGCCTTTTGGTTCTTCAAATATTAAGATGTAGAAGCAAAATCAGAAAACTGCTGCAAAGAAAGAAAACACAAAAACTACCATTGCAATTGTAACTTTCTTGTTTGTTTCTTTGAAGGTGACATCACATTGCACAGAGTGTATAAGAACATCAATCCGATCTAAACTAGTTCTAGTGTGAAAAGGAAATTTTGGCTCATAAAAGGTCATCCTTCTTTAGTAGTACCTCAGCTTGGGGCATATAACTGACTACCATCAGTTGTGAAATAATTAGCCTTAGTGGTTCCTTGGTCAATGCGACAGTTTGAGTGACAAATGTCAATGCATTCCTAATGTTTTCTCAGTGACCTATATATTGACACGTATCACATAATGTGTCTAAAATCAGCCACTTCCTTTTTGTCTAGGTCGCTTAAAGCCGGAGAAGCAAGTGGAGGAGAAATAGTGCCTTTAACATTAGCTAAGATTGATTTCAAGTTAATACTGCAACCTGAATTATTACATAAACGTAGTTTGATGTTTCAGCATCTTAGAAGTAATATCTTTATCCAGCTGATAGAAGGAATAACTTCATCCAATCCTCACCTGCAAAGCAAGGATGATCAATAGAATTTCAAAAGCTCGCAGCATTAAGGAAGTTTGAATTCTTGACATTTGATGGCATTTTTGTATTTGCAGTTTACTTTGCTGTGGCCACTGAGAAAGGACAAGAGTAGCAGGTAATGAAGCATCTTAAGGTGCTTTCTTGCGCCCCCCCGATGTCAGTACGGATCACGTCAAGGATGTTAACAGAACATATATTTCCAGCTTCACAAGAAAAATCATTCATGCAAGCAATTTTTGCTCTGTAACATTTAACTGAAGTGTGTTTTGTTCATAATGTAAGGAAAATACTTTTATTATCGGGTTGTTAGTTATTTTTAGAACCTATCCAAAAAGGTTATTTCAAATGGAGCTATTTACTATACTTCAAAAGACTCTGGCAATATATGTACAAAAAGTAGTAGGCAACAAGGTAGAACAAGCCTTACAAAACTTCTGAAAGTCACAGGGTGGTTCTCAAAAAGCCAGCTGACTGTCCTGGCTAGGAAAAAAAAATGGTGAGTTTTCCACATAGAAATTGGTGATAAGCAAATGTGAGAAGCTGTTTAATTGTACCAGAAAAGTTAATGTCAATATGGACACTCTAAGTTAGACTGTATTTTTAAAACAGGGGCTTTTGTTGTTTGTCCTCATTGCTTAGCCATATCCCAAGCAGACTAAGACAATAAAAAATGAATTAATTCAATCATAAATGTATAATTTCTCCCTACAAAGTGGCAGTGTTTCTGTATATGTAGCAGAAAAGCACTAGAGTGCAGAGTCATACTTAGCATCATAATTTCTGCCTTACTGTAAGGAAAAAAGATATCTTCACATCAGTTTGGGTAGAAACTTACTTACTCCCATGCTTTCACTCAGCTCCTCTGGTCATCTTGTTGAAAAAGGAAGCTACGGGATTCTCAGTCCTCCACCTACTTGCAGAAAATGTTTTTGAGTGGATTGTTCCCACAATTACCTTCTAAGCAGGACCAGAGTAGGATATGGCCTTAACATTGACAAACAGACTTAACACCACTCTGAGACAAAAAGAGCAGAGCAGACACGGCCTGACATTGCAAGCCTTGTCTTGGAACGCTCTGTAGGGGAAAGGACAGAGAGACATAGACGGACTGAGTCAACACAGGTTTTTTTCTAAAAAGAACTAGACTTTGCTGGAATTTTTAACAGTTCTATCGATAATGGAGACCAAAGGTCAAGATAAGTGATGGCAGAAAAGGGACTGGTCTCTTCAGTGTTTGCTTTCCTTTTGCCAGAAAAACACACTGTTCGTACAACCAGCCCCAGCTTTCAACAATGGGCTGGCTGGAGATGAGTCACCAAAATGAATAATCCTTTTTTAAATTTCTATGAAAAACATCCTGTTACTGTTGCCATATTCTAGGAACTGTTATAACAGGAGCAGCAAAAGGATTAAGTGCTTAAACCTGTCGCATCAGTGCAAGTTTACTGCAGCAGAATCTCTCTGCAGTAACGAGCCTTTGCGCCTCCTATACAAAAAAACGAGAATATTCCTCTGCTCTATTTTTTTTTGTGACCAAACATCAAATAACCACCAACAATATAATTATTGAAAAAATAAAAGTCTAGATCATCTCACAAAATACCCAAAGTGTTCAATAAGAGTAACGATCCCACACTTACCAAGATTACACTAGAGGGTTCTCTGTTTCAGACTTTTCCACTCACTGGGAGCATTAAATTTCTATCAATAAATCCTCAAGAGAACAATGATCTAGTTGACTCAACACTGTCCTTCCTGTGCTTTTGAGTGCAATATTCCACATCTTTCAAAAGGTGAAGCTCTAGGAAGTGATTAAAATATGCAAGGTATTCTCAGTAGCGTAAGGCTGAAGCATGTGCTTTCAATACAACATGCAAAAGGCTGTCAGCTGTAAAGAATGGAGAAGCTACCCAGCTACCTGACAGGAATGATTAGTCTCGTGAGCTATGAAAATTGCTAGAGGAGGCAGATGAATGCTTTGTTTTCTCCACAATACTTAAAACGGCAAGATATTACTAAAATATTTAATGTTAGTAAAAAAACAATGTCAAGCTCTTACTGGTCTGCTCTCCAGAAGTGAGAGATCAAGAAGACTACCTCCTTTCACTGCCACTGTCACATCTAAGCATCTAAAAGAAATCGAAGCTGATACAGTACAGCACTGAAGGAAATAGTTTCAATAAATCTAAAATAAATTGACCAGGCTTTACCATCAACAGGTGGCTTAGTCATGTTATTCTTGTTACTCCAAACTCCTCTTTTTAAATACATTAAAAAGAATTTTTTAAGGTGCTCACGCCTCACCCAGCTCTGTTCCCTTGGACTAACATTGACTTGAGCAAAAGCAGACTGGGATGACACTGGCCATATTTGCATGGTGAGGCAAGTGCTAAGCTTGCAGGCTGGGACAGGTCATGTTCCAACCCCAGGTCTTATTTAAGCCATGGTACAGTTGGTACAGTCCTAACTCACTGACAGTCCAGATTACAAATTTATTGAAGCACACTACTAGATTATTGCTCTTTTCCAATGCCTCCCAGTTTCTTTCCAAAAGCAACTAGGATGGACGAGGAACAGTCTGTACCTGTATCTCACTCCAAGGTGGAGTTGAGTCATAGCTAATGTTTGCACGGGGATCTCTTCACCACTTGGCACATCTCCCACCTTCACTGAATAATTAAATTACTGAGCAGCATTTCTTAACCTTCATGCATTCACTTCTGATAATGTTTACCCATCATTATGGTAAATTTTGATGTTTTAGACAAGTAGTAGATGATGGGATACTAGTTCTTAGATATAAAAATATATAAAATAACCATTTAATTTATACATAGAGACACACACATTTATATTATATACTGCAACTTTTTGGAAATTATATGAGGTTAAATACAATAAAAAGTCTAGCAAATGTAATGGAATGTGTAAAAAAGATTTTTTTTTTCCTAACCATTGTCCTGAAAGTCTGGACAGTTTTGGTCAGAACGTAATCCAGCAAGAACGAACCCTATCCATGACTCAGAAGACTGACTTCTTTTATAACTTAGTGCAGGTTATTTTATTTCCATTTTCCATACCTGTAAAATGGCAGAAATGCTATTTATTTGCTATTGTAAACAATGTAGAAATAGAAGAATCAAAAATCTTGTATTATAGTTTGTAATAAGTAATGATTGAAAAGAGTTACTTCTAAAATCTTATGGATTTATTTTAGAGCTGAGTACATAAACATAATCATATGCCACATGCTGAGTTAATATTTGATTAGACAGTACTGTATCTATGACACCTGTTCACCAGGGAGAATAGGCCAACAGCTGATGTAATCTACCTTATTATATACTTAATGATAGAGGAGTAATGCTGCTCTTTCAGCTTCCCACGTCTGCTTTTCATTTCCTCTCCTACACATTCCTTAGAGGTCATGGTTGGTGCCTTGCAAAAGTAAACAAACAACTACAACATTTTTCTCTTTCTCTCTGTGATCCTCTGCTATTTGCCTGGAAACAGAAAGGGATGTTTTTTTAATCCACTGTTCTGTTTTTGTTTCTGAAAAGAAATTTCTTTTGAACAGTTATTAAGACTACATTTTTATGAATATAATAGATTAGGGCAAAATATGCCCAAAATGTGTTGTTACTGAGGTTTTTTCAAAGAGCTCAGATTTCTCCTATCAGTGATTCAGGAACTTGGTCATACCTCCAAGATTCTTTTCACAGACGTCATTCCAGAGAATCTGATCCTTTGACTAGGAGCACCAACTCCTCCATTTTTTAAGTCAGTTCTCTGGCAAAACAAGTGGGTACCACTGACCCCTCACAGATGCGCTCAAGCACTTTCTATAAGCAGAATCTCAAGTCCTCTCCCTGCAGAGCTATTAGTACCTGCAATCCCCAAGTCACAGTGGACAACAGGAAATGTTGTTCCTCTAGTTTGCACAACTAGCAATCACGGGGATTTTTGGAATCGGTGTATTTTTTTTTCAATTTGACCTGCATAACTTCAGTAGCTATCCTGTAAAGAAATTCTTTTTTTTGCCCCTCATAGCTGTAGGTAGTTACAGCATTTCAGATATTACCTCTCTTGTTCTGAGTAACTGTATGTGAAGGAAGATAACATCTAAAAAATATTCTTCCTCAAATTTCCATTACACATTTTATTCCTCTCATTTCAGAGTATTCACCGTCTTTCCCCGAATAGAAGCAAGATTAGTCTTTTAACCTCTCAGGTTATTTTTATTGGAATGCCAGTCTTTTTCTTTTTTCTTTTTTCTTTTTCTTTTTCTTTTTTTTTTTTTTGGCAAATTGCAGGGGCTGAGAATAAAACAGAGTGTATCTTTCACCGCTTTGGGCAAGAACTCCCTTGTACAGGGACAAAGCTAGAAGGTCTGGCTGCTATTAGAAGCAGCTTTCTAAGAGAGGCAGTTGCCAGTTCCTAACTACTGATCAAGAGCATTCAGAAAAACAGTGAAAGAACCGTAGCCAGGCCAATCTACTTGGAAATGCCAGCGAACAGCCCTTTCAGTCCCTTGGTTGGCTGTAGTGCTGTCAAGGGTCTTCCCTGTTGCCTTCTACTCACCTTCTTACCTGCCAGTATTCTCAGTTCCAAAAGGGAATGTTTTTTCCATGCTATGACAACAGGAAGTAGATCTCAATATAAATAAAAAATGATACTTACTTAGACCTCCCTAGGAAGCAATGTGTGAGCATCACAGAAACAGCGGGAATTCCAACACACATTTTTAAAAGTGTTACACAGCGCCAGCTCTTGACATATGATTGTATTTCAAGTTCCTGTGGCTTGGTTGCCACTTTGATCTCACCCCACAGACAGGTTTGTCATTCACATCTAAAATTACGCTGGAAAAAAGGCTGCTATAATTAGTTAGAGGAAAAAGGAAGAGGAGAACATCTTCCACCACCAGTCACATGTCCACAAAGATAACAAAAGCTTTGGCAGAGGACAGTACTGGGCATGGACTAGCACTCTCCACTTTTCCAAAAACCAATGGTGAGAAATTACCACTTTGGTGAAAGCCTGTGAGGTATATGCTAGAGAAATAATATAGTGAATTATGCCAGCACCAAGAATAATAAAAAAGTTTGATCAAAAGTTTGATCTCTTTAAATTGTTTTACAAGGGCTCTCCCCGCTGCCCATGCCATTTTACATGCTTATTTACTACAGTGTAAATCATACTTCATAGAGCTGAGATGACAGGTGAAGCCTGCTACAATTCTGCATGAAATGTAACATATTTTCTTATGTGAGACAGAAGTTGACAGAGCATCAAATGCTCATGTTCCATCTATAACTTTCACTCTGTCAAGTCTTCTGTCTCCTGCACACCAATTATAATAAATACAGCTGACTGCATATAGCCAGAGGAAAACGAAGGCAGTTTTATAACACATGTAAAACCAAAAGATTCAGACATTTGTAAATCTTTTGAGTGTTTACATAAAAGCAATCCTCTGTTCTCTTTGGTTTGAAGACATTGAGAAGTTGGAAGGAATGTATCTTTAGAAGTCAATACTGCACTGCTCAGAGCAACATCCTCTTATGGTAGGACCCACAGACAGTGATATCAGTAAGGCTGGTCAGGTGAAATAGCTTTACCCTGGAGAGCATTTCTGAGTTCATGAGAAGTAATATTGATTTACTCTCCCATTGGTATTAACACCTCAAGCAACACAACAGGGCTACTGTTTGCTGAAAAGAAACAACCAAAGATACTGCTGACACTTTGAAGGAAGAGAATTATTAAAAATGTGTACTTCCACATTATGTTTTGAAGTTGTTTGGTCTGGTAATACATCTTCCACAAAGAACAACCAACACTTTGTGCTAAGCTGTTAGTGCTAAAAACAAGCTTGTGTATTATTTTTGAATTAAACTGCACAGAATTGCCCAATATTACCAATACATAAATAATATCAAATTCATATTAAATAAACTATAACTAATAGACGGGTGGAATGATTTCTTTGCACACTCTACCCTCTGTCTGAAAAGACCCAATAAAACTGACATATTCTGAATTAGATAATGTAGTGATACCTCTTTTCATAATAATTAATTTGAAAAGACAGAGGCCAAATGCTTCCATGCGGCCACTGGATACCTCTTTTCATAATAATTAATTTGACTTCAGATGCATTCCTGGCCCGAGTCTTAGTCTGAAGCTGAAGAGTGCATTAAAGGATCTGCATTGATCTCATTTTATCACTACATTATCCAATTCAGAATATGAAGTCCTTGGAGGAGACCCTTCATTTCTCTATGAATTGGTTGGAATACAGTGGGGGAATACAGTGGGGAATACAGTGGAAGACAGCATCATTATCTGGACAGAAAGGAGAGCGGTAACTCCACCTCAGCCTGAAGAAAAAAGCTGCTAAATTCCTTCCAAAGGTCAAAGTGCAGCTGTTACTAGACCATTATTAGACCAAGGAATGGAGATCTAGGTAGATTCCAAGACACTTGTGATTTATAGTTGTCAAGGGTTTGGCTTTTTTGTTGTGCTGGCTTTCATATTCCCTGTTTTGTCAGTTTTATTGGGTCTTTGGGGACCTATAAATCTGTAAAACATAGGACCGATTGTATATCGTGCAATTAGTACAGATTATTCAATACGGAAGTTGGTAAAATTGTTCTCAAAAAGTCATGCAACTCTATGATTTCAGTCATAAAAAGGTACGACTTTAATACAACCACCTTTCGGTGAACCTAGTAAGGGAATATGGCTCTCAGGAGACCTGTTTCATAGGGGAAAAAATGTTTTTAATCAAGGAAGTTATCACCGTAAGAATAATAATATATAATTATAAATTGACTGTACATCTGGCAGAGAGCATAACACAGGCTAAAAAAGCCTTTAGAAAAGTGAGATCATTTGTTTCAATATATTGTATTTCAGTATATTGTATATGTTTTGTTTATGCATAGAATGCTTTCTGACCTCTACTCCATTCCTGTTTCAAAAGCAAAATTCCCGGTGACTGGCACATATCAGCATAGAGACTTTGGAAGAGAGAGAAGTGCAAACCTGCTTTACATTGCACTGGATTAGGACACAGGGCATCTGCCAGCCTGAAGCCGTCAGTGCAGGCCTCACTGTAGAGAGAGCAAGGGCACCACCTGCCGTTTTAGAAATGCAGTTATTTCAATCATCAAAATTATTCCTCAAGTGCTACCTTCAGGAACAGTCAGGCCCACTAAGCAAGCCATGCTGCTTTAGTAAAGCTTTCCCCCGAAGTTTAAGCTTCTCCAAAACAATTTTAGCAAGTGATGCATTTGCAGTTTCCTGTTCATACAATGAACTGTACCGTAGGAACAGTGCTCACCATAAATAGCTTTCGATGGGGTTCTTGCTGATTTTTTACAGAAAGGGAAGGTTTCACAACTGCGCTTTAGTGCATGGGAAGCTGCTCTTACACAGGGCATCGAAATCTAGAGACCAGAACATTTGCAGATCTGATTTCCATCAATCACCTCTGAACAAATTTACTTAATGACTTTAGCACAAACATCACGACAAAGGTCATTAAGAGCTGAACATTACAGAGTAAGTAATTACCACTAGATAAGTAAGACATCAAACTATAGTTTAATCTCTTTCTGAAAATGTTCAGAAGACCATGTTTTCAAAATGCCCTCTGCTAAGAAAATGCAGGTGAGTACCCACCTCACTGCAGTGAACAGTCCCCTCATGGGCAATTGGGAAGGTTTGCTAATGCCTAGATTTGATATAAATGTGCTTGCAGGACTTAATAAATCCAATTGTTAAGCAGTTTTGGAAAAACTCAGATCAAACAAAATTAAAACCCTAGATGACCAGGAGAAAATCTGTAGAGTGTAATTCGAAAGTCTGACCAGTAGCTTAGATACTGAGATAAAGAAGGCCGAACATCTGCTTAAATCTCCCTAGCTGCTGGGAGGAACCACCCTGTGTTCTCTTCTTCCTTCAAACACGAGACTTTGGAAAAGCACATGCTAGGCTGACCAGCTATAAACACACTCCCATATGCTATTGGATATTAAGGGACTTGTTTGTGGACTGGGAACTTAGCAATGAAATGATCATTTGTCCAAACATCCTTGAGAGGAAGGATCAACACTAACAAAAAGAGTCTATTCCCATTTAAACAAAGTTCTCAAGGAGTTAAGTGAAAGGGAGTTCGGAGCAGTAGGAATTTCTTCAAAATTTTCGGAAAACAACATGAAACATGAACAAATTATGTGCTTTTTCCATGGAAAAATAAAGATATCATTGCCCATTTCCTCTTCAGGTAACCAGAGCCAAAATACAACTGGCTTGTTCACAAGGAAAAAAATCTATCCGATGTCTTTGATTTTTATCCTGCATAATTCAGTCCTGATTTGTGCATGAAAAATTCAAAAGTGAAAAATATGCAACTGGATTGCTTCTCATGAGTGAAGTAAGATCATTTTTGTAACATGTTTAACATCAAACATATATAAATTCATAACCTGTTTTGTCTATCAGTACCAGTTCTATTAAGGTAACAATTAAGGTGTCAGTACAGTGTCCTCTTTTCCCCTCTTAAGATGCTTTGTACATCTACAAGATGTGCAAAACAAAAATAATCTAAGATTGCATCAAGCTTGTGCATTTATTGGTGGCTTATTAATAATTAACTCATTGCTGTAAATGAATGCTAATAACAAATTAGTAAAAACTTTTTCTTTTCTTCTGTTTTTTTACACAAATAGTTTTATTACAAACTTGAATTCTTGAGAAATACACATTTAAGAAATTACATAAAGGCCTTGGCATTTGTAAGAATCTTTTGGTATTTGCAAGGTTGTATTCTATAAAACACTTTCAGACACAGGTGTGCTCAAACATTGGTATAATTGCATAGAAAGTCTTTAGAAATATCTCTTAGACCACTTTGAAGACTTTTTTTTGGCACAGTATTAACAAAATTAAGGCCTTACATTTTTCAAAATCAAGTCATTCAGTGTGTGAGTAGTGTTTAAAACCCTGAAAAATATTAAATACAGAATAAACACTATAAGCTTAAAGCAGGATTTACTATAATAAAGACAAATAGCTATTAACCTGGGTTCAGTATCTGCAATTTACAGACTTCAGTATTGATGAGCTATGCAAAATGAACATTTCACATCATATTTTGGCATTTCTAATTTATGACACTTAAAAAAAAATAAAAATTTTGTAAGCTTTTTTTTTTTTTTTAAATGATAAACTCAAAGCTTGATTTGCCTAATGGTTGATATCTATATAAATTACTAAAATATTTATATATTTTTTTTTCTTGACCATTGCTGGATCATTCCTTATTCCACAGGAAAGTTTGTTCTACTGCATAAAGAAGCTGCATAGTACCAACATAGCAGAAACATTTACTTGCCTACTCGGAACTCAGTTAGGCAATCGCTTCCAAATGTAGTCCCATTAAAACCAATAGCACTAGGAACTACAAACAGAAGGAAAGTTTTGCAGGATGGCACTCTGTGTTTTGGAAAGATGGTTACTTGTTGCTTAACCACAATCCGTAATCCCAAAACTCTTTTTCTCTTTTTTTTTTTTTTTTTTACATTAGTATCGCTTTGTACAGGAACAATAAGTACATACCCAAGAGTTTTGGATTTTGAGACAGCTAGATAATGGTAACAACAAGCTTATCTGGGGAAGAAGAATGAATCTAAATATATAATACAAGAATGAGAAAGGGGAGTCAAACAGTATAAGGCAGAACTGCATACCTCCTAGCACCTTTGCATTTTTTTCTGGATGAACTCTGAATTTTTTTTTCTATCAGTGCATTGCATTTATATAAAAAATATATATACTTTGATCAAAAGTGCCATTTGGCATGTCAACATTTGAAGCTTATCTTTGTTGTCTCTTTTTTCTTCTTCAGCAAGGACAGGGCCAGTAAAGCAGTGTGTGTTAGTTATGCAAGTTCCTAAAAGGCACTTTACTGTTTTCATATTCGACAACAATGAGGTACATATGATATATGTCTAGGCTTCATTGCTGTTAAACGAATAGCACCATATTGTGTGAAATTAGTTGAAATTCAAAAGTCATTATGTTTTTCTCATACAGACTTGACATCGGCTAACGTTTGACCGCAGATCGCCTGCTTTCAACGTTGAGGGCGTAGGTTTCCTATTGAAAACAGATACACGTAAAGAATCGTTAACAGTCGTTAATGCAAAATGGTTGGTTTTCAGGATTATTTCAGGATTATCACTGACAAGGCAAACATTCAGCCAAGTGCCTCTCCGAGCTGTGCTGAAGCAGGATTTCCCTAAGATCTCCAATTTAAATACACTTTTGAGTGCATGTAACAGTCATAAGATCAGTTATAAGTATCAGTGATTTTCCATTACTTTAAAATTCAGTTCTGCTACTAGGCTGATGGTTTCCTTAAACAGAAGGCAATATCTATTTTAATAATCAGCATTTTGAAAACATGCTGAAATTTAGGTAGTAATAAAAACTAGGCAAGGAATCTGAGGCATTTGACTACTGTTTTTTCTAACTCTTGAGCTTTTACAGAATAACAAATAGCCAACACTAGAAATGATGTCTGCAAAGTGGTGTCAAATAGACAAACCAAAATCTTCCATGTCCCTAAGGTGTCATAGTGTTATTCTTAACGAGGGGAACTGAAGCATTTTCAGACAAAACTGTGATTGCATATAACTTTTTTTCATTTAAAAGTATTATGAGTTTGTAGGAAACTGGAGTACCCTTGTGAATTATGATAGCAAGCCAGGTCCCCGATCAAGTATAAACTGGGATTATTTTAGTGGCTTGAAAAACAGTTTGTAGCCAGAAAAGTATAAAATTTTGACAGTTCCTTCCATGCAGGACTCTGAGTACAAAAAAACTGTAGCGTTGGCTCTTCTATATTTTCCTCCGAACTGCCCAGGTACTTCCTAGGGAGCCAGTGCTTACCCCAAGGTTGGCACATGAGCTCTTTTAGCAGCAGTTTCTCTGATTAAAGTCTCCTGATATCACAGTCCCAGGGACGATCAGTCCCAGCACCCAACTTTGGCACCTACTCAGTTTACAGCTGCCCTATTGACAAGAACTCAAACCTGGCCACGAGAGCTGCCTGATTTTGACTGCAACAAGCTAAGGAACCCTTACAGATCTGTAAGGTAGGAGCAGAAGAAGCAGAGATGAGGAAATACATCTGTTCTCAAGAGAATTGCTTGCAAATCTGGCAAGCTATGCCCACATGAGACCTGGACTGTATGTTAACATATTAACTTTAACAAAATTCAGATGGATCGAACAGTACTGTGTTGAGAAACACAGT
The DNA here is from genome assembly GCF_000705375.1 of Tinamus guttatus. The sequence goes on from NW_010585216.1 coordinate 142,532, forward strand.
TATATGTAGCGGACCAAAACAGGGACTACTCCATTGAATTGCTGCAATTAGAGTCCCAGGGGGACTGAAGAAACGCTTAAGGCCTCTGTCTTCTGCTGAAGTTCATTTAGAGAGATTTTTGCCAGACTGGAGAGCAGTAAATAATTGTTCAGCTTACTCTGTTTCCATCCTCTCCCTGTTCAACACCTGCACTAATTGCAAGTGTTTCTATTATGTACTAACATCCACTAGAGGGAATTTTATATTTAAACATAGTTTCAGTCAGCATATCAGCCTATCCTGGTTATGACTCAATAAATGCAATCAAACATACAGGAAATGGAAAAATTCTTGGAGCATTTTAAAAAGTAAAATCCTAAGTGCAAATGACACATTGTAGACACTGATGGAAGACACACTCATTAATTCCTCCCAAAGCTATTACTAAAAAGTCATTAATTGTATATATTAACCAGTCTGGGGCACAGTCAATACTTCAATCGTGTTTTACACTCAAACGATACTTCTGTTATTCAGTGAAAAGGTGTAACTGAGTTTGAAATACCAATAAATAAAACAGGGACTTACTTGAACATCTCATGCCTCTCTATAGTGGCAAGCCAGAAGCTGTAAGCATTTGCATAGTAATTGCAGGTGCCCCGGCCGTGGCATTCGATGAAGGGAGCGCTGCGAAACTCCTCTAGGCAGGAACCCGGAGAGGCCAGGGCCTGGCCAGAGCCCTCGGCACCAGCACTGGTGTGCTAGGAAAATGCAAAAAACAGAAGTCAGAGAGCGACACGACCTCTTTCCTTAGCTCCTAGCACCTAGTGACTCTTCTGCACAAGCACGTCTCCGCATGCCTCCTCATATGCTGTTCAGTCCTGTTCAGCAAGGCGATGGAGCTAAAGGGTAGTATTGAGCTGATGTGCTTAACTCTTAACACAACCCATCAGCAACACCTCCCTGAGGGCATCTGGATCTATGGAAATATTCCAGGACTGAGACTCTGCCTACATTGGACACCTGTTCTGGCTGTAGGGGCAAAAAGTTATGTCCTAATAGCTAAATCCTCTTTCTGAGCCAGCAGGGTATGGTCTCTCTCATACTGCCTAGCACTAACAAGTCCAGAGCCATGCTTTTCCCAAGACCATGCCCACACATGGCCTGGAAGAGTGGCTGTGGACATTGTGAGCACAACGGCAAGCAAGCTAATGACAGTATGGATGATGACAGAGTGGCTCTTTGGACTGCTCCCTGGCCCTTCTTATTTTACTAGTACAGATACAACAAAAAAAACCCAAAAAGACAAAAGATCCAAAAAAATGTCATTTGAAAACTGAAGGCTTATTCATCAAAAGTAAAAGAGGACAGGCTCTGATTTTCCACTGCTCTACTTCTCTACCCTCTTTATCTCCAATGAAGACATTAAGAGGCAATGAAAAATTATGCTCACTTCCTCATATATTCTGCGCTTGGAACCTGTGCTGGAGCTGCAAACAAGAGAACAGGCTCTGTGAATCTCCCCAAAAGTGGACAGTGAATTCTAGTGCATTAACCTCCATTTAGGCAGAATCTTTGTAAAAGTCAGCACACAGGGTAGAAGCCCAAAACTCTCCTGAGACCTGAAATGGTATTGTCAGTTATCATCCTCCCCAAGGCAGAGGCATAGATCAAAGCCAGAAACAAATGCTTTTCTCATGGCAAAGTAGTGCACTTACCATGACAAAGGAGTAACCAATCCAGAGTGAACTCCAGCCTTCAGGACATTGGGGTATTTGAATTGTTTGACTGTGAACAGCTATCACCATAGCAGGAGCCTCACACACAGCACATCTAGATGGACCAAGACATGAATGAGCTACAGGTATTTGAGGGCTAATACTTTTCCCTTTTCAGAAGTTTCTTTCATTAAGGAATTTGAATTAAAAAATGCTGTCACCTCCAAAAGTGAAACAAAATCAGTATGTTTCATTTAGAAAATCAGACATCTAATTCTTTTTCTGTTCTCCTTTGGTTAGAGATAGCTTAACTGTAAATTTATTATTCCTATTAGCCTTCCTAGAGAAGAGGCATGAAATGTGTTGTCTGAATATTTAAAATCATATATATCTTTCTCTTTTTCTAGTCTCATTTGTATTTTATTTTCTAAAAGTGGCAAGTGTCATGAATATGAACAGCAAAAAGCCAAACTATTTAGCCCAGTGGGTATGGCTTAGAAAATGATCTACTGTGATCAGAGACGAATAGCAGCAATTCATCATCCTAAACAGAGCCCTGAGTGACTTCCAGAGAGAAAGCAAGCCATCTCTCTGGAAAATGTCTTACCACAGCAATCACTGCTAATATAATCTAATGCAGGCTCTTCCCTATGCATTTTTCTTGATGGTGGCTTTTTTTTTTTTTTTTTTTTTAACGTTTATGGTCTTTATTTCCAGTAAGAGATTTCTAGCAAAGTAACTGGACCAATGAACCTGAAAAGCTATGCAGTACCTGTTCTTTTATTTTAAATCAATACATTACATTTCAGAACTGCTGGACCACTAAATTATGCAAAGAACAATTATGCCTTCATAAAAGAATCGTAAAAAATGTCAGTTGGGCTGGCAATTAAAATGTGGAAGCTGGTTAATATGATGTTTGATAGAGGCAATTCATTTCTTATACAATTTCTAAATTGGCTTGGGTAGTTAGCAATGATGAAAGTGATTCAAAAGAGCCACCTAGAAGTAAACAGTCTGAATCCTATTATCAGAGATGTGAAAAAAATCAAATGCAAAATGGATTAAGTTAGATTCTGGTAAACCCAAAAGAACAAATGAATTCAGAATGAAAGCCTTCTATTTCTGATTTGTGAAGACTGCTGTCATACCTACCACCTTCAACTTCACTGCAGAAGCAAGACCATTATTTTAAGAAACACATCAATGAAAGACTAAGTTAAAAGAGCAATGTTAAAGCTGCCTGTATTCTTGGATCTCTGCTTTGCTTCAAGAGATTTCTGGTATTTCAGTGGAAGACCTTAGATGAAAAGAAGTCTCATGACCCAAGGCAGCAAATGACACTTCTACACCTTTTCAACTGTTGGACAGAGAAAATTGTTGATTTAAAGGCCTCAGCTAGTAAAATAAATTGAAAGAAGAGCCTTCTCAGATTCCTTGCTGAATGTGCTGATGTTAAAATGTATGTTAAAATTATTTCACTTTCTGACTTGGCTAAATGGGGAAAATATATATGTGTATATACATATATGTAAATATGTACGCATATATGCATAGATATATACACACAGATATATGTGTATAGACACATATTTATATGGTACAAAAGCTACTTTGCATGCACAAGACTGTATCTTAAGGCAAAATGTTGGTGGGTGCCTCACTGAGCAAGATTTTCAAAAATGTTTGTCAAAGGTTATTTTTATATAGGCTTGATCTTGTCTGATCAAGATAGCATTAAAGGAACATTAATTTCAGGTGCTCGTCATTTCAATATTTCTGAAAGTCAAGCACCCTTCATCCACATACAAAAAAACAATGAGAAAGTATGACCAGCAAAGTCTATAGTCACTCTTGAGAAGCTTGGTCTCAGTCTGCTCACCAAAGTTTCAAGGCATATCATTTTTTTATGTGCTACAAAACCAAAAATACAGTGCTGAAGTAAGAACTGTAGGAACAATATGTTCCTACAGATGCAAAACGTCTTGTGGTAGGGTCAAATGGCTATGTGAGCATGCCAAAGTGCTGAAAGTCAGCAAAGCACACATGATCTGAATTGCCCATTTTCTTGTATGGTTTACACAGAAATGACTACCAGCAGTCTCCAATCCCTACCACTTTATGTGGGAGGAAGAGGTGCCAACAAGAGCTGATACAGATTAGGAGCAATGTTAGACTCCTAGTAATGCCTACATCTACTGATTATCATTTCATTCAGAAGCTGGAGCTCCTTTGTCAGATTCTTAGCTAATAACAGGGGTAAAGGTTGCCACATTTGCCCACACCTTGGCCTTTGGCACTGGGCATATTATACCAGGACAGTTTTTTGGTGCTGGCCTTAATATTTAAAATGGACCATGTCTCCAATACTGTGGATTGCACAGAACAGTTATGTTCCAGTGCCACGACTTGCACTAGATGAGGATTTATTAAAAAGTAGATGACTGATTTTGCAACTATTTTCTTTAGGTCAGACAATAACGGTTGTATTCTAGCACCATGTCAAAACAATGCAAGAAGCCTGGCAGAGTACTGAATGATAAATGATGCTAACAGTTATAAACAAAAGGGAGTTGAGAACTAAAAAGCTTCTAGCTATGGCTAGTTAAAAAAAGAAAAAAAGAGGGAGAGAGAATTGTTTTGTGCAGGAATTGTGAATAAATTCAAAACTTTTCTCTTTCATGGTACATTACAGCTTTTACAGAATATAATTTCAAAATAAATCTTTTCATCTCAATTAGACTCAAAATAGTCTTTTTTTTTGTTTGGGTTTCCCCCAAGATGGATTTGTTTTTGATCCAAGTCTAAACTGAAAATAGGTATGCTTTGAACCATTTCATCGAAGGGATTCAAAATTTCAGTTGAAAGCAAGGACAGAAATACCTATATAGATTAAAAGCAAAGCTAAAAAAAAAGAAAAAAGAAAAAAGAAAAAAAAAAGACATATATGTTTTCGATAGCCTTTGCTATTTTACAAATGCAACAGAATTGAGACCATACCTGCTGATGAATGGTCTGATATTATCACCAGTGATAGGAGCCATACTCATTGGCATGGGTTCAGGAGTGGACAGCCAGTAAGAATAATCATTCCTTGATGCAAAGTTACATACATTGTTGATATTGCAGAATAAAAATGGCATAGTACTAAATTTACGAAGACAGCTCCCTGCTGTGCCTGAAAGGTTAAATGAAAAGTTGTTAATCCATTTTTGTTAATCCACAGCCTACAAAAACAATTTTGCCATGCAAAAATTTCCCGTAGCAGGTTAAAAGCAGAAGGCGCTTGTCCTGGAGGGCTGAGTTCTCCTGAAGGAGTTGCCTTCTCTCAGCTCTACCAAGAAGGAACCTTGTAGGCCAAGAAGTAACCCAGTCTTGCCTGCAGAATTATATAATAATTTAGGTTGGAAGAGGCTATGGGATGTAAGGCTATAAGGGTACGATTTTACTTTAGTAAATCCTTTACAAACTGCAAACGGGTAGTGCTTCCTCTATACACTCTCTCTTCATTATTTGTACCAGCCTAGAAGGTATAACGGAATTCTGATTTGGCCTCTACCATCTATCTCTGTCTACCAATTCTTACCCAAATCCTGGCCGTGTGCTCTTTCATTTCCTTGTACATAAAGCAAGGAGTAACCATGGTAAATCAGCCTAGTTCCAAATGGACATTGTGGTTCTTCAGTTGTCTGACTGTGTCTGGTAACAAGGAAGCCATGAGCAACAGACGCTGCACCTGGAGGACCCATAGCTCCAGGCAAACCTTCAGGACCAGGTGGACCAGGGAGTCCTCTGGGCCCTAAAAGAAAGAAAGTCTCATGTTATCTCTACAGACACTGGTGGCACTGCTGGCACTCATGCAGCACCGAGTATTCATTTGTCATTTGTGTGGTTACTAAAATACCTTTCAGAGCATCTACAAAAAAGAAACCCTCAATTTCTAATGGTGCTGAAATTATAGCAAGCAATGAAAACTCAAGAATTAGAACTTCCTGGTTAGCCATTAGAAAGAAATTGAACTACTCAGAAAAAAATAAAATAATAATGAACATTTCTAAAATTTTAGCATTTGCCATTGTGATATTTAAATACTCAAATATCAGGAAACTCCTCAGAATATGGTATTTGCAGTGGTATAGTGACCACATTATTAATATTTTGTGTATGACTATATATAAATACATACTGACCAGACTATATACATAAATATACACTATCCCAGTATAGTCTTTGTGTCTAAATATAGTTTGTGTTTAAATGATACATGACAGTGTAAATTTTGTAAGAAAGGGCAGGATTATGGACAAAAGATTCTGAATGCAATGTAACAGTCTTCCCTCTATTGAAATGAATGCTATGGGAAACGTGCTGCCTTTATATTGAAGGAAACAAAGATTTCCCTTCCTTTTTAGTTGCAGAAGAGGAATGTAGTTGTATATACACAAAGTAGGGCTCCTACTAGCACCACAAGATTTCCAGGCTTTCCTATCAGCACCTATCAGCATTTTTAGCTTTAGTGAAGTCTCAAATGTCCTTTGGTCTATTTCCAGACCTGTCACATGTAACTTCTACATATCAGAAGATATATATCATATATAGCTAAGGAATTTCTTCCCTTATTTTACAAGTTACAGTTTTCATTGCTGAGGGAAAATAATCTACAGAATTGCTATTTCTTGTATTCAAAGTAAGCATTATTTCTAATGAAATCCAAAAAACATAAGCTTCATAGAAATTGAAGCATGTTTTATATGAAAGAACATGCATAGATAGGTTTCTTTCTTTTGCAATCATACTTTGTAAGCTTCTCTTTTCATTCCAGTAAAAGTCAAATCTGGCTATTTACTGGAAGCTAGTTACAGCTGCTCCTTCTGCTGTTTCTGCAGAGAATTCCAGACCTGGCCAATTGCCTTTGCTGTTTACCAAAAAAGTAACAAAAAGTAACTTACTAAAAAAGTGAGATTAAGCACATTCATATCTAATGTCCTATGTTATTTTTTTATGGAGGAATCAGGTCTTTGCAGAACTCATGGGCTTACCTGGAGGACCATAAGGACCAATATCTCCTTTCTGCCCAGGTTTGCCATCAAATCCTGGGCTACCAGGTGGCCCAGGTATACCTGAAGGTCCTGTAACTCCTGTTGATAAACAAGAAATAGTTATTACCGGATCACTCAATGCCACCTCACATTAGTTATAACTTTTTGACTTATGATAGCACTGACACAACTCAGCACACTCAGATTAACTGACATCATTCAGATTCAGTGAGCATACTGCAGAGCAGTAGAGCAGTATGTGGGCTAATGCAGACAACATGGTTATGGTAGAGAGGAACAGAGTAACAAACAGCAGGTGTCCTTCTAAAACAATTAATAGTCGCCTAGAATATGAGAATGAAGGGCAGCAATCTTTACCCCCTGCTTATCATATAATTCATTCAAACCTGCAGGAACTACAGATACTAAATTATAAAAATAAGATGATGAAAAGTGGAAAAATCAGTATTCTCTTAGCTGATTTCCAAATGTGTTTTTGACATGTTATTTCTTTTATTATTATTATTATTATATTTCTGTGGGTGCTTTGGCTATTACATACAAACTCAGTAATTCTGAGTTTGAGAAAATGAAGTTAACACCACCAGTGTCATACCAACATTTCTGTGGCATATAAGTATCTTTAGACAAATATACCCATCCTTTCCCAGATCACTCAAAAAGCAATATTGCATTCATGTACTCAACCAACTACAAAAACAAATATAGATCCTATATGAGCAAACCCATGCTCTGCCCTGCCACTGGGATTATTTCATAGCCATTTACTAATGTATTACAGTTGCAGAGTGGGAATTCCACCTTCAAGAACAAGCATACCCATTACATTCAATAGAAAGAAACACTTCATAATGCTTGCCCTTCATCTTGCCATAAAACAATCAAGGAACAAAATTTTCCCTTAAAATCTTAGTAACTTAAGAATGCAGGCTAAGCTTTCATTCTCCACGCTCTATTATTTGGAAGGTTGTGACCTTCTATCAGCATTTCATTTGCTTTAACCCCTGTTCCGTTCCCTTGTTTTCTAATGTTTTTATTTTTTTCAGCTTGCCTTTTATTTATAAAAAATGCAATGGTTGGGTAAATGGTTGGACTCTCTCACCTTGCTGTCCTTTGGGACCTGGAAGTCCCGGGAATCCTTTGAGACCAACCGGTCCTACAGGGCCAGGCAAACCAGGATCCCCTTTAACAAGCTGAAAAGCACCTGGTGGACCTGGCGGGCCTTGTAAACCTGCCAAAATTAACAAAGAAAACAGGGATATATTTAGTATTGGACAACAAAAGAATTAGAGAAGAAGGCTATGTTCTATTTCCATTTAAAGGTTCCAGTAATGGCAAAGCATTAATATTGACTTTTCAGAGGAAAAGAAAAATACAATACTTTTATCTGAACATTCATATGCTGGCATCATGTTAAGTGTTTTCATATTCTACCTTTTTACACTGTATACAAGGGGGAAGGACATAGTCATTGATTAGTCACCAATAACAATTTTGACAACAACAACAGTTGGAAAGAATAAAACACGCTTATATTATACCTTTAGATCCAGGAAGACCTTGGTCACCTCGCTCTCCCTTAAGACCCGGGAACCCAGGAGATCCTTTTGGACCTGAAGTCAAAGGAAATCTTTGCATGAAAATTCAATAATTTCTTGTTTTGGAATGACGTGTACAGAACAATCATGTATGTTCCTGTGATCATATAAGGGCCATCACTTGATTCAAAAGATTTCCACTGTTTGCATGGACAAGATGTGAACAAATGCATAAATTGCCAAAATATGATGCCTGAAGACAAATTTCTCTTAGATATCTAAATCAGATTTTTTCTTCTGTTAACAACTTCATTGTTTTATACCCTAGTATTTTCATGTATGTGATGCTCATGATAACAACTATTTGGTCAAGAATGGAAGCTGTGTGTCCTCAAATATAGCTGTAGCACTTGCCTCTCCATATTTCAAGAAAATCTGGAGATTCTTAACTGGGAATGTCCACCATTTACACCCATCTTCTAAACCAAATGCACCCTTACACTTGGTAAAGCAAGAGAACAGGAAAGAGGCAGAAAATCTCTCACTTTTTGATACAGCTTTCAAGGTTCTCTTTCATTTACACTGGAACATGGAGCTAACAACCTTTGAGCAGCTTCTTAAGAGAGGAAGCAGAAAAAAACCCTGTCTTTTCCTACTTGCATGACTGTAACTTTTATTTTTTTTTTTCCTCACCTGGAACACCTGGGACTCCTGGAGGTCCCAAATCACCCTTTTGACCAATATCGCCTGGTAAACCTGGACTACCCTGTATGAAAGAAAAAAGTGAAATACAAGTTATCCTATACTACTATGATAGTTTAAGAATGGTCCTTCTCTACCAGGATTAGGTAAGAAGGTTTTGTAACAGAAATAACTTTTGGACTTTCCTTGCATGAAACTACTTTTTATTCTACAAAAATACTAGACCAAAAAAGGTATCTCACTAACAATGCAATTAATAAAATAGTCTTCAACAATAAAACACAGTGTGATGAAAACCATCAGTAAGCAAATATATCACCAAATAAAACACTAATTTCAGTGTACGCCCAGTAGATGGATGGTTGGTAGAAGATAAAATGAGGTAAATGTAGACAACAGCAGAGTTTAAAACTTCCACATTTGCATGGGAGTGAATTTAAATGTACTCAGTGATTCACAGACCACTGAAGTTTCTTACTTTGCCAAAGGGCTAAAATACTCTGAGATTTAGATGCTCCATATCCAGCACATGATATTTTTTCTGCCTTTCCTATTATAAAAGAACTATTCCACTGAAACAGATTATAACAAGTTCATGGTGCCTCACTTAAAGGAAAGCCAAGCCCATATTTCCAAAGAAGTCACTTAATTGACTGCCAACATCCTCATTTCATCTGTTGCAGCTCAATTGCTAAAAGCTATTAAGTGTAGTTAAGTTTTCCTGCTAAATGGTAACACAAGTCTGAAGCAATATGGCAATATGTTCCCTATGTGGAACACAAGGGGAGGAAAGAAAGAAAATTCCTTTAACTAACTAATTTACAAAGTCCTTTGGCTTTTCCCATTCTTTAAAAAAATATGCAGAAAAACCTCCAATTCTGAAATCATTTTAAAATTATACTGGAATAACAAAATTGTTATTATATGGTGCTATTAATGATCACAAGAGATAGATATGATCAAAACACTGAAGAAAATCCTTAGTCTCTCGGAAACGACTCTTGCATGCAGGAAAGGATGCAGTTGTTCTTTATATTACGAAGAACCTGGCCTTCTAAGCTTACTATCAGTATGCAGCTTCTCATATCAGGACCTTTTCCCCGAGTCTCCCTTTTTCCTGTAGACTAAGAATTGTGTAGATGAACCTACCTCCTTTCTTCCATTTATTATCACTTTTGTAGGAGAGAAGAAATGAAAAGGTGAAGTGTAGAGTGCACTTTTCAGTGTGGAAAAAGAAGGCAGATATCCTGTGACATGCCATCATATAGCAGATCAACTACTCTAGATCACTGTCTTGCTTTACCTCATTCTCCCCAGTACACAGAAAAAGAAACCATTTTCGATCGGGAAAATAAATAATTTATGACAATGTATTAACAGCATTACCTGTTTGCATTTCTAAAACAACAGCTATATTTCATCTTCGGGAGTTCTGAGAGTGCACTTTATTTGAAAGGTTTCATACCATACCCAAACAGTTGAAGTATTTTCAGAACTCAATTTATCATGAAATATGCAACCTTTAAAATTAACTACTAATGCACTTGAAGAATTTATGGATGGGTGCTGTAGCCATCCTGCACTGCTAATACACTGTAAATTATATTCTTGGTGTTTTGTGTTACCATTCACTATCTATAAATTTCTAAGAAATTCATTAGCTGTCTGGGGCTTATTGGTAGGTAGCCTTTAAAAAGAGAAAATTTAAATATTTTGAACTTGACAATACATCGTCAGTAGTGAGTCCAAAGGCACTTTGAGCATTAAGTATCATTATTTTGAAAGACAAATATCTATAATTAATATATCCCATAACTAGAAGAACCAGTGTTTGAGTGACTCTGGAGAGTGCATGCAAGTAACTTACAGGCAAGCCCTGGAATCCTGGGTCACCTTTGACTCCTGGACCCCCAGGAGTCCCAGGCCAGCCATTGCTCCCCTGTTCTCCTTTGGCCCCTTTTAGTCCTGGGGGTCCTGGTGGCCCTGTTGGACCTGGTATGCCTACAAACAATGATAAGACAAAAGTCAGTGGGATTTTTTTTCTTCTGTGGAAGAGCAGCACCTGGTGTCTGGAGAACCAGCTGGCTCAAACTAAAGTTGAGTAGCACCAACATCATTTCCATAACAGTGTTTACAATAACAAAAATATACGTAGCACGATCTGTTGCAGGGAGGTGCATAGGAATGCCTTTCTGACTGGACTTTTACTCTTTATTACTACTTGTTTGATGGAAAATGATGCAGGGATTTCTGCATGCATGTAGTAAGTGCATTGTATGTAGCATATGAACATACTACTGCCTCTCTGCTCTATTTTCTTCACCCTTAGCGCAGTGTCATTGGGCCATTTTTCTATACAAAAATACTCCAAAAATAGCAACATATAGCCATGGCTGTCCAAAACCAGTAAATAAAGCCCAGACACACACTGAAACAGGAAGCAAATTTGTCAATGTCAGGGAAACTTGGTACAAAATCAACTGCCAGAAGAGATTAAATTGGTATACTCAAGAACATAATGCCAAACAATCCATGAAAGAAAAGTTTTCTCTCATCTCTGAGAAGAGAGGATAAGCAAGAATGTGCAATATTGGTTATATTATTGATCAGTTTGGATAAGCTTTGATTAACAGCAGTATCTTAATTCTAAAGATAAAGAATTACCTGGAAGCCCAGGTTGGCCTTGGGGTCCTCTGTCTCCTTTAGGTCCCTCCATTGCACTTCCCGGTAGTCCAGGAAGACCTTGGCTGCCTTTAGGGCCTGGTGGCCCTGCAAATCCTGGTTCTCCTTTCAGACCTGGGATCCCTGGACTCCCTGGAGATCCTGGAAAACCCACGTCACCTTTTGCACCTAAAATGTAAAACAGCACCCCAAAACATGATTAGAGGAAGGATCACCATCACCAAAACCTTCTGCCTTATTAGGCAGAAAATACAAATATACCCATCTTGCCTATATATTCTGAAATAAATGCAATTGTTTTGGAAAATTATTATTTTCCTCTCTCTGGCATGAAGCAACAGTAAAAGAATATCCAACAGATAAAGCTAAACTCATCAACTGGATGTTTTTGTTCACTGCAAAAATGGGTGAACATTCAGTATCTTTCTATCAGATCATTCCCAAAGAACAAAGCCTCTAGATCCTTGATCCATTACAGCTCTCATTGTCACATCCAAATAATGGATGTTTTACCTGAGTAAGCACAACAGGGCTTGTTCCTGGAGAAAAAGGCAGGATATTTACTAAGATCTAGATTAAACACTTAGTACTTATTTTTAAGCTTTAACAAATAGAAAACTTTTTATAATTTAGTTGAACTTTAGCCCATTACTGAGCAAAAAAGGAATACAGATTAACTAGTATAAATAAGAAGTAGGATGTAAGAAGCGCATTTCCCTGCTTCTTTCTTAATCAAAATCAGGTCTTTAAATTCCAGACTCTCTTTTTGGAACTACAATACTTCTGGAAAACAAATGATGTCAGTTAAATGTTTGTTTACTCTAAAACCAAGTATTTTTAAAAAAGCTGTGCTGTCAGATGGATAGAGTGGGAAAAATGTTCTCATAATTTAGTGTTTTACATGCATTATTGAGTTAAGTTTAGACAGTTGTTTATTAAACTAATAATTAATATTAAATTAAATTAATTGTTTATTAAAATAATTATGTAACGGTACAACTTTCTCCATCATTTCATGACTTTCAATTATTCTAAGAGGATAAACAAAAGATATTCTAAAATTCTGCTTCATCACTTTTGATTATCTGCACAAGTCTTCTGGATTTAAAGAATAAATGAACACAGTGAGGACACTGACATTTCAAGCTATATATGCCCCAAATTCTGCCATATTGTAATAATTATATAAGTGGGTTAGTTGAATCATTTTTGCTTTCTGGATGCTTCAAATTGAAACTCCTTCAACTGAATATAATGTTCTTTACCAGTAGCAGTTTGATGTATCTTCATGCATGTCGAAAGTCTCTATTGTCCTCTACTCTCTACATATCTACATCATAAAATGGAGCATGATGCATACAGACACCTTGAGCAAGCTCTGGCTTGAGCCAATCAAGACACTTTCACTGCATAGTGTAGCGACACACTTTGTGAAGCACAAAACTGTGCTTGTACCCAAGCTACTAAATTCTGAGTCCGGGAAATAAATGTTTTTGATAAGACCTCCTTTGATCTCTGCTACCTTTGGCATCTCTGCACCATGCTCCTTTGCACTTTAGACATGCTCTACTGAGCTATAAAGAGTAACAGTTTTAGCAGTGAATATGATTTCCATTTTCACTGCACAACAGAGTCAGAAAAATTACTGCAGTATCTTAGCCACAAAGTCACTATCTTTAGACATTGAGTGCATGGAGCCTCACTAGACTGATTTTTGCAAAATTAGTAGGGAAATAGAAATATCTGAAATTCAAAAGCACAGCACACAAATAGGGGAGTTATTTATATTACCTCATCACAGCAGAGCTTGCAGTAAATTCCACACTAAGAATAGTTACCTATTTTAGGGCATATCTAACTCATGTCCAAGATGCTGCCACTGTAACAGAAATTAGTATTTGAGCCTCTCAAAGTTTCTGCCTGCTATGAAAAGTACAGCATGTAAAAGAACGATGTAGAAAGTATGTCTGAGTTAAATAATTATGTTTAAGCATGTTGGGAGGGAGGTTAGCTGCTTGTTTAAGAAGATGTTTTACCTTTATCTCCCTTTGCACCTGGAAATCCTGGAAGTCCTCTACCAGGAAGACCTATAATATACAGGTAGCAAAAATCAGAAGATAGGCCAGTAGTTACATTTAAGCTGTAATGAGCAAAACTCTACTAGGCAAATATAAAATTTAAATAAATGGTTTATGCAAAAGCTCTTTAGGGCAGGGACTGTCTTCATTACGTACAGGCATTGTATCTAGCACAATGGGTCCTGTATGACTGAAAACCCTACCCTAAGAAAAAACAAGCCTGCTCCATTATTTCACAGTCAACTTGCAAAGTCAAACAAATGCCAAGACATGCCACTTCTTTAAAGCATTGCCAGCTTTTGCAAAAGAAATTCTTTCAAGATTATACTGATTAAGCACAGTTTTTGCCCATCAGAATGCTCAACTTTATAATGATGGATGACAGTCTGCTAATTTCATTTTGTCTACTAATTTCATTTTGTAATGTACACAAAAAAAGTAATTTTGCAATGTGATGTTCTAGTCCAAAGTATCTCAAACTCAGCAAATCCCTCCTCCAGCAAAACCCTCTCTGTGCATTTTCATACCAAATAAATATAATATGACAGTCACAGTACCTTGTTCACCCTTTGCACCAGCTGCACCAGGAATCCCATCATAACCTGGTTCACCTTTCTGTCCAGCGGAACCAGCAGGACCCGGAAGACCCGGTTCTCCTGCAAAATCATTGCCATTTTCATTTCAGCTATGAATCACCAGACTACTTTTTTTTTTTCTTCTACACATTTATTTTTTCCCCTAAATAAAAGTTTAACTTAGGCTTTTGCTCCCCAGATATCAAACAGACAAACCAGCAAAGCCCCATGAACAGCACATCCCACATCCAACGAGATGATGTATCCTATAGCCAGTAAAATAACATGGTTCAGGTTCCAAAATACTCATACAGCAACAGAGCTATTTTCTTTTCTATCCTGTTTGCTCTTTAACATCCATATAACGATGCTAAAGGTGCTGACTCGGGTTTGGGTCTCATGAATCAACATTACTGGTTTTAAATGCAGTCAAAACCAACACAACTAATGGCAACATCAATAATCAGTCTTTTTGAAGAGGGTATAATCTCTTCTAATAGGGCAAAAGAAGTACCAGTCCCATACAACTAGTACTGGGGCTAGGTTAGTACACTACGATTCAGATTTATCAGAAAAATAGTAGAGTGCTTTTTCACAAACACCTGAACAACGAACAAACATCACATGATTTATTCAAGCCAAAATGAATCTTGGGCCTAAGTATTTTTTTAGCCACTGTGAAGAGTGCTTTAAGGAGCATTTGGTGTTTTACATTTCTTTTCTACCTGGTTCTCCTTTTAAGCCTGGAATGCCACTTAAGCCAGGAAGTCCTTTTTCACCCTTTTCTCCATGACGACCTGGGCTTCCTAAAGAAAGCAGAAAGACATGGGTTTACATCCTGAATATTCAATAGGAGTTTGTTGTTATTTTTTCATTGCAATTTATTTAATGAAGCACAAACACTTGCCTGGAAAGCCTGCCATGCCAGGGGATCCTTTGGGACCTGGCACCCCCGGCATTCCTGGAAGTCCTGCACTACCTTTTTCACCCTTCTCTCCAGATAAGCCTGGACTACCCGTTCTTCCTGGTTCTCCCTAGAAGTTGCAGCACACGTAACAAAAATCCACATATTAATGCTGAAACAGTATTTTTTGTTTGCAAGAGTATGTGTCACATCCCTTTATTAATTAGACTCATAAATAATTTCTTTTTCATTTAGAATCAAAGTAATTAAGGATGAAATTTAGCATTAAAATCCATTATCAGAAATATTGGCTTTTTCCTTATGACTAGGAAAAGAAATGTGAAACAAATGAGAATCCTATTAGAATACTATCAATCAGAGATGGAATGAACTTATAGACAGTATTAATAAAGTTCTCTTCTGAAATATCTGAGCATTTTGTAGTCTTTTTTGTCCTCCCAATATCTCTGTAAAAACACATAAAAAAAATTCCAATGTGATAATTTGCTGTGTTTGTCAAAAACTTTCTTCACTGTATTTACTTAGCATTTTTAAGAGTTCTTTTCCATCTTCATATTTCATCTATGTAAATTAGTCTATTCTGAAAAGACATGATAAAATAGAGCTCTGGAGAAAATGGTCCCACCAAATGAGACAGTACGCATACAGTTCAAGTTTCTCTTCAGCATAATAGAAAATATCTCTAGCGAGTGCCTGATTATAGAAGACGTCTTTGGACATTAAGCTATTTTGTTATAATTTTATCCTTAGGGGTATAAATACCTTCTCACCAGGAGATCCTGGAAAACCAATTCCAGGAAAACCTGCTGCTCCTTTGTCTCCTTTTTCACCTTTTTGTCCAGGGAAACCTGGTGTTCCTGGTGAACCTGGAATTCCCGGCAGACCCTTTTCTCCGGGTGTTCCTTGTAAGAAAAAAAGAAAAATGGGTGTATCAGATCTAGTGGTACCTTGACAGTGTTGAAAATGCATTTTTTGTGCTGTGTTAGCTCCTCAAAGCAAGAAAAAGCAACATAACTCACTAAAACAGGAAATGATTTAACTTTTGAGATTCACCAGAGCTTTACAGATAAAAGAAGTTGGTAATTTTGAATTCACAGAAAATAGAGGTGCTGCTAAAATACTCATTGAATGAAAGTATGTGCTAATTTGAACAATTTCTAAGATGGATACAGTGACAATAGTATTTTGGTGGAGATCTGTTCCCCTTTAGTGCCTGTCTTTCATTTCCTAAATACGCTGGGCACAAGGCCACCTGAACGAAGACAAATATTGAAATAGAGGTTCTCCATATTGAAATGGAGGTTCTTCTCATTCTATTCTTTATTTACTCTTTCCTCAACAGCACTCTTCCAGGAGCATTAGAGTTAATGTGAAATACAGGAACTCGCTGGACTATTCAAAAGAGAGGAAGTACATAAGACGCTTAATGCAATTCCCACATTGGCACAGAGAGAGAGACAGGCAGATATCACCTGAATAAATGGCTTGCACTGTATACACAAATTCTGTATATGGGCCTTCTTCTACCAAAGCACTATTTTACACTTGACTACAGAATCCACGTGTAGAAATTTAGGAAAACATTTTAAGTGATTTATTTGGATATTGTAGTAGGATTGAAATAGCAACTGAAGCACTACACCAATAAATACTCCATTAAGTCTCTCATAATGCTCCACATTCACTCAAGGAAAGCTAGAATAAAATAACCCCAGCTCTCAGTACCTGGCAAACCCATTTCACCAACTGATCCTTTTTGTCCTGGAATTCCTGGATCTCCTGGGTACCCTGGAGGCCCTTGATCACCTTTTGGTCCTGTGGAGAAATTAAAAGTCCTGTTAGTTACCGTGGTTGAAAATAACCTCACAAAAAATCCTTCCATTGATAGCTTCAGGCTTACCTGGATGTCCTGGAGTACCAGGTTCACCATCCTTCCCTGGAATTCCTGGTTCTCCATACTCCCCACGTAACCCTTTTTCTCCTGTTGCTCCATGGTCCCCTAGACACCAAGAACACAAAAGCAGTGAGATGAATCTTATTAAATGCTATTGCAATGCAGTGTAATACAAGGCTCCTTCTAGCTACTTTTTTATCCATTGCTTCTCTTTACTGAACGATGGATGAACCCAAGCTTCATAAATTGTAACAAAGCATTGCAAGGACTCGAGCAGAACACCAGTTTTCTCGTCACTAAAACCAGTGTTGAGGTAAGACTGCAAACTATTACAATTTTGAAGTTGTCTGTGCACATTACAAGGCAAGTTTTATCTTTAAAAGGAACTCAGTGCATTGAAAATGATGCATGTGTTGGATTAATGAGCTGCTTTGGAAATGCCAGACAATATCAGGTGTTAATAGAAAATATTGATTTGGTTGTTCTGCTGTCTAAGCAGCTACCAGGGATATGTGTGTGAGGAGCCAGGTCACAGGCAGAAATTTGGTGAATCCCCAGTTCCATCTAATTTTAAAGCATCTTCATCACTTCAGAAGGCTCCATCTGTGGCAGACCTGTTGTTCAGCTGAAATATCCCAGCTTTTCAGTCATAACCCTTTTTGTTGCATCTAGTTGATGAACAATAGGTTACTGAAGATAATTACCTGAAAGTTTTTAAGAGGATTTATTCCACAAAATCTCCAAATCTTAAGAACCAAAATTTTTCATTAAGCATCACTGACCAAAAGAAACAAACAAAAAAAGTGTGTTTTCCACAGCTTTTACAAAGCTTTAGAAGCTTTTAAAAACATTATGATAGTCATGACTAGAGAGATGGAGGAAGCTAGTAGAACAAGAAAGTTCTGGAATATAACTAGATTAATTTTTCTCTATAGCTGATAAATATCCTTGGGGTAAAGAGGATGAAAAGGAGAGAACATGAGCAGATGTTTGCAGGCTGGGGTCTGTTTGGAACCTAGCCTTCAGGACAGCATGAGCCAGGCTAACCTGCAGGTTGCATGTGCTCAGGAGAGGACAGAGGGGTCACACATGTTTGCAAGCACATGTCATTAGTGCTGGAGAAATAATCAAAGGATATCAAATAAATTAACCAATTAACCAGTTGAATTTATCATCACAGTTCTTTTGGTTTTTGTTTGTTGTTTTTTGTACGTGTGACCAGTGCGGCTAATTTTGATTTCTAGAAAGGAAACAAATCTAGTTATCAATCAGTCAGTCTACAGGCCACTAGGTAATTGACGAAAAACAGCCTACATGCATTTTTCTTAAAGCTTTTCACAAAACCACATGTATCAAAATCATAAATAAATGAGAAAAATACAATCTAGATTAAATCATTACAGGCAGGGAGCCTCACCAACCACAAAAGTGTTCTCATAAATGCTATCTCAGCTTAGGGATGGATGCAGTCCTGAGTATCTCTCCTCCCCGCATGCTCCTGACCTCTCATATTCCCTGGCCCCGGGTTTTCCAAACTAGGAGATAGTTCCTACTCATGGGCCTAGGTTTCCTTGAGACCACACCAGGACACACAGCCTATGCTTTATTCGGACCAGTAGTCCACGACCTGGTCAGAATGGATCAGAATGGATATCTAGACCAGAAAACTCTCCCATAGCCATTACTTGTGATTCTCTGCCAAATTAGAAAGGAATCCCATGGGCTCTGTGCCATGTCCAACAGAGAATAAACTGAAAAAAATCTATGAATAGCACTAAACTGGGAAGTATTGAAAGGTGAAAAGGATTAGACAGCAGAAGGATTTTGATGAATTGGTGAGAAGGTCAGAAATCTACACCCTAAAATTCAAAAACTGCATATACACTACATATTTGGGAAGGAGAAGTCAAAAGCATGAATACAAAAGGAGCAGAAACTGCACAGGCAACAGTCCACAAGAAAAGGACCAAGAATTATAGCTAAGCATAAACTGAAAATCATATTGCTTCAAAAAAGGCAAATCTCATTCTAGCAGGGCCAGGGTTGGAGTACTTCAGTTACCGTAGTGCACTCTAATGAGGATGCAGCTGAATTTGGGAGAATTCAGAAAAGGTAACAAGAATGATAATGGTTGTAGAAAATAAAATACACAATAAATGACTGATGGATTTGGATTAGGGAAATGACTTCACTGAGTTCCTTTCAGCTCTACACTTCTATCTTTATGAAAAATCAGTTACTATTTATTCAAAAACTCAGCCACTGTTCTGTGAAAATGTAAAACTGTCAAAATGTAAAATTCCATTTTTTCATAAAAAGCAAATTGTAGTATAAAGGGACAAATAATAAAAGTATATAAATTGTTTTTCTTCTTTCAAAAGAAAAAGAAGGTAGACAAAGCTCTTAGCTAAATTTTTGTGCAACAGTACAAATACGTACCTAAGAATGCACTGTCTGAAAAAAATTAATATCCTAGCCACCATTAGGTTTCTAAATAGCAACCGACTCTCATTCTCCTGTACATTTCAAGATAAATACATTTTTTAAGATGTGAGGTATGAGTGTCATACATGTGTTTCTCTTCTGAAATTTCTTCAGGTCCTGAAGAATCATCTGGGTGCCAAAAAGACTGTCCACTTGTTCTTAATATGAGATCTGTTGGTCTTCAGAGCAACAACAGTATTTCCGTCATACATGAAAGACAGCTTTCTTCTGCCAGAAAATCTAATTACTACTTTCAAAATTTATTATCTTTTGAGACAGTCTTCTGATGCAAGAGCAAAAAAATGGCTTTTAAAATGGGAACTTGAACTTTTTCATTCAAATCAAATTCTTTGTGTTTATAGAGCTGAAGGAGCTGGGAAAATACCTGGATTTGTAGTGTGATGTACTTTTATCTTGTTATATGACCACTAATTACACTCATCCATATTTAGAGATTAAATTACCTTTTTCTCCTTGATCTCCCTTTTGGCCTTTGAGACTAACCATGTCCATGCCATCCATGCTTCCAGGTTTTCCCGGGAGACCTACTTCACCTTTATCCCCCTTGACACCAGGATCACCTTGTGGTCCAATTACTCCTTTGAAACCCGGACTACCTGTAAAGAATAGCACAGAACATTACAGTGGCATATAAAATTCTGCAAAAAAATATATATTTATTTATTTTAATTAGGACTTCACAATAGCTCTATCAAAATAAAAGTAAATACTTTTTTTTCCAACCAAATGATTGGTTATCATTTTAATGTACTAGCTAGCCAATAAAACTTACTAAGGGTACCCCTTATGGCTTACTTCTTTGCTTACTCATACTAATTTTCCTAGTTTAAATGCACTTTTAATATTCAAACTGACATTCTAATCCAAGACTCTGGTTTCTACATGCCTTTCATCTGAGGTAGAATTAACAGACTATTGAGATAGCAATTCCCATCCAGTTTGGTCTCCTGGCATCTTAGTTGCTTAGAGGTTTGATGTCTTGTCTCTGCCTTCCTACAGTCAGCAAGAAGGGAGAGCAAGAGAAACCCACAGAGAATTACGCATTTGATGTCTATTAGACAGTATTCTCAAGACACAACAAATGTGTCTCTACCTAGGTATCTCTCATACAGATAGATGCTCAGGCTAATGTGTTATCATAGAACAGAATAATTAAGGTTAGAAGGTAGCTCCAGAGACCATTTAGATCAAGACCCTGCTTAATGTAGGATTAAGGCAGATTGCTTGGGTACCTGCCAAGGTTTGAATGTTTTTAGGGATGGATTTTCTCTGGGAACCACTTCCAGTGTCTGATCATCCCCCATAGCATTTTTTTTTTCCCTGAAGGCTGGATAAGCCTTGGTAGTTACTCTGTGGCATCCCAGATTTGGGCCTAGAATATGCAGGAAACTCCCAAATCAAGTTGGCAGATGCAAGTCTGTGAGAGGTAGTCTCCAAAAATTACGACTATCATGTTTCTTTTCATGCAGACAATTGGTTCAAGCTCATCTGCCTGCTATGCCTCGCTAGATGGTTCTTTTTCTTCCTCCTCACTGGTTCCCAAGGGAGCTGTTTTGAAGCTTCAGATATTCGTGCAGAGAATGAGCCTTTGGGCTGCTAGCAGGAGTCACTGTCTCCCAAGCCTTCCCCACCATGGCAGTCTCCATCAACCACCCACTGGGGACTAGTCTTTAACTGTCCCTCCACATTGTGGAGCTCTAGCTTTTGTCTCTCACAGGTCAACCTGTGAGTTGAATACTGTTCACCCTCCCTGGAGGTGTACAGTCTTTTCCTCTCCTCCTGCCACTCCATTCACCTAGTGACTCTGATGTTCAGATCTCTTTAAAGAGGCATAAACTTTATCCTACTCATTTCCAAATGAAGAATTTTTTTTCCCAATAGGTCTTACCTTTTTCACCAGGAAACCCTCGTTCTCCAACTGGTCCAGGAGACCCTGGCAATCCAGGAGTTCCCATAACTCCCATTTCTCCTTTGGCTCCTGAAAGGAAAGTGAAAAAACGATTAACAAGAAGATGACAGAGTAGCATAAAAAGAAGTAAGAGATATTGAATGACTTACGCCCTGTTACATCAGGAATTGAACTATTTAAGGAAAAATGGCATAAAGAAGATGGTGTCATTTAAAATATCCTGGCAGAGAAAATATTAGTAAATATAGTATCATGAAAAAAGGAGTGAAAAGGCATGCTACTGGGACTTAATAAAACAGTTGTCAAAGATGCAAGTTTCCAAGGCCAAGGATTACTTTTCTGAGGGTAAGGATGCTTTACCTGATGATCCTTTCGGTCCAACTGTCCCTTGTGGTCCAGGCAGGCCAGGTAACCCCACAGAGCCTGGTACTCCAGGTTGGCCCTGGCTACCTTTATCCCCTTTTGGTCCTGGCATGTCTAGACCTGGGATACCAGGAAAGCCCCTTTCTCCTTTTATTCCAGGAAATCCTATGAAAAATAGAAGAAAAAAAAGATTAGTACTTAATACAGGACACAGAATATCATTAATAGGGGGTACTCTACTTATAAAGTATTCCTGTGATTCATAATGTACATGGCATGTAATTACATAGCACAAAGCAAATTTATCTAGTAATGGTAACAAGACAGCAAAAAACTCCTCATTCCCCAAGTGCTGGACATATTACCTATGATCACAGGGAGATACTAAGAAAAAAGGGCAGGCATTTTGTCAAGATTTGCATGTGTCCCAAGCTTTGGCCCAGAGGGACAAGGCTGCTGACATCATCCTCGTGCCCTCCCACAGAGCTCAACCCCCACAACAGTTTATGAGAAGCACCTTTTCATCAATTGTCATCCATCTAAGCCAAAAAAATGCATTCAAGCAGCAGAGTGAGAGCATTTTTCTTTTACCTGGTGGTCCCTGGGGTCCTGGTTGCCCAGCAGGCCCTGGTGATCCCTGTGGTCCTAGTCCTGGTGCACCTGGAGAGCCCTGTAAACCTTGTATGCCGGGCAGGCCAGGGTCACCTATGTGGAAAGAAAAGAGACATGCAGTAAGTGTCCTCCAATATTATTGGAAAACTGCTTCAAGGAAGACACTACACAGGTGCTTTGGAAGCATTTGGGCAATAAAAAGTCATTTGGGGCTGAAATGCCTCCTGCCTGGGCCTAGACTGTTTGCGGCTAGTGACTGGTAGGCAACAGGAAGGAAAAGGGCAATATCCTGAGACAAAAGTGGTATCTAAATTTCAAATAGAGGTTTTCTGCATCTGAGGGAGAATGACTTTCAAATGTAATAGGAATACAGAAATACGTCTTATTTTTTCTTACTACATTACCTCGGAATCCTTGCTGACCCGGAATCCCTGGAAATCCTTTCT
>NW_010585216.1:165557-180215 GCF_000705375.1 Tinamus guttatus
CCAGCTGGACCTGGTGGGCCTGGTAATCCCTTAGGGCCTGGGAGACCTACTCCAGGTTCACCCTAACCACAGAAACAGAATAGATTAGGAGCCTATATATCAAACCCAAGAATGTTGACTGGCTGTTTTTAAACCATGCAACATACAACTTCAGGGCAGATGGGTAAGCAACCAAGAATTCAGGCCAACAACTTTGTTCCTTTGCATGTGTGAGGGAAAACATAACATATAATGGATGTTCACAGAAAAAAAAAAATGTACCAAAAACAGCAGACACCTACTTTTTGACCTTGTAAACCTGGGACACCGGGCAAACCATCCAGGCCAGGAGTTCCTGGAGTACCTGGCTGACCAGGAGAGCCAGGCTGACCTTGGAAACCTATGGAAAAAAACCAAAAGATCCATCATTGGTGACTCTGTCTGTAAGTGCCCTCTGTCATTTCTTCAAGCCAATAAATGATTAACTCCCTCACAGGGACATTCAGGATCTCGTTTGGTCAGTTTTGAATATATCCCAAGACAGAAACTCCATGCCCAATCTGGACAATATGTTCCACTGTTTGACAACCTTCATTTTTCTAATATTTAAAAGAACTTCCTATATTTCACTCTGTGCCTATTGCCTTTTGTCCTTTCACTGAGCATCACTGTGAAGAGTCTGATTCTGTCTTAATTCTTCAGGCATTTACCCAAACTGATATGATCTCTTCTCAAGGCTGAACAGTCTCGGTTCTCTCAGCCTATCCTCATATGCCAAAATCTCCAACCCCTTAATCATCCTTGTGGCTCTTTGCTGCATTATTTCCCTTCTACTGGGGACCCCAGAACTGCTCTGGATAAGCCCCAGGCAAGTCATTGGGCAGAGCTGCATTTCCCCAAGAGGGCCCTTGAAAAAAGTGTCTTTGATATGTCATTCCTTTCCTGATAGCACCAAAGAGCATACAAAAAAAGTTGACCTTATCTGTTCATCCCAGTCCTACTCTAGAAGGAAGTGGAGGCAAAAGTTTGATGTTTCTCTTTAAATGTTTCTGATCCTCACTGTTTGTTGGTGTGTGTAATCACAGTAGGCAGAGACAGAAGAGGCTTAGGAAGGGGGCTGACAAAGGAGGAAGTGGAGGTAGTCATAGGCAAAAGTTTGATGTTTCTCTTTAAATGTTTCTGATCCTCACTGTTTGCTGGTGTGTGTAATCACAGTATATGAAATAAGCAAGGCAGAGACAGAAGAGGCTTAGGAAGGGGGCTGACAAAGGCTGAAAATCCTGAATGATTAGCAGCAGCATTATAAAAAACATCTCCCCCAAAAAGTCAAACCAGAATGTGAACATTTTAGATACCCCATCAAGCTGATGTGTATATCCTGACAGGCCAGTGGCCATGCAGATAAGTCTAAGATTATGCTGAAAAGACTGGTATTCTGACCAAATCACTCCCAGCACCTTGGGACACAACACAACTGCTAACCCTAGCCCAAAGGTACCATAGTTATGTTATGATTCTTTGACAAATCTAAGACAATGCCTCAACTCTCAGCAAGGTCACTTCATCTCTCACCAACCTCAGATGCTGTGCTAAGATACTATATAAGATCTGTTTAGGATACTGTAACTCTTTCAGTTCTGGCACTAGCCTTGACACTGTCCACGTCTGCACAAATCAGATGTGCCTTCAGAGTTACGGCAATGATGGTGCTTGCATACCTTTCACATGAGAGGCTACTGGATCTTCCCAAATTTCCTGCCGCAGCCATGGCTGCATGGCAGTATACCCCTTCTCCAGATATATCACTTCTGTTAGTTACACGGATACCTGTATCTTACCTTTAGGTCCCGGAGGTCCAGGGAATCCTATACCTGGCTGCCCAACAGCACCTTTTTCTCCTGGCAGGCCGGGTCTTCCTGGTAGTCCAGGATTTCCTTTGTCACCTTTGGGGGGAAAAAAAAAAAAAAAAAAAAAGTTATGTTAAAGGCGAGCTTCTGAGGAACAGAACCATTATCAAGATCAAAACAAAGATTAAGAGGATACTGTACCTTGGGGTCCAGGGAAACCAGGTGGCCCAGGAAGGCCATCCGCCCCAGGAGGACCAGGGAGAGGAACTGTTCGTCCTGCTTCCCCTTTTGCCCCTGTGAATGTAAAGATGTACCAAGTATGTAAACTGATGAAATCAGGCGAGCTTCTGAGGAACAGAACCATTATCAAGATCAAAACAAAGATTAAGAGGATACTGTACCTTGGGGTCCAGGGAAACCAGGTGGCCCAGGAAGGCCATCCGCCCCAGGAGGACCAGGGAGAGGAACTGTTCGTCCTGCTTCCCCTTTTGCCCCTGTGAATGTAAAGATGTACCAAGTATGTAAACTGATGAAATCAAATGAGGAAATTTCACATAGTGAACAGCATTACTCAGGACATCCCTGAAATATTTTTTTATGAAAAAAAAAAAAAACAGAACTTGTAAGAAAAACCAAACCATTCTGCTTTGGCCTAAGAAACTCTCCAAGAAAACTGCCCTTACGTAGTTGGAAATGTACTGTTGAGATCAAACACAGAACTAAATTATTAATTCTTTTTCTTTTCACCTTAAATCCCAGTAATTCTCTAAGCTGTATCACTTAAAGTATTTTTTTAAGCATAACATAGTATTACCTGGAAGGCCGGGTAAACCTGGGGTTCCAGCAAAGCCTCTGTCTCCTTTGTCACCAGGTAACCCTGCTGAGCCTATCCCGGGAGGACCAGGAAAGCCTCTTTCACCACGGACTCCAGGGAATCCAGGCTGGCCGGGGGGACCACGTTCTCCTTTCAAGCCAGCTGTACCCTAATTTTTAGAAAGTATAATTGTATTTCTTGCCTGATTGGCAAGACAGGACGTGTTTTTCTCTTTGTCCAAACATTCTGTAGCTTGGATTTAGTACAGGGTACTTATTTTGAACACTGAAGAAAGTGGATTCTTTACCACTGAATTCAATGAAAACAAACAGGACTGGGTCCCGTATAGAAGGGCACAAGAAAACTCTACCTATTGTGTAATGCAGTTCAACTCAATACCTTCAAATAGCAGTTGAAGTCTGTACATCTGTTGTATGCAGGAAGAATGTTTAAGTATCTAAGAATTATTTAAAATGATGCCTTTTCCGCCCCCCCGCCTTTCTTTTGTAGCAAGGACTGTTCAAGAGACCTTGCAATGTACTGTCTGACCTGCCTGGACAGCCAAGGTCCAGGGCTTTCAGGGTATTTCTGTTGGAGAACACACTGATGATAGAACACAGTATTTCTCTGATGTAATATTTACAGAAAATGAAAAAAGCCCCATTTCCCCTACACCACAGGACAGGGCTTTATTGTCAGTGAGGAATCTGGGGACAAATTTGAGCTCCACATTCACACAAATTAAAATCCCTAGTGGGGCAAGAATTAGTTTCAAAAAGAAGAAAGTATGCTAGAAGAGAGTTATATCTTATCGTAATCATGTCTTTTTGCACTCCTTCAGTTATCTATAGAAAAAAAAAATCAGGTCCACTAGTTTTTACTATTAAGATAGAAAAAAGAGAGAAGGGAACAAAAATAATATCCATGTTCACCACTTTGTGGGGCAAGAAGCTCTGCTCTGCAGTCCTTGAAGTAACAAGTCAGCTCACTTATCTGCATGGTACGTATAATACGCCAAAATCTAACTCAGAAAAACTTTGCTGTTTAAGGATGCTATTCTTTACTGGTTCTAGGGAAAATGGAGTCCTCTTTTGAGGAGGCTAGGTACATTCCAGGTATGTACAAAACGCGATTCAGTGAATGAGGCCAATAAAATAAACCATATGTGGGATATAGGAACATGTGACTTCCAGGGAAAATGGAGTCCTCTTTTGAGGGGGCTAGGTACGTTTTAGGTATGTACAAAACACGATTTAGCGAATGAGGCCAATAAATATAAACCGTATGTGGGATATAGGAACATGTGACTTCTAAGCTGAAAGACAACATATACAAAACAGCTTATAAAAATAAAGAAATACACATACCGATGCTCCTTTCGGCCCCTGTGGACCTGGTAGGCCATCCTTTCCTGGTGTCCCTTCTCTTCCGGGAATACCTGGTTGACCTGGGAAACCAGGATCTCCCTTTTCGCCTTTCAGGATAGAGTCATAAGAAAAATCTCCTGGTTCTCCTTTTGCCCCAGGGCTGCCTGTAAGTCCTGGAGTTCCTGGGGGCCCCTGAAATGTGATAAATTCATATGTCACCAGGGGCCTCTCAAACAAAATTAAAGAGTAGACCCAAATTAAACAGACCATTAAGTCTTCAAACATGGAGGTTGGTCAAATGAAAATATTTTCTAGGAGAGAGAGGAAGGAAAAAGGAGCTATTGCAAAATTCACTGTCTTGATCATCTTATCCTCCTATCACTCCACAGGTTTATCATCTTACACGGTGCACCAAAATTTCTATCATTTACACAAGAACTGGAGGCAAAGACGCTGAAAAAGTGCTCTGAATTTTCAATAGACTGCCTGCTGGATTTCAGCTTGACCAGCTGGATAGGTATCAGCATAAGGGTAATCTAGGTTTCTTAAAACTGTCTTTTCAGAGCTTACATCTCTCCCTGTTCACATGTTCAAAAAAGGTTTTGCAAGATCTTCAGGACAGGAATCCCCTACATAATAACAGGATATTCAGTACTTTGAGAATTCCATTTTTTGCCTACATATTGTCCAGAATTTGTATGTACTTCTCCCATACAAACCGTATCTGTAATTCCAAGGATATCTGCTCTGCTCTGCTCACCAGGGTAGTAAAACACAAAATTCCTAGACAACATCCACTGCTTATGGCTTATGTGTTCCCTCCATTTAAGCCTGAAGCACAACACAGTCAAAGGCAATCTTTCCGTCGGCTTTGGCAGATACTAGATCAGACTGTGATGGTCTGGTCTTAAACGATGTGAGTCTAAGTAGTTTTTCCAAGCTAAAGCATGTGCTCAGTCTCTACTTGACTGAATTCTGTGAGGCAAAACAAGCTTAAAAGCATTTGGAATACTACGCAGCCCTTGTCTGATAAAACACATGAATAGAATTTAATAGACGATAAAGGGTAAATGTAAAGGTGTGGCAAAATATGTGTGAGTAAAATATCCCAGTCATTTAAAAGCAAAAATGTGTTAAGACACCCTCCTTTATTTTTCTCCATGGTTTCTTTCAGGAATCCAATTTATGTTACCGTAAATGAAGTCACTAAGTAACACCGTTAACACCACCAGGCTGGAAATTCAAAGGGGTAATTCATCTCAGCTAACACTAGACTAAAATTCAGGTATCCAGGCTTTATTTATACTCAAGAAAGAGGAACATGTTCCTCAAGTAAGTAATTTGTATAGGTAAGATAGTTTAATTTCTGAAGATGCTTATCACCACTGGTGATAGAGCAGCTTGCAAAACTCCGAAGTATTTTGAAGTTAGCAAACCTACCAAATGTGAATGTTGTTTAGAAGCTATGAGAAACTACATTGCAAAAAATGCTCATGTGGAAGGAGAAAACAGCCCCGAATAAACCAGGCTGGAAAGACTCTGACAAACCTTCAGTTTCCTTATATCAGGAAAGGTATTAAAATCCACATAATGATACAAGAATGTGTTCACTAATGTCAGTCTTTACAGGAGACTACAGGGAATGCATGGGCACTTAAGCTAGGCCCAACAAAATCAGCCATGTTAGTGCTTGTACAGTGTTAGGGGCAATTTGTGCTGCATTTTTGGCAAGTGCTATGCTTATGTGGCTATTCCTGGTATCCATCTTCACCCACTGGGAGCTGTGTTAAGCTGTGGCAGCATAATTTACACTATTGGGACATTATCCACTTTCACAGCCTTCCTTTATTTCTTGAAAACCACCTAACTTTCCTGCTAGCTATCTGCAAATTAGGTTTTATGATCTGACTATGCTGCACGAAGACTCCCAAGATTCAGAGAGTGTTGCAGCTAAGTGTTGCACTCTGCTATGACTTTAACTGTCCAGGCTGCGCTAGATGGCACTGCTTTCTCGCGCCCCTTTAATACATGCACGCACGGCAGCAGGGACATGGGAAAGACCCGCCGTAACCTGAGGAGGGCAGATCAGCATGTTTCACACAAAATCTCGTTTCTTGCCCAGCTCTGCTGCTTAGCTTGCTTAGCTGCAAGGTCAAGTGTCCTGCCAAGTTCATATGATGGATAAATAGAGAAATATAACCTGTTTCTGACAGCTCTTGTTTCCCTCATAGCTAGATCCCACTGCTTCTTAGTTTATTTTGCTAGGCATATTCACTTCCTTATTTTAATTATATCACTGTTCTGGTCTATTTTTAAACCACCACACTGAATGTTTTTTCATGACATGCCTAACAGGAAGTATATACAAAGTATTTGGAAAGGTATTACTTACAGGTACGCCTGGAAGTCCATCAAGTCCGGGTAAGCCTCTTTCACCTTTGAAGCCCGCTTGTCCCGGAAAACCTTATCAGAGAAATGAAAAATAGTATTCTATTTATTATATGCTTTTCTAAGTAGGTCATTTCCTGTGGAGTCTTTATGATCCTTCTCAAAATGTCTACTTCCATCCTTAGTTATAGCACTAATAATTGTCAGTGAAGTTGTCTGCGTGTATTAGAGTTCAAACTTGATAATGCATTTGACTTACAATGAAAATACATAATTCAACACATTTTATGAGCTGGACACCATGTTCTGAATTCACATCATTATTTAAAACTATTATTTAAAACATTGCAATAAATGTTGAATCTTCCTAAAACATATTCATTTTTTTAAACACCACTAAAACAAATATTAAGTATAATATCACTGTTTGTGAATGGCACTTTTCCGATATAGCAGCAGACAAATTGCTTCTTTTGACCATAGAATTTGATGCTAGAACTGGGAACGCATCAACTGCTGTGCCTGGGCACATAGTGGTAAATGATTTCCACATTATTCTTTTGCTTTCACAGTTTCTCTGAAAACATTTGGTCCACAGTTTTCAAAGACACTTCACTGTGACCAGTTCTGCACCCTTAGTAATTCTCATTGATTTGAGTGTGAATTTGGAACCAGGCCAATAAGAACATTCCATCCTTCTTTCATTAGTTTCACACACAATTTGATTAAATGGGACAGAAAATAATTATATAATGGTTTTGATTTGGTAGCTAATTTTGCCATGGATTTTTACCTGCTGGACCTGGTGGCCCTTGTGGTCCTGGCAATCCAGGAGGTCCTACTTCACATGTGGCACAGGATTCACCTTTGTCACCTAAAAATAACAATAATAATAGTAAATCTCTACGTCTCTTCACTTCCCATTAACTTCATCTCAGAATTCACATCTTCAATTGCCATGAACAGCTTTATGTACAGTTAAGAAGATAATACTCAACCCTGTCTTTCTAGCTTCTCTTCTCAAACTAAGCAAAGTTTGGGTCACACAACTCAATACAGGCACACACCACACCTTTTACTTATGCAAAACTCAAGCAACATCTTTAGCATCCATGGGTTATTTGTGTAACTAACATTACGCACCGTTTCTCTGGATCCAACCCAATCTTCTCATTATCTTGACAATTCCAAGCCCCAGGGTACAAAGTAGTAAAAAAAAAATAATAATAATAATAAAAATCACACATTAACTATGAAATTACCTTTCTCTCCCATCTCTCCTGGAAATCCATGCTGTCCTGGAGCTCCAGGTCTACCTGGCGCACCAGGTTCACCTGGCTGGCATTGATCAACCCCATCTGCAATTAAAGTGTAATAATAAAGAATATTGAAATTTTCCATTGTAAAGCTGTTTCTGTGAGTGTCATAGCTGAATATGTCTTCATGAATGGTGATGAGTCAGGGTACCATTTTATTTTCCTGTTTGTTTTGCTCTGAAAAAAAATTCTGGGACTTTATATTCCGACTCCATACATGCTACTTTGGAAATGTCTAAAATTAAATACAGGCTCTGCCAAAGTAACAACTTCCACATAAAATCCTATCCTTTAATCATAATTTTCAGCTAAGAAAAGTGCTTTAAATGAAAAAATGTATTTTTGACCCTGAAGATAATGGAGAATATTTCTTGAAAACCCAAAGAAAATTTTAGTAGATCTTTTTGCATATAGACCTTTGTTTTCAGTGTTTGGGAAGATTTCCTGTTCAAGAGTGGCTTGTCAGCACCTAACTTTTCCACATTACTAAAGTTTCCTGAAGACTACATATGTTGGAACTGGAATGGGTAACAAAACAAAATTCTTGGCAGAGTTGATATTAGAATAAAATGTATGCTTTTTCTATTAGATGTTATGACACAGGTTCTGATTCAATACAATCACACACCATTTTGGTCAAAGTCAGTGGTCAAAATTGGGCAAATAAAGTTAAATACAAATAAGAAAAAAAGTGTTTTCCATTAAAGAAATGTCTGGGGAAGAAGCAGAACTAAGCACTGACAGAAAATGGAAATTCTTATTACTAGGGGGGAAGGTATGATTTAGCTATTTAATTCTAGGTGTTGGATTCTGTAGTGACTCAATGGCAAACGTAGCAACAACTGTAAAGCAAGTGTTGACCCCATTCTCTCGTAAGA
The DNA here is from genome assembly GCF_000705375.1 of Tinamus guttatus. Next base: position 174,147 of record NW_010585216.1, read on the forward strand.
TGATTTCATTTTACAATAAAAACTTCTAGCAAATGGAAAAACTTAGTGCCTTAGTCTATAGTTCTTATATTTTTTCAATGATTATTACAAATATTAGAACTATAGACTTGTAAACCATGATACTTCACAGCTGTCTTTTGTAGTAAGAATATTATTAATATTTTAAAATTCTTTTTATTATGAACGTATAATATCTCCGAGATGACACATTAGAACACAGAAGAAACCAATGTATACCATGATAATTTCTATAGATATAAAGCATTTGTTTGCATGTAACGTAAGAGCCCACAACATATTTCTGAATACATTTTAAAAGTACTTATTTAGCAAGGAATCCTTGTCCCAGTCTGGAAATGAGCGGCTTGTTGCATCATGGAACAACTTTTACTTGACCTCAGCTCAGATACATTTCTTTCATGATATAGCTACATATTTTCACACATGTATTCTGCTCATAGCTTTTATAATCTCATCTCCTTTTTCTTCTTATGGGTATGCAAATGTTAACAATTTTTGGGACTTCATACCAAAAAGCAGCTGAGTGCTTTACCTACCTGTTACACCTGGAGGACCTGGTGGACCAGGCAACCCAGGAGGACCTGGGAAACCATCTCTGCCAGGAGGTCCAGGTAAAGGGAATCCTGGAGAACCCTTTTCACCTTTTTCACCTCTCTCTCCAGGGACACCAGGTGCTCCTACCCGGTCTGGAACAGGTCGACCTTTGGACAGAGTAAAATACACATGAAGAAAGTTGCCACTAAGACAATAACAATGTTATTATCAATTAAGTTAGCTTCCCTTACTTTTCAGAGCTCAAAGGAAAGATGGTACAGTAAGACCAAAAGGGACCGATCAATTTTTGCTAGGTAGAAAAGAGTAACCATAGAGGAGTTAACTGAGAGTATTTATTATACTTAGAAGCTATTACACTTTTCCTTATCTCATAATAAGGCAAATACATCTTAAAGGTATTTAGAAATAGACAGTATCTCTAAGAACCTCAGTTAATGCATTCAACAATGCTAACAGATTTCTGGAATGCTAAAATCAAACTGTTTGCAGGAATGAGGAGTAAATAATAAGAGAATCCATTAAATAGCCAGAAGAAAGCTACTTAAGAGCTCCTTTAAGTCGTTCATGCAGTTACACTTCAGTGAATTATTTTAGATAAACAATAATCATAAGACTTGATTGTGGAAACATTTTGATCTTTGAGAAGCATTGCAAGAAGGTATGAAAAGCCACACTAATCTCAATTTCTGCAGAGTAATGACAGAATAAGAACCACAATTATTTCTTGTCTTGTTATGCAGAATTCTTCATAGAATATCACAGCATCTCCTCCCTAAACAATGAAAAATTATCTGGCAACTCTCTGACACAGGCCCACACTAATTTCATTTTCAGCTTACTGTCAAGATGGAAAATGCAGGCAAAGAACAAGGTAATATTAATATCATGGTGGATGTGCTGTAGTCAAGTTTCTGCAGATGATTTGCTTCATTTATGAAAAACAAACATTGTGTCCAAATCCATGAACATGTGCACAACAGATAATAGTACTGTTATCATGGATGTAAATATATTGGAGTATGAGAAAAACAACCCTTTCAGGGAGAAGAAATATCTTTTATTGGTTATTATAGTTGAAAAAAGTCAGCGAGACTTCAGAAATTACCTTGATATTATAAATGATATTATTTCTCCCTACAAGCCTTCTTTTACTATATTTCTGAAAGTACCCATATAGCTGAAGTAAGTGCAAACCAAATTATTTGGAAGATTACATGCATTCATACACATATTTGTGCATGAGTATCCATATGTAGGTACAAATGTACATATTCATATTTTACAAGTTTTTTTCTGAGCAGGGAATCTAAAACTTCTGGGCTATCTCTGACAACCTGAGCACACTACCTGTTTTTCACTTTAAGCAGAAAGACTATTCCTCGTAAAAAGTTAGCAGGACTCTACACAGAGAACAAGGCATGATCACAACAGAGACATGAGAAAGGTAATCCACAGGAAAGGTATAAGGTGAGGAGCAGAGTCTCAGAGTGGTCCTTGCTCAGGTATCTGCAAGTCAGGGAATGACTGGAAGCAGTGAATGAAAACATCCCACAGGTGTCTTCACCCAGGAAGAACAAATGAAAAAAGTGAACAAAATCAGTGGCCCCAGATTCATACCTGGAGGACCTGGGATTCCTTGTATTCCAGGGAAACCTTAAAAAAAGAAGTTAAAAAAGAGAGGTTTTCAATTGTTCAGTGAAACAGGCAATGCCAACACCAGGCACCCTTTAGCACATATTATTTAAGTAAGCATCCTACAAGCACTGAGTGCTATCTTTTCCGCTGTCTTTCATTACCAGGGTAAGGTCTAGGATGGGGAAAATGGGGAACATTTTATCATTTCCCTCACTCTTTTAATCCATTATTGGAATGTAGTCTTATTTACAATGAGAAAAAGCATGTTTTCAGCAGTACATAACAAAACTGCAACAATGTAGTATCAATTAAATTAATGACTGGAACATTCAATTGTTATTAAATGTTTGGGCCTCAAAGGCACAAAGAAAGTGCAATTATAATTTCTTGTAAAAAAATATAAATAAAAACATAGCTCAGGCAAAAAGACAAGACAAAATACCTACCTTTTTCACCTTTTTGACCTTTCAGTCCTGGCAAGCCTGAAGCTCCAGGGTCTCCTTTTTCACCAAAAGAATCGACTGTTCCAGTATCTATAATCTGAATCACAGGACAAAGACTAGAAGGAAAAAGAGAGAGAGGAAAAAGAGAGATTTCCTTTTCTACTGGAATTCATTCATCTCAGCAGTAGGACTAACTTCAGAGCTTTACAATATTTCTCTCAACAAGAATGGTGTAAAGAAGCCATAACATAGTCTAAGCATTGAGGTTTGTATTGCCATTCATTTTAAAAGACTCTACTCGGGTAATTTTTGCCAGCCTCAATCTAAACATGACATACAGGATACTGTATTTACAGTAAGGAGTATGTACCACTTTTCAACCAAATTTAGATGTTGGAGAAGATGCGTGATCAATGATTTATCTCTTCTTGACTAATAGCAATTTCATTTTTTCCCTTGAAGTGTTAAAAAATTACATAGTGCCAAGCTAACAGACATACACATTTGAGCTCTCTTACGAATAGATGGACTGATAACGATTGTCCATCATTCTCATAGTCAAAAACATTCAAAATTCATATTCCTTAGGAATTCCCTTTCCAAATTTCAAACATGGGCTTTCAACTTTTCCTTCCATTAAGGAAAAACAATAATAGCATTTCTGATTTCAGTGAGATCAGAATATGCAGGGTTTTTTTTTCCTGATTGCTTGAGTGTGCTTTGACTTTCACAACATGTGTGTTTTCCTTTAAGCTCAAATAAAACAGGAATTTATTGTACTTACTCTTCCTGGAGGCCCTGGCAGACCTTGATCACCTTTTTCACCCTAAATTTAAACACATTTCACATTTTACATTGAACTTTTGCACAGTGTCTTTCAGTTATTTTCTGTATAATACATGAGATTTTCTTCATCACAGAATAAAATTTCCATAGCAAATCAACACTTTGCTACATATTCACAAATTTCAAATGCAAAAGACCCGTGAATTTACGACAAGTAGTAATTAGTTATAGTTCACGGAACTGTACTGCTTTACACTATATATATAAAGAGAATCTGATTTTGGGGAAGTACATTGTTACATTTGCTGGCTAAGCAAAGAGCTTATGTAATTAAAGACTGCACTAATCTATTCATATACTATATATAAATTAAGGACACCTAAGCAACTTTAATTTTGACATTTCCTAATCTCTGCATGATGTCTGCACAACATTCATTTAATATTAATTTAATATTGCTTTGTGCTCATTCGTTGTTTTAACAAAATCCTGTGAATAGGGCGCATGAATTTACTTTGGGCAATGGAAATTAAGAGTCCACACACCTTAAGACCAGGTTCACCGGGTCGTCCAGGAATCCCAAACCCGCCAGGCAAGCCCTGCGTGTGGAAGACAGCAAAACCAGATAACACAGATATAGCTGTAACTTAATTCTGGCACCATTAAAGTTGTAAAATTCACAAACCAGACACTAATTCACCAATAGCAACGATTTGATGTAAACAATTCAGAAGACAAGGAAATTTCAAACATCTGCAATAGATAATCAAGTTTTGTTTAAAATATAAGAGTATAGGAAATTTAGAAAAAAAAACACATACGGGTTCTCCTTTTGGTCCTGGTTCACCATCTTTTCCAGGCTTTCCCTGTAAAACAGCAAGTTTCACTCTTAACAGACTGACACGAATATACAATTGCTATATCCAGTGGGTGAAACACTAAAACAACCACAATCATTTGCTATTTCATTAATGATTACTAAGTTTAATTAATTTATGGAAACAACACAATGACTGCCAACTATGTCATTGATAAAGGTGAGCATACTTACACGTGGACCAGGTTTCCCAGGTTCACCCTTGTCCCCTTTGAAACCTGAGCCTGGCAATCCCTGGAAAACAAAAAACCCACTACATTCAGAATACTGACATACTCTGCCATAATTCTGCTTTTATCTATCAGCTATCGTCAGGGTCACCATTAGATTCTTTACAATTCTCACTACACATGGTAAGAAATCTTCTCCCTAATACTTACTGGGATACCCTGTTCACCCTTTTCACCAGGATCACCCTAAGAAAATAGAAAAAGAAAAGTAGATTAATAAGCGAATATATATCCATAGTTCATTTAGGCTGCAAGTCATTTACTTTTTCTTTACCTTAGAGATACAGAACATTTAACCACGTTCCCCCCTTAAAAATATGTGCTTAATAGTATGATATGCAAGAAGTCAGACTAAACACATTAAAAAAAATACTAATATAAGTTGCTCGTAGTGTCTGATTCAGTATTTGTAGAACTCATTAGTACTCAGGTTCCATCAATGTGATTCCATAAATGAAAAGCCCAGCATAAGTTATTTAATTCAAATTTTTAGAACATTGGGAGTTTACCAGACTGCGCTTATCAATCATCCTTCCTATTTATGAAGTTGTCATCAGATTTTCAGAGAAACTTCTAGAAAGACCATCAAAATTGATTATATAAAATAGCGAGAACATTTTTAAAAATTGACTGCAAGTAACTTAATGTTACCTTTTTCTCTAGTTAGCTAGTTAGCTACCTGGTTATCCCTTAAACAAGAATGAAACAGGTGTAATCATTTAAAGTCTCACCTTTTCTCCTCTGATGATTTCACTTCCTTTCTCTTTCATATGTGGAGCTGGGCCTGGAGGTCCAGGGGGGCCCCTAACTCCTTGTTCTCCCTGTTAACACCAAATCCAGCACTCTTCATTAGAAACAGTCCTGACACTGAGAACAATCCTTATTAAGATCCATAGAATAAAAGAGCACATTCACTTTTAAAAATACAGGTTTTAATTTTTTTTTCAGCAAAATCAGCCAGATAAGGTTTGCATACACAGTTACAGCAGACACAGCATGGGAATCTTGTCTCTTTTTAGATGGTAAAAGGAGTATCTTTTAACAGTAAAACATGTCCAAAAGGGCTGATACATACCTGCCAAGCAGCACTACCTAGTAATACCGTTCCTTCTTCGCTAAAGACAAACCTGAGCAGTTCAAGCACTTCTAATATCAACAGTTTCCAAGCAATTTTATGATATGCTAATCTCAACAGTGCATCATATCGAAAAAAAAGTATCTATTAGGAATAGAGTGTCTCCAGACATAAAAGGTTCCATAAACAAAAACAAACAAAACAAAACAAAGGAGGAAAAGAAAAAGAAAGAAAAAGTAAAAACACTAAGGTAACATGATTAACTTATACTCAAAAAGGCCTCCACCAGTGATAATCATTGAGGAGTTTCTGGATAAGACAAAGTCAAGCACTCAAACAATCAATTTACTGAAATATAACTCATGACACCAAGTATTTTTTGGCTCCTGAAAATGCAACATAAAACTCACTAGCTGAGACCTCTGTGGGAGAAGTCGTACATTAATA
>NW_010585241.1:0-29246 GCF_000705375.1 Tinamus guttatus
TTTTTTTTTTCAGGGAGCAATTTTGAGAAAAAGCAGAAGATATATTTTCTATATTGAGGAAAGAGAGAAAAGAGAAAATTCTACTCTTTTGCCCCATCTCCCAGTTAAAACTAGAGGTTCCTGCAAAATAATAAAACAATTTTATAGCAGGAAGCCAGGAAATGGGTTACTTCACATTACGCCCATTGATAGAGCAGTTAAATGCAGCAAACCCAAGACTTTGCATAAGTCAAACAGTTATTGTAACCTAGGCAAGTCGCTACTACTACAAAAACACATCCATGCTTGGTGCAGAAGAGCTTTGCCACCTGTCCTGAACTACGGGAAGCTGTGGAAATGCAGCTATACCTACACTATAGTCAATAGTCTTTGTAACGTCAATGAACCTTGGACGTCAAGCATTGACGTTCCAAGGCAGCAGGATACTAAATGATGGCTCAGTTGAACTGCATCATCAAGTGGATCAGGCCTGTAAACAGGAGTCCCTTCCACTGGGCATCTTCCATGCGTTTCGGCAAGCCCGACCGGAGCGGGTTGGGAGCCATCGACATGAACCGCGTAACCATGACCAGTTACCAACTTTTTTCCTCTGAATGACCTTTTGTTGAAACGTAAGCTCTCTTGTTTTTTTAAATCACCACATAAGCTTATAAGTAATATTTCTGAGAGGAGAGAATGTTCGATATAACAAAATAATGATGAAAATCTCATTTGCTTAATAAAATTCCCTTGATTTTAAATCAAAACTGATCTCCATCCATTTGAACTTTAACTACCTAATTTTGTCTCGCATTTCAGATAACACATGGTAAATGCAATTTGTCATCATAAACGTATTATTATTTAATCATATGAAAGTTTGGGTTTATCTTGAGAAAATATTTATAGTAGTTTTAATACACGGAATCCATTCTTGACAGAAATGATGAAACAGATTTATCACCCTTGACAAATTATATTGCAAAACGTCCTCTCCTGACTGCTCACCATAGAAATATTAACAATGTACATGACGGGCACGCTACCTGCAAGTCTCATTTCTTTGAGCCTGCATCATGGCACCTTCAAATCCCTTTTCATGGAGACTATACAGTACTTAACAATGTGAGATAGTTATAAGAGTAATTCTATGAATGACTGAAACCTGTAGCCCTTTAAATCAAACTAAGTAGTGCTTTATTAAAGTGCCCAGCAAATCAATCTAAATCCAAGGATAATAAAGCCCTAATCAGGTGGTAGAAAAAATAATAGGTTGTCATGCATGAGGAAAAATAGGCAATCATGGAATGTTTTCTTTAATTAGGTTGTGTAAAGTGGAGGGACTGAGTAGGAACTGGCAAGACATTCATCATGAGCAAGGTGGGAAATTATTTAGATTACTGAGGAAAGAAAATGGTGTGAGATACACGAAGATTTGACTGGACAGAAAATTAAAACTCTATTGCTATTCATGTCACTTACATTGGGCAATTTATTGACAGATAAGGATTTTCAAAGGAGTATGAATCTTGAAAATTCAACGGTTTAAAGATCAAATACAACTTATTCTAACTTTTATTGGTGTTATTGCATGTAGGTTCTGCCTGGAGTTCCTAGAGGGACAGGTGGGACATTCATCTTCATAGATTTTAGGTGAGGAAATAATGTGGATTCAACTGCTAGTTTAAACTAAAATGGTTATCCGGTACCAGGTCATTGGTATTAAAACTACTTTACTAATTACAAACACTACCAGACAGATTATTGAGATAATCAAATAAGTTCCTAAAGTTAGGGGAACTGACTCAGTACACTTAATTATTAGTATTACATTACAGTATTAGAATGATTTGTGAGCCATCCAGTGCTGAATTTAGCTCTGTTCTGCACAAAAAATATCAAGAGTGTGAAGATAAAATATAAAAGGTCATCAAAACCAACTGAAAAAAATGTCCTGGATCACTTCAGACACATGTCACCTTAGGATATTATAGCGCAGTTTAATTTAATTTTTCAGGCCATACAGCATACACAGATAGAGGACTCCTGATTACACGTCAGTAGTGGCCTAAGAGATCTTTCTAGTCTCTGTCTTCTCTCAGTTTACCAAGATGTTATCACAGTACACTAGTGACTATTTATAAGTATTTTGGAATTCCGAAATATTCTAGATACTATCTAAAAGGTAATTGTTTTTCATTTTCTTCTTATTGGTCAATGAGAAAGTGAGACCTTGGTTCTCTGTGGTCCTTTCTTTCACTGTTATGATCACTGGTGGCTTCCATACCATAAACGCAGAGTCTCGAATGCTAACCTTAACCATAAAAGTTGGCTCTTCATAAAAGCAATATAATAGCGGAAATAATTTTGAACTTAATCGGACTTTAAAACTATCTTCTTATCAGCAGAGTTAAAGGTTCATCAAAATTGAGGCAAAATCCAAGAACTTAAAAGTTTTGCTTAACTCAAAGCTCATTATTTTATTTTAAAAAATGCAGTTGAGGGCCTTTTCAGGAATGAAATACACTCTACAGATTTTCTTGGAGCAATCAACTTGTTACCCACTTTGGAGTCAAGGACTCCAAAAAAGCAGACCCCCGAGCAGCCCGCGCCACGGGCAGGCTGGCAGCAGATCAGAGCACTGCCACACAGCCACCAAAATCCACCCGTTTCTGCCCAGAACTTCGATGAAATGATAAAGTCCAGTTCAAAAAACTTTTGAGCAGAAACATTTTAACCAGGCCTAGCCTCGTACATATTCTATTCCTCAGGTAAGATGACGCAGTTATTGCCAGACTTTTGAATGACTTTTCTTTAGAGAGATTTTTCAGAAAAACAAAATTTGCGTTTTAAAGCTGGTCTCAGCCCACACCAAGTTATTGCTCATTTAGAATAGCATTTTAGAATAGCAGTTCAACTCATATCTTTGGATAGTGGTGAATTTTCTTCCTTGCGTGCTATTTCAGAAGGAGTAAAAATGCTTTATGAAAAAATAACACATAGAAAAAAAAAAGTTTCTTGGTAATTTGCTGCTTGTTAACTGGCCTGACCGCCAGGATCAGTGCTCGGGGTTGCTTCCATGGCTGCCTGGCCAAGCAGGAACGCGAAGAGCCAACGGAGCAGGTCAAAGCCAAGCAGGAGAGCTGCTACCTCCAGTCCAGCAGTCATGGAGAACCGACCTACAAATCACTTGTCACCAACTTTGATCCACCTTGTTTCAGGTGGCTTCCTCGCTGTCTATTATTTCTGCCAAGGGACCCGTGAAAATTAAATACAGACCCCATCAATGCTTGAGTGACCCAGTGCTCCATCATACCAGCAGCGTAATAGCAATAAATCATTTCAACTTTAATCTATTGTTATTGATGAATGTACAATTATTTGTCATCTAATATGCTGAAAATGATGACCAAAGAAATAGATCAACTTTTTTCTTCTTCCAAGTACGGCATTGATGGATTGTATCCCTAAGCTGTTATTACACTTATAATGTACTCTTCTGCTATGACAGCACAGCTAGTTTTTTAATCATTCCATAGTAATCAACTTAAGACAACATAGCAAGACTCATAACTCATGTTCTTTTCATTTTTGGCAGTGATGGGAAATGAAAATGTTTTTATTCTTTTGAAATGATTCTTACCTGACTAGGCTGAAGATTGCTTTAAAATTGTAAATAAATGGTTGTTTATTGAGCTGGAACTGAAAAGTGACACATTAAAATGCCTGTTTCTGAAGAAAAAATAATAATTTAGGCCTGAGTGGAGCTAGAGTTGGTTAAAAAAAATACTTTGTTTCTCTTTTAACTGGTTCACTGCTAACTAAAAACCAGTACTTGCTGGTAAAGTTATACAAGCAACACTACCATCATATTTAAGGCAGCAAAATATGTCTTTACAGACACAGTGTATTAGTAACTAAAGTAATGTTTTCAAAAGCTCCTTCTGGAAACCTGCTGTGGACGTGGGAGCCCATTTTTTGCTTGCAAGTCAGGAGTAAAACAAGAAAGATGTCCTAGAATCAGTGCTCTGCTTAAGTGTGGTAGGTGAACTGGAACCTGTAAACATTTCTTGGAAGAAAAGACATATGAATTCATTTCCCAAGGCACTGTAAGCATATGAGGAGCAGACCCTGCTTCTTAGCAATTACCACACCTCTGAAATGTCTATATAATATAAGAACAAGAGACAATTTTATTACATCAAAATGCTTCTAGGCAGATGTTCCTTGATCGCATGCCTGTCAATACATGGCATTGTGGCACGACTAAAAAACACACTAATAAATAAAATTGTTTAACATGTTGATTCTGATCCATATGTATATACATATACATTTTGCAGGACTTGGCCCATTAAATATGATTTGGATCTTAATGCATTTTTTTTTTCTATTTTAAAATACCTAGGCTAAAGAAGATGACCTAGAGAACATAAAGGGTCTGTCCCTGTAACAGAATATATTGGACATATGAGAAGTCTTCAACAGAAGCATTTCTGTGTTATCCAGCAGCCTAAACTATGGTCTTTCTGCATAAGCCCCAGGGTTAGACAGTCACAGAAATACGGGATATTCAGTGTCGCGGTTAAAATAGTTGGAGATGGACATATCTAATCTAATTAATCTAATCTATTAATCTAATCTAATACCTAATCTACATTTTTTCGGAGCAGAAAAAGACCTACATATGGTTTTCGCCGTGATCTGACTCTGTTCTCCTCTTGCCCAGCTCCCACTGTGATTTACCCCACTGATTCATGCAGGTAGATGTTGTTTTGGGCAACCATTCATCCTTCTGCCCTCCGCTGATTTGTAATGAAAATCCCTTTCTTTCCCTTGCAGCAACAGATCTGCTGCTTTTATTTTACCTTTGAGAGTTCTTAATTGCTGTCCTTTCATCCTATTTATCACTTGTTTGTAAATAATAAACTCGTTTGCTTTTCTTTCATCTCTGTCTTCCCATCACTCTGATTGTATCAGCTTCTGGGAAAAAGAAAAAAAAATCATTTTTGGACGATGTTGCAGAGAGAAGTCCAATATGAGGATATTAAAAAAGTCTTTCACTGTGTGTTTGCCATAACCAAATTAGAGGTTTTACTGAAGTTTTGTGATAGTGTAATGCTGGTAACACAAGTTCTCCAAGTGATTTTTACATAAGACACTTATTTTCTTAAACTTGTAAGGCATTCCACCCTCATCTGAAGTCTTCAAATGATGGGGAATCCAGATAGTTTTTTAAGAATAGTATGATTTAATTCTCCAGGTCAAGAATTTGATAATGAAACTTGACCTTACTTTCATTTCCTTTTCACTGTCATTAACATAACTTCAGTAAATGAAATGGAAACTAAAGACAGGCCTAAATGGCCAAAATGTTCAAAAAGAATACTCCACTATTTATTGAGGAGTAGCATAAAACACCCTTAAAAACCCTAAAATTTAATTTTATACCCTAAAAAAGAGGCCTTAAAATTTAATTTGCTTTACACAATTAATACGGTTCGCACCTCAAACTGCAGATGATGACTTCATCCTTCATCACCAAGCACAGGCAACAGGGCACCTCAACCCACGTGGAGCTCAGCAGCAGTGGGGTCTTCTTTGCAGCACGGGAAAGGGAAAGGACCTTGTCCTACAGATTGCAAGATCTCCTTTAGGAGGCAAATACTTTCCTGTCACCTGTGAAAGACGATTTGGCAACACCAGATCAGACAAGAGCCAAGAAGCCAAAGCAGGAAGGAGTTTTTGAATGATGGAGAGGAGGTGATGCTGGAGCTTAGGTAACTACGAGTTGGCGAAGAATCTGCACCATTTTTTGATGTTATTTTTGATACGCACCATGGATCCAGGACCCAACTTGCTTTGCCTAGACTTTCCTGCCACCTTTGAAGGAAAAATCTTCTACTTACAAACTGGTCTCCTGCTTTACTGTTTGCTAATTACAGCCAATGCAGACTAGCATAAGAAGAGAAGTAATTTCTTAAGTAACCAAGCTCCAAGACAGTAAAGATAATATAATTTAAGCCCCATATCTTAGATTTTATCTCAAAACTCCCCAACAGGCAAAGCAGTTCCCTGAGGGCTGATTGTGGTATTTTTCTCAAGTGACCATTCATTCAGTGAATCGGGCACCACTTTGTGCCACAAACTAAGGCAAGATTAAAATAAATTGGGAAGGAGCGGGAGTGAATGGGGGTATCCTGGTGGCCACACCAAATGCATGAACCTCCTACTTGTTCATGCACTTTGGAGCCTTTCCAAGGATCATTTCTTCAAAGAAACCGGCCTCTCCACTGTGACGCTGCACTCTTCTTTCCCAAGCACACCAGAACTCAAATCCAGTCTCCTCCAGAAGAAGAATTAAAGTGAAAATGCTGCTGTAAGCAATGAGAAATGTAGATTACTGAATTTAATGAGCCCCCACACACAAATCACTGACTTGTTGGGTTTCAAAGGTCATCTCTGGCTTCTGATATATTCCATTTCACAATGGCTGGGCTCTCGCAAGGCTGAAATGGAGCCTATATCTCACAGAGATTAGTTTGGGGTGCTCTGGTGGGAACACCATACAAGTAAAGCAATCAGTCTAAAAAAGCACAAGAACAGGCTATCTTGTTACACGGGAAATTCAAGAATCTACTATTTGTCTTCTATCCTAAATGTACAATAAGGTTCATAAATTTCCCCTAAAAAAGTCCTTTCAGTGTTTGTGGTTTAAAAAAATAACGAGTAAAATTGAAAAGTTTTGCTACAATCATAAGTCAAACGAGGAAACTACAATATGCAATGTATTTAAGAAAAGATTTAAAACAAAAATGGAAATCCCATGAACGTATTGCCTCCATTAGAAAGATTATGAATACCAGTCCTAAAACTCCTTTTAGTCATTCCTTATGAAGCCTAAGATAGGGAGAAAGTACTGGAATAGCAGATTTTTTTCCTCAGTTCTTCAAAATTCTCTGAATTTGGTCAAGGGTTTTTAAAATTACTCACTGGAGGAAGTACAACACGATTTTACATATGCCCATAGCAGGATGAAAGCCACTGAAGGATGGGGCATGTGTAGGGGCATGCTAATAACAGCTCTCCCCACAATAAGGCATGAAATAAATTCATACCTGCTCAATATATATTCAAAGTTTCTTTATAGATAGTCCAATTCCCAAACAGTCACACGATATACAATATACATTTCTAATATATAAATGGTTTTCTAAAAAGACCATATTCTTAAAGACCTTTGCCCCCTACATGCTTTGCCTGCGTTGTCCTCTACTTGTTGCAAAGGCTTGTAGTGGCTTTCCTTGCATTATTTGCACTGATCATAGAAAAGCATTTCTTTAAAATAAACAATATAAAAGTATCAGAATAAGAGAGAATGAGATCACTACCAACAAGAACAACTAATTCCAGAAGAAAAAATACTATATAGATTTCACCAAAAGCATTGAACATCCAAAATCTCAAATCTCCTTTTTGTGATGAAATTTTTGGATAGTATTGACCATGTCTTTTTTAATGAGAATTGACTCAAAACTAATTAATACAAAATAATGCTTTTAAAATAACAATAAAATATGACTCAACCTATAATACCTAAAGTACTGTCCATATAGCCAGCAAACAGTCTAAGCTATATGTGCTTTTGCACAGTATTTGTTTATGAATGTACCGAGTTGTTTGGTGCTCTGAGCCTTTAGCCATCATTATCAGTTATCTTTAGGGGTAATCATTTTTCTTAAAATCATGACCCATTTGATATCTTTAAAACAGCAACATTAATTTTCATTTGTCACATAGTAGGGTATAAATTGACTAAATGTTAATAGCATTCTTCTTGAGTAATCAGTTCTACATGATTAACCTAAAAATTGCCAAAATGTTGTTTACTATTCATTTGTATCTGAAGAGAGAGAGATCCACGATGAGTTAGACAGAGCTGGATTAATTTAGTTTCTGATCTGTATTAAAACTTGCCAGAATGATTCATAATCATTTTACTCAATATTTATCCTGACAAAACAATTTAATCCCGAGTGCTGCGCACAGGGTAATAATGCTGCCGAAAAGCAGCACTGCTCTTTTGCTTGCTTGCAATGTGCTTTAATATACAAAATAAAAAGGTAGGTATGTTTGTTTATTTAGAGTTTTTTTTTTTTAATAGGACATTGCAATCTTAACTTTTTCCCATTTTTCCCTTACTACAGGAGGATATAGTTGATGGTCTTTATCACCATCTAGTGGATCCAATTCCTTACAGCAAGACACAACTATATCAAAGAACAGAGGCAAAAAACATTTCATCTGTCGTATACAGGAGGTTTCTCTGTCCTAGGAAGGATATAGAACACAGATTGGATTTACTTTTTGCATTGGAACCAGTATTGCAACCACATCACCTCATTTCACATATCACACTGCAGAAAGTTCTGATGTGATAGAACCAGTTCATAAATGGACATTTCTGCCCACAACTTGGAGGTGGGAAAAAGAGGAGGGCACTGCATGGGTAATTGGGATCACATTTGGCTTTAGCCTTTGGATACTAACCAAATGTTGAGTATTTTTTAGACCCTGACCTCAACACACTCTCTGGTGAGAATGTGTCCATCATCCAACGCCATGGAGCATAAGGGCTCCACCAGGGCCACACGCCCCATGGAAGGACAGTGGAAATACAAATAGGTAGAAAAAGGTCGAATTACTTAAATCGGCTTTTAAACGGGACTATAAAGCTGCCTGGCCCCCCTGCAGTGGGTGCACATCACCTTGCTCTCCAGGGTCCCGGCACATGCAAGGTCCAAAAATGCAGGATACCCCATGGAAGGACAATGGAAATACAAATAAGTAGAAAAGGGCCGAATGACTTAAATTGGGTTTTAAATGGGACTATAAAGCTGCCTGGCAGGGTCCTGGCACATGCAAGGTCCAAAAATGCAGGAAATCACACATTAACTTCTATACGTAGGAATGAACACTGCACCCAGGGAGCCCTCACCATGCCGAGCACGGGCCTCTGCACCAGCAAAGTGCCCTTTCCCACCAACCACGGTTTTATTTTAAACTCTGGCCTTTAAAGAATGAGGAAAAATGTAAAAAAAAAGAAAAAGAGAAAAAAAAAGAAAAAGCAAGAGCCCCAAGGGGCTGCTGCCACTGACACCCAGCAGCGGGACCATGTCCTTCCTGGAGGCACCTCTGATTTTGCACCTGATTAAATAGGAACTCGGGGTTGGGGCCACGCTCCTGGTGACTCAGTGATCTGGTTGACTGGCTGACAAGCTCCACAGGGGAGAGTGCGATGTACTCGTGTGCCCCAATTAGCACTGCTAATTGGGGCACAAAATCTGGACAAAAAAAAAAAAAAAAAAGTTCAATTTACGGCAGCCGCCGTAGCGGGAGCAGCGAGCGCGTGAAATGCTGCCTACGTGGAGGCACAAGTTTTGTGCTGTTATCTGAACTGTTCCATGCAATGGGACTCAGAACGGTGCATTTCTCCACGCACACCCCACATGAGAGCCAGGAAAAGCGGCCACGCAGATTCCATCAGGGAATATCTCAGGACTTGGGGATGCATCCTGGAGAGTGGCAGTGCCATCCCATGCCAGCAGCAGCCTCCGCCTGCTCTCTTATCCCCAGCTTCAGTGAGTTTCTAAAGAAGGCTAAATTTTAGGGAAAAAAGAGCCATAATGCAGTATCTGAAATATTTTTGATCATATCAAGTTTTTCTTAAAATAACATAGTAGGCCAAAGAAGAGAGTTTTCTTTATTAAAATATACACAAAATTACTTAGGCCTTTATGTAAGTATTTCAGCTGTATGAGAGATAGCACAGGTACTAAATGAAGACTCTTAACTCTTTTAACACTATCATTCTGGTATTTGCATACTGAAATGGCAATTCCGATGCTTAACTGCTATGAGCATGCATTAATATCTGTTCTGCATCCATGGTTGTAAGTTAACTTTTTGTGTAAATATAGGCAAGAAATAATTTGTATACTTTGCAAGTGCAAAAATTAGTTCTTTTAAAATCTAGGGATCCTTCCTCAGTCTTTTTTGTGGCTGATACTCCCTGTAGAATCCCAGATCTGAATATAAACGCTTATCAATTCAAGGAAGACATGTAAAATAAACAGCCTAGAAAATGAGATGCTTTTCGCTGGTTTATTATGCCATTTGATAACCCCGTAAAAGAATTACTGTACACTTCTTCCAGTGAAAAAACTCTCCACTTCAGAAGCACAAACTGATTTTATTTTGATCTATTATAATAATAAAAGAACAATTACCTCCTTCCTAGTAGCTTCTAGCCTAAATCACCTTACGTGCTTAATTCAGTATATTAAAAAAAGAAAAACAGTGTTCACAAAGTGCCATCTTGCACTGCTCCTGTGATACCCCCAGAACAGTTTGAAAGCTGGTGCACGACACACACCAGAAGCCACCACCAACCCAGCCCTCCGGCCAGGCGGTCGTTTAACCTACACGTCACATTAAGTTTAATGAAACTACAGAGATGCCTAAATTTGAGCACATACCTTGATCAGCTGAGGCTTAAAACATTGTGTTTATTTTGCTTATTATGTTTTCCATAACTCAGGGCCGGACAGCACGTCCTGAACGTGGATGGGAAGAGTACGATGTGCATTAACACACACGCATATCTGAAAACAAATACATATAAAGAACAATCGTTTAGGTGAGGCAATGCATATCTGAAAACAAATAAAGAACAATCGTTTAGGTGAGGCAAATAAATTCCCACTTTTTTTTCTACAGTAAAATGGATATGCTCAAAAGGGCAAAAAAGAGGTTGCTAAAAAGCAAATCCCAAAAGGGAGGGACAGAAAGCAATTGGGGTGGCCAGGAAGGGCAAACTTTGCAGCAGTAATTAATATGGAAATAACTATTTAATCTGAAGAAAGCACGGCATATGTTTAGGTCACTCTAACTCGGGAAATCTTTTCTAAGCCGAATCTTTAAAGGAGGATGACTTAAATTAATAGGTACAAATGCCCAGGCTGCACAGCAGTGATGGCAAGTACAGACCCAAATCAACGGGGCAAGGAGAGGATTTTCCAAAGCACAACCTGACCCTGCAGCACCCTCTCTTAAGAGAGGACAAAAAAGAAAGGATGTTCCTAGAAAATCCTGCCTATTGACACAAGCACGTGGGTGGGCAAATGCAAAGCCAGCTATTTCTTCTCACGCATTGCTCCCTCGCAGCACGTTTCGGAAGGGGACAGAGCAGTGACAGTCACCAGGGCCACGCAGCCTTATGAAACCTGCTCCTCGCTGCCTTACGGGCAACATCAACCCAGCGCTGGGCAAATCCCCGCGTCTCACGCGAGTCCCTCTGCCCTCGGGATGCTCCCTAGCAAGGGCAAACGCTGCCTGGCTCCATTGCCGCGGAGAGGACACAATTTCTGGTGTTCACCTGCAAAAAGAGCCCTTCATGGTGGCCGAGCGAATGGGCGGCAATGCTGCGGGGACGGCACCGCCACAGAGCTCGCCCCAGGTCTATAGGAAACACTGGGCTGCAAATAACACACTGCCCCTTCATTAAATAATTAGATATTAGCAGAGAGACGCTGATTAGCATGCACTGATATTTCCTCTCTTGACTTTCTCGCTGAGGTCACCCCCCAATCCAGCGCCGAAGGGGACGGAGGGAGACAGTGCATGGGCATGGCTGCATAAAGAAGCCTTTCATTAACCTTGGTGACCCCCATAATTTCGTGTGGCAGCAGCTAATCAAGGACTCACTGACATCACCGATGGGGAAAAGCTCTCCTGGGGGACCCATCACTCCTTGCAAGGCTAAAGTCAACGTTGGCACCAGGTGCTTACGTATATTTTGTAAGTAAATAAAGTGCTACGGCACTATTTTTAATTAGCACTGAAATACAGGTTTTTACTGTTTTATTGTTTACTTTCCAGTGTGGTGGAGATCCTAGTGAAACGATGCAGTCCTTGGCCATCCCCCTTCTGCAGAAGTTGTCACTTTGCAGACACAAGCAGGTTTAATCATCCTTTCCCTGACTTCTGCTCTGCAGCTTTCCTAACCTTGCTGACTTCTCAACCAGGAGACCAAATACAAGGGGGACTGTGTTTGCAGTGGCACGGTACAATCATCAACCAGAGCTGCATTTTAATCATTTTGTAGTTACTTAATGCTCTCATCCCCACAGATTTTGCAGATCTAATCACGGCAGCAGTTAATTCACCCTTGGCTGACACAAAGGCCCTTGCCCAGCGGGATGCAGACGCCTCTCCAAGCAGAGGGCACCAGGCCTGAGCAGGAGGATTTGCCTTTTTATTTTATTGCAGATGCTTCTTGCAAGCCAGCATCATTTTCTGCATAAACATCCTTCTTTTTGCAAAATAGGCAGCACCTGGGGCTCTCCTCGGTGTATAAATTTACCCAACCCACCCACTCGGAAAGCAAGTGTAACTCAGCACTGGCACAGCAAGTGCCACTGTGCCAATGTCACCCCCTGCGACAACCCAAGCTCTTGCCAGCCCCTTGGACAACATCCTCAAGACCAGCTCTGCATCACACCACCCAACGAAAAGCAACGACACAGCAGTGTTTTCCTTGGGTCACCTTTGTCCTACGGACAGGGGCATTTGCTGCCACCAGATCTGATTTTGTGGGATGCCGAATGCCCTAAATTCCTAATGACCATATATGACTTAAATGCACCATGCCTCCATGCCCGAATCTATATTGATCTACACATCGACCTGCCCCTCGGCAGTGACACATCTCCATCGTGCTGCCCATGGAGAGGCTTGCTGTCCCCCAACAACACACTGGATATATAGATACACATAAAGCACATTTATGACTAATACATCCTTATCATCAATTCAAATAAAGGCTGTTTGAATAACCAAGTTAACTGGAAGGTTTAAGGCTATCTCGTCTCCAGAAAGGAGATATAAAACATACTTGCAATAGCACTTGAGGACTGTTAAAATGCAGAAGAGCCCCAGCACGTTGCAGCCTCTCCAAGTCTTCAGTGCTCGATGTGAGAGGACAGATTTTTATCTCAACAGAGAAATTTTCCCCCAGCAAAAGAGAACTGTGAGGACATACGAACTCAGAGAGGAGACCACGGCATGCTAAACAGAAATGTAGATCAGAACGATTTACTGGGAAATATTACAGCTAAGTTTTACTTAGAACTGCACAGTTTTTGTATTGTAACAAATGGCTGGCCTTCAGGTAAGCAGATATATCTCTATTTTTATGAGTTTTGGAGCGTTATAAGGTAAAAAAGTGGACTCAGGAAAGGAAAATAGTGTATTAAATTTCACATCACTCTTCCTTAATAATAGCTGAAATAAAGTATTGCCATCCCAAAGCACTAAACTGTTAACTCCTAAGAAAGCACTCAGGCAATCAAAAAGACAGTAACAGGACATAAAACACCAATATTTCAACAGGTTATTTGGCTTTTGCCTTTTTTGTGTTTCCTTTTTTTTCTGCTGTGAATATAGATATTTCTAGGACTCTATTTCTGATTTAGTACCTCTTTTCTTAGGATTAACAGGTTCTGTACTTACAGATCTCAAAGGAAACTTGGCAATCAGGCCTAATGTGTAATTTAGAACGTTACAGAATTAGTTATTTAATGTAATCCTCATTTTGCTGCTTCTGCTCTTTCAATAAAAATATTTTAATCAAAGGGAACTGTGCCTAATATGGTACATTTTACCTCAAATCATGACCATATGCATTGTACCAGAAAGCAGTTAATCACAGCGTATCCAGGAAATTGCCACTTAGGATCAGTGGCCTGCCAACACATTATAACCCAAATCAAAGATAAAATATTCTTTGCCTCATAGTGAAAATGTTTTGTATTTAATTTATTTATTTATCTATTTACCTGAGTTATGAGAACCTTTACTCCTTTCACAATTCTCTCTATGAGCTCTTGGAGAATTTTTGCCTTTTGCACGGGTATGGTTGTTGCAATTGCCAATGCTTCCACTTAAAACCTTTTCCTTGATTTCTGGAGTAAAGAGCCGGTAGCCTGAGCATGGCCATCACGTGCCACTTCGGATGCTCCGGGGCAAGATGCCCATGTGGGACACACGGTAGCCCCTTGCGGCTAGCGCAACAGCTGGAGACCGGGCAAAGTACCCAAGGGCAACCAAATCAAGCCCAAAATGCAATAAATATTCTGGGGAAGATTTAACTCAATATATAATTACAGGAAAAAATATCCAGAGTCAACCTTGGGGGAAAAAAAAAAAAAAAAAAAAGATCAGGCAGTTATACATCCGGGATTATATTTTTATATATATATATATGCTTACTTCTTTTTTTCCAGTGGTGACTTAGAAACCCAAGAGTTGTAGAAACTTATGCTACTTTAGATTGCTTCATTTTTAACTTTATCTGCTTTGCAAAATCAGAGTTCAGAATGAAACAGAGAATGCTTCATTATTTCAAAGTTGAAAGTCTTCTACAAATAGTAGTTTTCCTACAAAGTCCCTTTTTGAAGCTGAATTTCACTCAGCTTTTATTTCAATTAAATTGGCAATGATATTTTTTGGCATATAATAATATATTTTAACAATAATAATTTTTGAACTCAAGACCAGAATACCCCAATTGCCCTCTGTGAGATGCTCACATCTAGCTGCTTTAAACAAAACTTATGCAAAATCTTGAAGCTCTTTTCCAACCATAACGACGATTCTATGATTCCATGAAAAAAAAAGTACAGGCAACAGAGATAAATCCAAAATCCGGGCAAAAAGAGTATTTTGAGAGAGTCCTCACTTTAATGGGTCCATGCAATTTATAGAATTTGCCTTGTACAAAGATAATTTCACAGCTAAAAAATCATGCATTTGAGGGTACCAATGGTTACATATTTATTCTCCACTGGTTATAGAAGGATTTCCTTTTTGATATTACTGCTGTCTTGGAATTGTGAAGATCCAGTCCACCTTCAAACTCTGTTTTCTTTGTAGGACCCTCAGAAATGTAGGCAAAATGTTTCTTTTGGGATACCCTGCACTTCGTTCTTCTTTAAAATACATCACTAGGAGCTAAGTCTAAGCCTCAAAATAACCCCTCCGATGTCACCCCGTGTGCGTTTTAGTCGTTGATACGTCGGAGTCTGCTCCAACTCTGCGTTAATGCCAGCATTAATTTTCACTTATAATTGTTTCCTCCTCAAACAGCCCCGCAGAGAGAGGCTCACGCATCCCTTCATTACACATAACTTATCATGGCACTAAATTTGCCTAAAATTGTACTCTAGTGCTGCCACACGGCTGACCCGTAAGTCTGTAAACAAATACATTTGTTCTCTATATATTTATGTTTTGTCTTCCAAATTGTGAGAAAATGAGCCTGGAATCTTCATATTGTAATTGTATCATCAAAGCCTGTTGAGAATACGATAAAGTAACCAGAAGTTAAATTATCAATAAGAGTCATTTATTTTGCATTTTTATTTTAAAGAATACTTAGGAGAATTGTGATAAATTAGCAGTGACAAACTACTTCTTGCAGGCTGATTTTGTGTGGAGAGTTTAATTAAACATTGCAGCTGTTTATCTCTATGGTGATTAAATTTTCATATGTAAATTACATGTATTAAGATCAAGATACTTATGTAAATGTCACTTGCCTTAATGTTTTGTGTTACTGTTATTAACATCTAACCATCAGCTTGTAATCTTCTTGTATTGCATTACGCTGGCATGCACTACATGACTAAAATAAGGAGATTTATATCTTAATAACAAACAAGTTTTTAAAAAGAACATCTTACTATGTAATTGAGATGAAGATAAAAAATAAAAAATAAACTGTCAAGTGCAAACTGCTGTAAATTTGGGAACAGCAGAGGTTGAAGTCGCAATCATTAAACACCTCCCATCTGGCAGCAAACAACCATCTCAGTCGTAGTAAACCAGGAGCAGGAGCCGAGCTGCGATCTCGGGGGCAAATGTGCTGCTTGTGCTTCTCATGGGGAGTAACATTCCTCATATGAACATACTCTAAATAGAGGAAAAAAATAGATTTCAAGAGAAAAAAAAAAAACTACTAATATCGACCTAGATCTATTTCCAACAACAAAAAATAGATCACTAATCTTTCTTTAGTAACAGCAGTTTAAACCTCTGTATCTTATACGGTCAACAGAAAAAAAAAAGGAGATTGGCCTTATATTTAATTTCGTATATTTTTTTCCTATTTTTGGTGCACAACGTTACACCATTACTACTACTTCAGAAGCATTATTTTTCTTCACTTTGATGATAAAGACGATCAAGAACGTGCATTGAAGAAACAATAGGATCTGCCATCTAAACTTCATTCTTAGAGAGAGGCAAGTTCTTAATATAAACATATAAAACTGCAATACAGGAAACACTTTTCATTATGCTACTCATGCTCAGGGTTTCCTGAAAGGCAGACACTCATTGATAGCAGGGCATCAAATTCATCATTTGCAAATTAGGATAACAAATCACAGTAGGCAACAAACAGAAAATGAGACAAACCCTCTTATGATTAATTTCACTCAAAACAAAATCTATAGAATATATATGATCTGAGAGCTTGGAAAAGATCCCGGAGAGGTGGAGGTTTCATTTTCTGACATTGCCACTGAGCAGGTGTGCCCCTATCAAAATTATCTCAATAATCTACTCTAAAGCAACGAAAGACTTTGAAGATGCCCCAAATAATTGTATGGATGTTTCTGAGGGGCAAATTGAAGATGAGCATCGTCTGGGGACTCGGAATAAGTTCAATTACTCCCTTGGCAACATGATGAGCTTTGAAGAACGAGCAGGTACCTCGGCTAGGTCCACCACATAAGGAATTAGCGGCCAGTTTAAGTGGGACTGTCCCTTGATGTTGATGACACTGCCAACTTGCAGCCTGATTTTGCACCCCATGTGTGCAGGACGGAGCAGGAAACGATGGCTCCTGGACACCACAGGACGGGTGCTACCACCACGGTCGCATGAAGGCCACCATAAATTCAGTGAACTCAACCTTGCACACGTAAACAGATTCATTTTAAATACATGGGATGTGTGCAACATCTCGGTCTGAAGCGATTATCACGATTGGGACCACAACTGTGGCATAAAAAAATGGAGCATGGTACACAAGGAGGAACAGGGTAATCGTAAGGGAGACAGAGCATGGTAACATAAAAGCACGAGGAGGAACAGGGTAATCGTAAGGGAGAGAAGCCGGTGCTTCCTCCCACAAATCTCACTAATCATCAATAATCAGCCAGAAAGTGTGAAATACTAAATGTTTATAGGGGTTTTTGTAAATTACTGCATTATCATAAAGCTTGCCCGAAACTCTCTGCAGCTCTCAAACATGGACGGATAATGATGAAGTTCACCAAGAGGCATTTTTCTTCAATAAGAAAACCTTGTTGTGCCATTTAAGTCTAGTTTGCCATAAAACTTCCTTTATTCATTGGCTGGCTGGCTGTCTCCTGAAAATAATAACCCTGAATAATAATCATAGCCAGGATACTTGGCAGCAGATCTGCTACAATTACCAAAAGTTAATTAGAATTATTAAAATAACAAACACAATGCCACCGATATTATATATCTACATTTAATAACGGAATCCAACAGTGCATCTGATTCATGAACTACATTATATTATTTTAAAGCCTTCCCTTGCTTACCAAATTAAATATTGATGGATTATCCTCACTGAATCAGTTGCTAGATTGAATTCTATTTATGCTGGCCCTAAAAATTAAGCTGGAAAGCAGCACTATAAATAGCTTGTTGTCTCCCTTAAGCAGCTAAATAACTTGTGGTTCATTTTTACCTCGTGTGTCTCTACCTTTGGCATTGCCCAACTGAAAAGTGATTAGCTCGGCACAGTGTCACCTCTCATCACTGATTTAATATGAATTTTCTTAGGGTCCTGCTCATGTGGACTATGTCATGTCGTGTCACCTCTGCACATCTATGAGCTCTAATGATTTTACTGTAGATCTGGGCACATACAAACTCTGACAGCTTTAGCACGGGAGAGACACATTGCAATGACTCCTTGCTCTCAAAAACACTTCATATTTAATTTTAACCTGAATCGTGCAGCACATTGTATTAGAAGCAAATTTTAAAGCTTTTAAATGGGTAGATTTGAAGAGGATGGAAACCTGCGAGGCTGTTTTGTGCAGAAAGGCACTGTCAAGGCAATGCTTGGTCTTATTTTCAGCTCATTTTTTTAACCAATTAAAATTACACACTTCTGCAAACCATCCTCCTCCTCAGTCGTTGGCAAAACGGCCAGTTTATGGGCCCTACCATCAAGGATGTGTAGGGCCCAAAGGCCAAGCAAGCAGGATTCACGGAGGAGGCAAAGAGGCACGAGGCTCTCAAGCGTTTGCTTTGAAGGCACAATCTGATTTCTCCCTTTCCCCACCCAGGCGGCAGCCATTAACCCTCCCACCTCTCCTATCTTCTGTATACAAAACTAAAATATATAAATATAAATCATCCTCTTAAGATTTCAAAACAAAATATGTCAAAAGGCAAATATCTGTTAGGTGGAAACATAATCAAGAAATGTATCAGTTGTCTATTAAGACCAAAAAATTACCAGGTGGGTATTGGATTTTCACCTACTCACCCCTCTGTTAAGTTATGGTGTGCCATGTCGCTAGTATGGTATACTAGTGACACTATATTTGAGAATTAATGTACATAGGTATTGAAGAGAATTATTCAAAAAAGAAAATCATCACAGAATTCAAGCTGAAAATTGCTTTCTGAAGTTCGCACTCACAGCAAGAGTTAAAGTGCAGAAGATGTTAGCTCCACTACAACCACCTGAGTATTTGCTTTCTATTTTATTTTTCGATCTTTAATTGTAAACAGTTGCAAGGTTGTCTGCCTAAATTTCCCTGGTGATGCTGAGAAATGTGCTGAAGATTAAAGAAGCTGAACAAGAGGATTGTTTCAAAGAATCATTTTAACAATAACCACAAGTTTAAATTATAGATCAACTGTCCTGTGGCAACGGCAGTTATGGAAAAAGCAATGAAAGATAAGAATGATGCCAATGTTTTGGTTGCAAAGTGTAGCTATTCTGTAAAATATCTCTACATTGTGGGCAAATCCTGTAACATAATAGATGAAAGAACTAAAAGTTTCAATCACAGCTTAATATGCATACAGAAAATAAGCCATATAACTTAAAGTCACTTAATGTAGCTACATTAAAGAGAGGAAAATCAAGAAAAAAGCACAAAAATACAAAAACAGAATCTCCATGTATTGTAATGTTTTCTTATCTTTCACTTGCTGTTGCAACTGCAAGAACAGGAGATATGAAACTGGTTACCTGGGAAATCAACCAAACCAAACCAAGAATTAAAATAACATGACTAACTTAAGTCATCTAATGCATGTTCTCCATTTCCTTCTTCACAGTCCTGAGCCTGAAAACACTGAAATAATGGTGCAGATTCTTAAAGTTACAAAATGATAGGGGAGGAGGAGAGTAATGGAAAGAGCTTTTCCTGTCACCAAAAGCAGCTATTTGTGATTTCTAATGCCCAACGTATTCTAACAAATGCATGGAAGAGCAACTCAGAGTGACCCACAGAGCTTCCAAAAAAGGTATCTTCACATGTTTTGAGGGGAGATATTGAAAAATATTCATTCTCTGCTGAAGAAAACTTAGAAACTCAACCTACTTAGAAACTCAACTTAAGAAAGCAAGTGGAGAGCTAGAGTTACCATCGCGCTATGGGCAGAAGTCCCTAGGAAAGCCATGGAGGCTTTTGGCAACACAGCAGCTCTCCAGAATGAGGAGCTCACCAAGACAATAAAATGATAGATAACACAGAAACAATGCAGAAGTATGCAATGAGAATTAACTCCTAACAATTTTATGGAAAAGGCGAATGCTGACAGGATACATCCCTCTCTAGGCTCTCCAAGACTGACTTACGACTGTCTTCCACCCAGATGCCACCAGCGTCGCACCCCAGAGCCCAGGGCCCATTTAGGATAAGAAAGGCACTGTGGACACACAACGTGACATTGGGACCGTAAGTACGGCACGACACCGAGCATCTGAAACGCCGAGACCGCACGAACGACACGTGCGTTTGGCTGCCCACCTGCAGCGGAGATCCGGGGACACGGGAGAGATGCTGGAGACCGGGAGGACCACAAGGGCAGCCCGCAGTGCTGCAGATCAAGGCACGGCACAGCCGTCACCAACCCGTGCAGACGCATCCTCACACGCATGGACCAATTTCTTAACCCACAAGTATGGAGCTAACAGGACTCATGTTCTCACCAGAGGAGGGAATTTGCCCTTTTTCTCACTCTCTAATAACAAGCATGAAGACACGGAGACTCTACTGTTGATCTCCTTGACCATTATCTCGACACTGCTTTTCTTACATTCTGCTGTTTCCCAGAATATCTGGGGATTTTTAGTAATTAAATAATTTCACACCACATAATCTTGTTATAATCTGGTTAACTTGAAACTAGGCTTTACTAATTTGATCTCTGTACATCTAGCACCATTTATTCATGCTGTATCACCATCTATGAACACATATAATATTTGACCTCTTGGTCTCTCTTCTGAAGTATTTGTGACACCCACAGATAGCATAAGTCAAAAGAGTTGAGGGCCAATAAAGGGGCCAATATCTGGAGCCATCTAATAGTCAGCATAATATCTAGCTGACTTGCAAATTCATTATCTGGATATACTTTTTAAAAAAAAATATAAAAAAATTCAAATAGAATATGTAAACAGGAAAAAATAATAAAATGTACTTTCATTTAACATAAAACAAATGTGTGCACATTGTGAATTGAATTTCATAAGAACTGAAAGAATCATTTTCTCCTGCTTTGAAAAAAAAAAATCACCCTTTGCAGATATTAATACCCTGGAGTTACTTTCAGTATCATTGTTTCTGGACTATGGTAAACAATTATAGTGATTTTGGTTTTTGACTGGGGGCACCCAACTAAAATAGCCATTCCACATTTCCAAGACAACTGTTCTCACACAGGAAAAGAATGAAACTTGTTCAAACTGCATTTGGGACATCACAGTTAACTAAAGAGTTGACAAGTTTCCAAAGTCGCCTTAAAGTTGGATTCCTCATTAATTCCTAGGGAGCAGACTGAACATCATCAGCTTTCCAGTGACCATGGTCAAGATCTTCAAAGCTGCAGGGGAACCAGTTCCCCATGTAGATGGGACCATCTTTATCCTTGGAGGCTTTCAAGGGCCAGGAGGACAAAGTCCTGAGCAACCAGATATGACCCTGCTTGGGGTAGGAACCACAGAGGTCCCTTCCCAACCCAATTCCCCTACGACCCAGGGCAGCAAGGTGCTGAACAGGACTCGTCATAACTCCTTCGCAGTAGACACTATGAAGACACTTTCTTTATCTCCAGGTGGCCACCAAAGCTCTTCCTCCTACAACCAAGGACCCTGCAAAAGTCAGAAGCAGAGGTGCAATTTTCAACACTGACTTCCACTGGTGCAATTCTTCTTCTGTGGATGGCACAAGGAGTTTTTGCACTGACTCAGGAGCTTTCATGGATCAAGGCCTTCATGTACCAGCCACTAAATTGAAATTCCACCCAGCAGAAGTGTGAAAATATTTTCAGCATATTTATCAGCACTTCTCCTTTCACAGAAGGAAAACAGAGTGACTGGATTTTATGGAAGTGAAAGACAGGCCGTTGGAGCCCGGCATACGACACGTTTTCCCAGACTTGTGCCAATACATATCACTACCCATCAGCGTGACCTCACACTATTTTATTTAATCAGCCTATTTCCAAATTCCTCAAAAAACAAGCCAAAGTTAAATAACAAATAACAAATATTTTAATAGGCCTTCACATTACCAACTGCCAGACCAGCTGTCTAAAACGCAGTAGCTTTTGTGCCTTTTTTTCCCCAAGAAAGGCATACACGAAGGCAGCATGTAGGTTTTAACCTACCTGCTCATCAAGCAAAATCCCTTCCTCTTCTTTGAGTGGCAAGTGTCCTCTCAAACTCCAAACAAGTTGGGGTTCTCAAGGGCAAGCTGTGCATTGGGTGCTGCAGAAGGTAAGTTCAAGAGCTGAGCCTTAAGGAAAAAATGTTTTGATTATTTTTCCAGGAGAGAAATTGGATGTCTCATGAACGCAATGCAAGGCCAAGTCCATACACCAAACAACTGGGTCTTCCACAGCATAAAGGTGCACACGTACACACGCAGCTGCCTCTCTTGCTGACCACTTATTAGATGATATAACGAGCAGACCAAAGCTTTATACTGATTTTATGTATATAAATATACTGATTTCATTAGCATTCATTATGCAGCAGCAGTCTGTAGGATTTTATCCTCTTCTGGGATGACCTCTTTTCATTAGCAGGACCAATTTTCCCACAACATCCTATTGGTAACGTGCTGTTTCCTATAAAATTTCCTACCAGCACTTACACCAACAAAGAAACAAACAGCCTTTCCTGCCCCCAAATGCTCCTCTTATTCTCCCTTAGCCTTAGAAGTGGGAAATAAAAATAGACACAGTTGAGTTTTCGACTCCTTTTCACGGGAAGCCGGAGCGATGGGTTGGGTTTTGCCACCACGGGAGGGAGCTGTCTCCCTAAAAATGCACAAATGGCCTGAAATCGCCCCAAAGCAGTGGTGGGAGCAGGACGCCCTCCAGAAGGCAGTGAAGGAGCAATGCAGCCTCCCCTCATCCAGGCATTTCTAGAGCATCAGAAATTCAGAAAACTGATGTTTGCACTCACCTAGCTCTGCAGAGCAATCCTGAATTTCTGCTTGCAGATAATTTCTTATCGGAGTGTATTGCTTGGGCAAACAGTGCTCCGTGTGGGAAACAGCTGAGTTTCCAGAGGTGGTCCCACCCTGCTCCCACTCCCACACACTGGTAGGGCTTACAGACCTGTAATCTACCAGAAACAAAAGTTAAATTTTGAAAACATAGCTAAAAATTAATACAAAAAATAAAGGAGACAGTAGCCTGGCCAAAACCTAATGGAATTACAAACAGCAATAGCTCATCTGAGTTTTAATTAAAAACATAGGTAGGGATGAGAGCAGATTTTGCACAGTATCCAGAGACACTTCATATCCCACCAGGGCTGCCCAGCAAGTTCTTATGGGATGCTTGTATTGTGCGTTTGGACCCAAGATTCCCAGTTTTTCCCAGCACGCAGCCTGCTTCCAATTCATGCCCCAGCGACTGCAAAGCCTGTGCAAGGCAAGGCCCTTTAGCACCCGTGCTGGTGCCCTGGGGTTAATCAAGATACCCCTTCGTTAGCGTGGCACGGGGGTGGCTCTGGGCACCCTCCTTCCCATCGCACCTCCTCTTTCCACAAACTTTTCTTGTTGTTATCGGTGATTTGGATGCAGAGGAAAGCTCATGTCTTCTCCTCCAAGAAGGGCTTCACAACCTCGCTACACTCCAAAGCGAAGTAACACATATGGTTTGTGTTTAGCAACCTCCATTTGGTGTTTCATATGTGCACTTCTTCCTTGTGCTTCCAGGGCTATGGAGAGGGAACAGTTTTAGCACCGAAGCCCAGGCACTGGCGTGGGTGAGTGCTAGCTCAATAGGC
The DNA here is from genome assembly GCF_000705375.1 of Tinamus guttatus. The sequence continues at coordinate 23,633 of NW_010585241.1, forward strand.
ATGCTTTCCATTTGTCAGACAGAAACTGACTGAAATCAGGGGAAAAATGATTATTCTGACAGTCTTTGATATGTCATTGGCTCGCAAACTCTCTCTGTTCAAAGTCTCCTAAGTCTATCAGATATTCAGCGAGGCATATGGCATCTTGCTGATATGTGGCACCCGTTATTGGGACGAAACGGTAGCCTTATGTTGTCACACGGGTCTGTGATGGCTTTAGCTGTGCAGGGCTGCACTTTGGTACAGCATCTTCTGACAGGCAGACGACCAACACCTCGATGAAGCACCAGCTCCACACCAGAACCTGCACCGTGGAGACCAGCAAGGTCAAACTGTGTCTCCTATGGTTCTTTTACACCTCTCTTCCCATTCCTGGTCCCACTGCATGACCTGGCACACCCAGGATAGTTGGACTGGCCTCAGACAAGGCCGTTTCCAGCCTCCAGACACCTATGGATAAAAAATTATGGGAAAGATGCGTTTTTCATTGCAGGCCCATGTTAGGAGCCCAAGGGAATGCCTCATGTGAAGTATCAGATCATTATTAGTAACGAGCATTTAATTAATACTGTCCCACTGCCAGGCAACAATATTATATGCAAATGCACTGAATTATTTGCATTAGGGAATCACGGATATTTGTTGACAGGCAACAGAAAAGCAACCTTAAGACCAAAAATGCCAATGTACCTTAAACCAAGTCCCTACCATGTAACACATCCGCATTAAAACCTTCAGGAGTCTTCCCAGCAGACACATTCACAATGTCTTCCAAATGCAGCTCGACTCATAACCAGTCAATTTATCATTCCTATGTTCACAGGAAAAGAGAGTTGACAATACAATGGGAAATAAGAAAGAAAGGAGGGAGGGGTTTGCCTAAATCCCATTTCATGAAGAAATGTTCCTATACAGGTTGTTTTACAAGTGATGCAGCAGCCAGAAATACCTATTGAGTTTGGTAGCCTGGATGGTGGCGAGAACTGCGCCTCTAAGGTGCTAAACAAACCTCAAGGGTTTTGGACAGCTCTTGGACCATTGATCAAACAAACTCAGTTTCATTTCGGAGCAAAAGTCTGTAGGACATTTGCTGGAAAGGAGATCTCAGAATAGGCCCTACTTCATTTTGGAGCAAAAGTCTGCAGGACATTTGCTGAAGTGTTTGGAAAGGAGATCTCAGAATAGGCCCTAATCTTTGAAGTTACCGTACATAAGTCGCTTTGAATATTTAAATACTGACAAGACTTCAGAGCACCTGTTCTGTGGGCTCTTATCCCATAGGATCTGCAAGATTGGGGCTGCAGAATGCAAAAATCTGAAGATGAGGGATCTGGCTCATAGTGCCCATAAAAACGGCACTGCTCAGAGCAACGGCAGCGCCACAAAATACAGCACCAGTTATTCATTAAACTGTGTACCAGTATCACCCGTGTTTATATATTCATGCACTTGCATATCTTCAATTTCTGAACAACAAACAAGAAGGAACAACCGCACATTGATAGAGACCAATAAAATGGAGAGATAAATCCCTTGCTTCAAGGTGAAAATTAATTCTGTAGAGTTTGCAAGCTCAATTTTGTCTTTCACAGCACGGAGGCCAACAGGGAGGCCAGGCCAGCAGCTTTCACCAGCACAAATCTCAAAATATTTGCACACAGGCAACATTGGAAGGAAGCACCAACGACGATCCAAAGGTTGGAAGGACAGAGGAAAACATCCGTAATTATAAACTTTTATCCACACTCATAGGAAACAAACAAGGTGGTTATATTTCATATTTTATATAAATATATTGCATATTATATATAACAATTTTATAGCGCTGCTGTTTTAAAGGGCCAAGCACAGAGGAACAAAACAACTATGGAGAAGAGGTTTAATTCTGCTTTTCCACTCAACAGCTTCCTCCATGCCATGACCAATATCAAATGCACATTTAACATGTAAGAATGCAAGATGCAAGGATATTTTCTCTTTGCTCCCACCGATGCCCGCATGGCTCCATGCAAGTTCCTCATGACGGCAGCCCCGAGTCCTTTCATGTGGCTACACTAATCACCCCTACCCCACGGTTGGGTTAGCCGTCCTCAACATGTGCACATCACATGGGGATCAACTGGGTGATTAATCGCCCCGCATTGTCAAGGGAAGAATTTTGGCTTTAGTGTCCTGACGTTCTTACTTCATAACTTGAAAGAATAAGAAATACAGTTCAAGAAAGACAAGAAACTTCCTTGCCCAAACACATGCTTTTCTTTGATTTATTATCCAGATTTATAAATGTACTCTCCTCAGTGTTTGAGTTAGACATTTTTTTCTCTGTTATAAAAACAGGACTTAAACTTTAACCACAATGCCTTGATTTAAGCTTATTTTTTTTCTGAGAACCATTTTCTTCACTGCCTTTCTGTCTCCTGGAACTCAGAGGTTATATGACTAAGTTCTTCCTACTGCCACAAACTGAGTTTTTGAACACAAGATTACTCCTTTTGGCTCACGTACAGAATACCATAAAATCCAATCATAGTATCTGCATTGACTAAATCTTTGTTTAAAACTAACCGTGGAGGCTCAGCAGCCTTCTTGTGTGCAGAAAACCCTGAAGACAGCTCTGAGAGCTGAATAAAACTGCAGAATTACTTCAAGGACACTTGGGCAAAGGGCCCTGCGAAGGAGCACTAAGCAAACAGGGACTTCTACAGTAGTAAAATTCAGCCTTTGAGTTATATTTTATGGAGAATAAGTTCTCATCTCAATGTAGCACAATCAATCATTACATAGCACGGAGAAGTTTCCAGGCCAAAGGTGGTTTTTCCTGTACACTTGGCAAGGAAAAACAAGGGAAACCTAATCTCTGACATTGCAGCGCTTCTTTCTCATGTCCTCGACCCTTGATCCTTACCTCTGGACCTTCAAATCCAGAGACAACAGATTAGTGAGGCACGATGCCAAGGAGCTCTGACTGGTATTTCTCCCTGCAAGGCCGCAGCAAGTATACCTGACTCCAGCTCATCAGTTAAAAGCCATTAATAGTGGTAAATCAAAGGCCAAGGTTTCCCTAGCTCACCTTCCAAAATGTAGGTAGGCTCCAGAAGTCCAAATAGACATGCAAGAGTAGGAGTTCCACATTAAATTTATAAATGCTATTTTCCTCTAAACTAAGACAGCAATACTCAGCAGCAGTTTAATTCAGATTTTTACTATGTATCACTGTTTTGAGGACTGTCTGACATCTTTGGAAAGTTTAATTATGTGACATAAACCTGAGAACATCAGAATAGCATGTAAGCATTTACCTGCTAAATGGCTGTGTGAAGAAGTATCTATTTTTCAAGTGTAAGAAGCTGCAAAGTTTGTCTGTCCTTGAGGATCAGCATTATCAACATTACAGTGAGCTAATCTTCATCTAATCTACACAGTCTACACAAAGCTAAGTCCACACATAAAATTAGAGATGGTGTCTGTTTCTGTAAACTTAGAAATGAAACTGAGCTTAAAGTCCACGTTAACTTCTGGGCTTCAGTTGTAATATTGCTGGAATAAGAGTCCAGCTGAAAACATGCCATAGGACTTTGCTGACCATGACAGAAAGGCATGGACACAACTTCCAGCATGGACTCGATGCACATAGTACAGCTGGGAGGCATTCATTAAACAGGATTTCTTTTGTCATACCTTTCGCAGCAGCACACTTTTCAAGATGGTTTGATGCTCCCCGTGGGTCTTTTAAAGATGTTAATTAAAGAATAAAGAGGAGAAAAGACTGTGCTTATCCAAGGTACAGAGCATACAAAGTCCTTCTGTGCACCAGTCAGGCTTATGAGCTAATGGTCAGTATAAACAGAATGATCTTGGGGAACTGCAGAACAAGGTGGAGATTAATTAAATCTGAAACAATACAGACATTTTAAAAAGGTTTCTAGAAAGGATTAATCAAATCTCACATACATTATTGGATCAGCAATAATTCTATGGAGAAGGGTCTGTGGTATTCATCTTTCCTGTCACTGAAGAGCCTGAGCAGCTCCCAGATTGAGTAGGTTGGTCCTTCCCAAAGCCCTTCTGCAACGGGGAGAACAGTGCTTGCTTCTGACAGACAGAAAACAACCAAACAAAGGGTTAAATCACTTGTCCAAAGTCACACAGGATCCCAAAAGATTAGGAAATTCAGGAATTACATAGATCACCTGCATCCTATTTAGGCAAAGGACCTGGCAGATGGAAGTGTAAATAAGCCAAATTGCCATTAAAAAGTCCTCCATGCTCCCGCACACTCAGATTACTCGCATACAGTTGTGATGACCTTCTCACACAACTAAACTACTCACAAAACTGATAGTCCTTTTCATCTACTCTGTGAGCAGCAATGTCCTAACCAAATCTTTCTGGACTTCTATAGGCAGGAGAACGTTAGAATATTTCAGTCTGAAATGTTAGTTTGCTTTCCAAGTGAAACTCCTATAAGGATTTCTGACATTCACAATCAAAAGGTCCAGATGGACCTTGCTCAGCAAGTTCCTTCAGCTTGCCTTGTTGTATTTACTCTGTTTATTCCCCGGTTTTGTTTCTGTTTTCCTGGGACCTCCACACTCACTTTGCTGTTCTCATTCATCACACCGGTCTCTCTGTGCTCATATTTCCTTGAACTTCCTTTCAAGTAGCTTGGAAAAACAAAAATCACAGTATGAGTTCATGAAACAATGCATGAATAAGTCATTTCCTGCTTTAAATACACCTCTGAGTAAATGATCCAGAGACAATTTTTCAAGAACCATTTACATAACAGTCACTGATACAGTCTTCAAATTTTCATGTCAATCTTGAAATGGCATTTTAAATCACCCCATTTTCCCAAACGAGGGAAGAGAATTTTAAGAGCAGATTTGCCAGCTTCTAGAGCTCTTCTTTTAATTACAAATCTTTAAATGTTGAATTCTCCCCTTCTGTCTTCATTAGGGATAGTACAGAAATGTCATAAATGCTCTGTGTGTATAACCTATAATCCAAATGCAGTAGGGGTGCTACTTCAAGTCGCACATTTTCTTTTACATCCACAAATGCCATAAATTTCAACAACTGTCAATCCCACTTCACAGTCTGTAGTTTTGAAAAAAAAAGATTTGGAGGCTTTGCTAGATGTGAATAACCAGCTATTGCAGTACTACCAGGAAGAAAAATAAGAACCACAAGATGCTCTACCAGTCACAAATAAATTGAGGCAATTTCCAGGCATAATTCGTCAACAAGTAAATAAGGGATTTGCCTGATGGTAGGAGTTTTTAAGCTCTGAGAATCGTCCATGCGTTTGCCTGAGCTCAGAGGCCAAGAGAGGACTCCAAGGCCAATCCCTCCCTCAACTCTTGTTTTGAAGGTTAAGTGGCATATTGGAGAGGGAGGAGGAAGATGAGCAGTGACTAAGCTGCATCCAGAAAGTGATCTGGCTCTGGTTCCCGCAACACTGAGATTGCTCCAAAGACATTACAGGATGAACGCTAATTCATAAAGTGGATCATCAAGCGGGTCACGAGCTCCACGTGCTAGCTCATTACAGGGTGCTACACAAGAATATCAGAGTTTCTGGGTTTGGGGATTTTTTTTTTTGCCTGGGGTT
>NW_010585241.1:29267-60645 GCF_000705375.1 Tinamus guttatus
TCTTTCCCTTTGATCAGAGAGGCCGTGGCAAGGACTTCTGCTGCCAGCCTGAGAACAAAACTCTAGTGTTCAGACGAGCTTCCCTTGAAATGTCTCTGCACCAAAGAGCCTTGGAGCACCAGTGATCTCTGGTGCCTCCAGCATCTCTTTGGAGAGCAGTTTCTACACCAGCAACAGTCAAAATGGTCCTGTTGAGTGGGGGGTTGTTTTTATTATTTTGAGGTTTTTTTTCTTTGAATACCAAAATTAGGAGGGATAATTTTAAGGTGCCCTTCTCCCAGGCAGCAGAGGTAGCAGCTGCAGCCCTGAGAGACTAAAAACTACAGGCCAGGCAATTCTTCACATTGAGCAAGAGGTCATAGCCTTGTAGGTGTTGAATCCAGAAATGCAACATGGTTTAAAACAGTGCTAGGGAAGACAAAGCAATGGTGGGAAGGGAAGCTGCCAAAAGGCCAATTCCAGGCTGGAAAAAAAAAAAAAAAAAAAAAAGAGCAAAAAGCAACTAGTACAAGTTTGCAAAGAGAGTAAAAGATCTGCAGAGAGTCAGAGGGACCTGTGACATCCTCATGCAGCTGACCCCAGTGCTGGACCACCTAGGCATCCGGATCTGCAATCCATCGCTGTCATTACCACATCCAAGGGAAGGGAAGAGGCTTGGAGCTACCCTCATGCTAGGGGAGGCCAGTGGGATTTCTCAGACAACCTCCACGTATTGCCTGCACGAACGTGCATACAGGCAATCACTTCGAGAAGGCTGCAGTGATGAAATAAAGAGAGCAATGGAGTAAACTGAGCTCTGCTCCTGCCCTGCATCCCTATCTGATTGCAAGGCAGGGTGAAAACATGGCTTAGCGAAAGGATAGCCCTGCCAGAGCAAAAACATCAGAGGATGCCAAGATGGGAAAAAAGGAGAAAAACAGGGGAAATGCCAGCAGAAATTAGAAGCAAAACTACTTATTGATTTTGTTGCAGTAATTTCAGAAGTGCCTCTTTCTGGTAGAAGTCATGATTTGATCAAATTTCAACAGCTTCTGGCGCCAACTTTGTTGCACAATAAACACTGGAGACAAGAGCTTAGAGAACACATCAGTCATAACTGCATGACATGTTAGCACGGCATGTTTCCTAGAGCGAGAACAAACAGTATAACTCAACTTTTAATGAAGTCAAACAACCCGAGAAAGTAAGAGAGCAAAAGGAAGGGCTCTCTCTCTCTCCCCCATCATGCGATACATTAGCAAAATGGAGTGTTCATGATTAATTCACATTCCTTTCCCATCGTCTATCTTGCTAGAGCAGCATGAAATTCAGCGCATTGTTTCTCCTCTCTGAAGACGGAGGAGACGTGACATCATGGCAGCTCATGTAACAGTGAAGCCCAAAGCACAGCTGAGCGGTTTTGAGGTTTCCTCGCAAGCATCAGGGTGGCTGCACACTCAGTTCTACCTATTTGGTGGGAACTTCAAACCGTCTCCACAAGAAAAGGATTTATGAGACACTTTGCAAAGAGCAGAGCATTTGCTGCCCCTGCTGCGTGTTGACAGACAGAAAATTCTGCACCATCCCACTGTCTTAGGGCTCAGGATTCTTAATTTAAGCCACAAAAATGCTGCAAGTGCAGATCTTAACAGCTAGAGACATGCAAGGAGGTGCTGAGATGGAATCTTTTGCTGGAAAAAGAGATAATTAGAAGTTAGTGACACCTTGTACCATATATATGGGAAGAAAAGGTTTTTCTTTTCATAAAAGAGAAAGCTCAAATATTTCAAGTACACTGTATTTCTTCACAAGAGCAAGATTTTTGAAGCTATTTCAATTAAGCCTAGCAAACACTTCAAAAAAAAATCTGATTGTTCCACATCTCACCTGACTGTAACTGTTTCACATTTTCATGTAAGAAAAAGTTATTTTACTTTGAAAAATCTGCATAATTAAAAACCGCACTGTCTTCTGATTGATAAAGTTTCAAGTGACAGCTTTGCAGCAAGCTGCCTCCCACACAGAGGCAATTTGTAAAAGCCTTTCAGAGTTTTATGTAACTGAAAAATCCGAGTTGCTTTTACCAGGGCTTTCTTTCCAGTCCCCGTTTAAACACGACTGCAAGGAACCGCAACACATATAGGCTTAAGTATAGTATTAATTTAAATACCAATAAGTCTGCCTAATTATGAGGTACCAAGTGATCGCAAATGCTTTATCTAGGGACTATCCTGTATTTGGAAATTTTTGAAGCAATTATATTTAAAGCCCAAATTTGGCCTAATTCCCCCAATGCATTTGGGCACACAACGAACGCCTGCTATCAGCTCCATCGGCTGGCTAAGCCCAAGGGAGGAAAACCTAGCAGAAGCGAAACGCCAAGGGAGAGAAGATGGCATTAATTCTTTCACTGGCTTTGAGCAAGCACAAGTCTCTACTTGTTTTCTCTTTTCAGTCATATAGTGCATTAAACACTAGAGGGAGTACAGAAGATGAATAATCCTGCTGGAGTGCGATCAAAATCTGAATGTGCGTTGTAGAGGTTTCATTTGAATCCATATATTTCCAAATGTCTCAGATTTTGAAAGTCAGTAGAGATGGCATATCCTCCCAGTCTAGATTTAAGTGTATTCAGTGCCTTGTAAGAGTTCTAGGTCTTAGAAAATAATCTAAAAGCCCAAAGAATAACCTGTCTGGAAATAACTATCTGCCTTCCTAATCACATCTTTAACTTCAAAGTAACAATAAAACTTGCAAGTCCGCTATGCTGTTTTGTGAATGTGCTGCATTCATCAAAAAAAAAGAAAAAAAGAAAAAAGCTTTATGAAAAGACATGTCTACAAATCATTCAAAACTGAAGCAAAACCATGGGGAAAAGGTTCTGACCTCATAAATGGGAAATGACCAGAGTTTCATTTTTTCATACAGACCAGAGAAATCTGAGCCTTGGAGAATAACCTCAGCTGCAAGACCCCTGGCAGCCTCCAGCCCAGCCACCTGCCCAAAGCAGAAGCAGCTTCAAAGCTGGATCAAGTCACTCGAGGCTTCATTGCTTCCCGCTGGATCGTAAACGCCGTTATCCCATGGTGACAGCAGCCAAGGTCGCCATCGATCCACACATCCTTCTTATTCTTAATCTGGCAGATCTGGCAGAGCATCTCCCCTAGATGGTCTAAGGCAGGCATCAAAATACTGTCCCTGAGGCTCTCCCCCTTCCTTGCCTCAAACTTGTACTCCCAAACACTCAAATGGCTTGTGACTACTAAATGCAGAACCAAAATGCAAGAAAATAGGTTCATTCCATACTGGTGTGCTGTCCTGATGCAAGAAAGACACCCAGCAATCAGCTGTGTATGACACTTACAAGGCTGACTGCATCCATTTGGTCCAGAAAAACAGAGCAGCACGTGAAAATGCTCAAGACAGCAAACCCAAGCACTCTTTGCAGGCAAACTTGAATGCTTTGCTTTCTTCAGTCAGTAGATTTTTCTCTTTTGTTCCCACTGTGATCTTTATACATTTAAGTACCACTTAATGCAGGAGTTTGGTAAATAAAAGACTCTTAGGAGGAGGTTTTCATTCATGAGCAAATCGTTCTTGCCAGGGTGTATTATTAAGAGCAAATGTATATTAATTGCTGTATTATGCAAAACAGAAGGCTAGATAATACTTATTTTAACCGCATTTCTCTGCTTACTTACAAGTGGAAGCTGCTTTGTTCCCTTGGCCAGCAAAGCAGGAAGCTGCTACTCAACCTCAGTGGCCCTTGGGTTACAAGGAAAGGGAGAGTACAAATTCTCACAGATGAGGAGGAGAGAAACGTGAGTTTTGACCCTCATCGTGTAGATTTTTGCTGCAAACACAGCGGTGTGTGCCTGCTTCAAAGAGCAAATGTGGGAAAAGAAAATATTTGTATCGTGGTAATGGTCTCATCTATCTGCAGCACTTGACACCGCAGCTGCCAGCTGTAGGGATGAAGATTGTGTTGCAGATATATTGTGTCTGCGAAGCAGCAGCCGGGGAATGTTAATTCGGACGAGGCTGTGCTGAAACACAGGACGGCTCTGAGCGTGCCCTGGCCCAAGGCACCGTTCAGGAAAGCCTGTCCTGGCTGGTTTCACTCTTAAAACACTCAGAACTGGTGATTTCTCTAATTTCTCTGACCACCGGGGCTGTAATAGCTACTTGAGGGAGATGCACACACACCAACAGAGCGGGACGACGTCTCTGACAACGTCCTTTTCGCTGCGTTGTCCTCATTCCCATGCCCTTCCAGCCCTCATCCCACCACGAGCAGCCTGCTGGGGCCCAACTCTGCTTTCCTGTCCATCCACATACTGTCACGGCCTTCCAAACCAACACTCTGTTAGAAATCACTATTAATTTCCTTCTATCCATCTGCTGGCAGAGAATCATCTACCACATCCAAGAGCTAGTGCTCCATCACTGTCCTCAGAGCACGATTCATCCAGGCCAGCACCTTTTTCCTTGGACTCATAGCAGGTAGGCAACTTTCTGCAGCTTAATGAACTACCACATGAACCACAACAAGTCCCCACATGGGTGCTCAGCCAAACAGGAGGTCAAGTACAGTAACTGGTTAAACTACAACAACATAAATGAGCCTCGGAGTGGCCAGATTTGTGCTCTCCCTAAATAATATCTCCTATGGCACTTCCAGAGACAGAATACTGAAGCAGGATGGACACTGACCTGTTCCAGAAGGGCGTTTCTCATGTTCTTGCCGATAAAAAACAGCATTATCATAACACACAGCTCAAGATTTCAGCATCTGCAACAGCCTGAGCAGCAGCATCCACCACATCCCTGGGCTCCCAGGTCTAGCCATGCCCTGTCACATTTTCTGCCCCAAGAGCTTTCAACCTGTCTCTGCAAACAGGCTGTGGACAAATGCCCACGGCTGCATCAAGGCATTAGCTCACGGTCACAGAGCGTCCCTCCAGCCTCCCAGGAGAGGCTCCCAGCTGTTTTTAGAAACCTGGTCTTCACCAAACAAGCTCATAAGCTATTTGAATCAAGGCTTGATTTTGCTCACCTGGGGTCAGGTACTCAACTGAGATGCCTGTTTTAAAAAAAGTAGTTTTCAGATGGTAAGGATGATGCAGACTTGAAGAATTACTCACTTACCTTCACAGAAGTAGCCAGGGGCCAAGCCATTATAACTTCTATCTTTTAGAAATGCTCCAAGCTCAATGAGATGAACCTGAGGAGGCTACGTGAAGCATTTGGTTCAAATGGGCTCTGAACAGTATTGGGGCACCTGGGCATTGCCACACTGCAAGTAATTCCAGGGAAAACCAAAAGCACAAAAACAAAGGAGAAGGGGGGAAGCATCCTGGGAATAAGACAGTGGAAACAGGAGGCAGTCCTTTCTACTACCATTTTGTTTTTAAATCACTTCTGCCAATAAATGGGCATTAATCTGCTGCTATAGATACTAAATACTTACCTGTCAGTCAGCAGTTACCCAACTTCAAGTTGTGTTAATTAATTAATATCTACTTTTATATCACTTTTTCTACATCAGAGTAATTTTCCATCCTATTAGTTTTTATATCAGAAGTCATGCAAAACCGTCTGCAGACTCTATTTATGTTTTACACACTGGTGTGCTTGCAGACTCTCAAAATGCAAACCTGAAAATCACTGTTCATTTGTCTCTTACCTGAAAATTGAACTTTAAGTAGTTTGCCACACAAGTCTTTTGTTTTACTTGAACTTTTGTTTTCCCACAGGAAAGCTAATTTAGTAGGACTTGCAAGTAGCAAAATTGAATTTTTTGGCTAATTTTTATACCTGAAACTGAACATAGCTGACTCCCCCCCCACCTCCACCCCCCAGATTTTAATATCTCCCTGTCAAAAATTCAGTCCTTGGCACATGAAACCAAGGGAGAGTTAGAAAAGCTTTCAGGAATCAGAAAAGTTCTCAGGAATTAGGAGGTTTAACAGGGATTACCTTAACTTTTCATCTCTGCAAAGCCTGTAGCCACCATGGGCCTCCATTACAGAAACTGCTGAACTTCTACTTCCATCACTAAAAATCAGAATACACTCAAAAGTAATCTGCATGAGAAGAGATGAGATACACTGAATATTTAGATAAACCCATCAAAACAACTTTTAGGTATTTACACCTTCATGGGGTATGTTTTACCCCAGAAATACCACTGGAGATGAAGGTGGTTTCGAGCGTCTGCTTGTACAGATCAGCTCAGGCCAGGACATTTCTCCTGTTTTACTCTTTAATCAGCAACTTTCTATTTAAATTCTGCCACTCCTTTACCACTCTCAAATTGCCCCACGTTCTACTCTAATGCTTACAAACAATTCTAACAATTTCACATCTTAGCAAATGTTGAACATGATGGATTTGTGCCTGCCTAACAGACCCCATCGTACTGAGTTATATGTGCTGACAGCAGAGTCAAGATCTACTCCAGTAATTGCGACAAGACCAGGAATAATTTTAAGTCATTAGGCATGCAAAAGCTTCTGGGCCAGGTCCAGAAGACATAAGAGGTCCAGACACAGTTCTGGAGGCAAAAATATCACTTTTTTTTTTTTTTTTGGTGCTTCTCCCTTTCCCCTTTCCCTTGTGAGTTCTTCTCTACCACTGGAGATATGGCTGCAAGTTTTCAAAGAATTGATTCGAAACTTCCAAAGACACAAGGAGCCACTTGCCCAACCTGGACATCCATGCTGCACATTGGCTTGGTCGGCTCCTGATTTCCCGACCTTCATCCTGCAGGTTTGGAGGGTTCTGTTGTGGAAAAGGCTAGGCCGCAAAATTAACAACAACGGAATTGCATTTAACAAAGAACCGATCAGACACCAAAGCCATTTGCGTAGCGCATCATGGAGATTTGGAGAAGTTTCAGCTCAGGTTTGGCCCGTCGTTAACACGGCGCTGACCCGCTGAGCAAGCGGGCACGGTGGCGAGCGGGGCCGCCGACCTGCCTGGGCTCTTGGGCAGCCCCTCCGAGGCCGGAGCTGTTTTTGCAGCGCTCCGAAGTACCAGCAGCCGCCTGGAAGGTGACGGGAAGGAGGAAGAAGTTTCAGGAGTCTCGGCCTGCCCTGCCGCGGAGATGAGGGAAGCGTCAGCGGTGCCTTGCTCACGTTGACACGGCCGGGCCAGCAACGCGATCCCACGGGTCACAGAACGCAGCGGGACATGCCCAAACACCCACCACCCTCGAAACACCCTTCCCTAGCTCATCTCAGCAGCCTTTGAACGCTTGGCCTTCTCTGTCACACCGAACCCAACACGTCCTGGGCCTTCCAAGAAAGCCATCCTGATCCCCAGCAAACCAGACACCTTGACCCCAGCCTTCAAGCCACATTTCCCAACAGAGGAGCTCCTTTTAATGCATTTGAATACAAACGTGGCAACAAAAAATGATATTTATGCAACTCGGGATGTTTGAAGCGGCAACTGATAAACACGACTTCTTCAACTCTGGTTTAAAAATAATCTTTTCAGATGTTTGCATACGTGTGAAAGAAATGCTATGATTTATAAGGGTATCCTATGTAGGAAGGGACACATGAAGTATCTCATTGGTTGTAACTATACATGCAGCACAAATAACCAAGCTCTTCATGAGTAATTTCCTTTGAAAGATTCACCCATAAATTATTGTTGTTCTCGATCCTTAGGTTATGGTAAAAAAAAGTGTTTCCAAACCTAAGCACAGTGCTGCACGTAAAAAAATAAATTGGCATTTATTAAATTAATCTGCACTCACAACACATCAATGTCCCGACCAAAGGACATCTTTCAAAACAATCAAAATGTAGCTTTTTAATGAAAATGGGAAAACTTTGTGGTGGTTCCTTTTCTCTTAATTAATGACCCAGCAAACTCTGCAAGTGCCTCACACGAATCGTGAGCTACATCCAGAACTCACCCTGACGCAGATACATCACATAAACCTTGGATGTTCTTCTATATTTTGGAAACAGTCTTTTGGGCAAAACATCAATATTTTGTGAATTCTCCCCAACTGGATAAGAGTATGTTTCATCTTGCATTCTGTAGCCTGATATGTAAAGGAAAAGGTAAAAGCTACCCAGACAGAAACAAACTTTTAGAAGAAAAAAAAGCACAAGGAAAGATGGAAAAATAAAGAGAAATAAATGGAAAAGAGTAAAAGAGGAGCCAGGCTCTCCATAGTGGTGGATGGCAGAAGAAGGAGGGACACTCATTTCCCATTAATCCCTCTTGATGTCCTCTGCTCATTCCCACCAGGCGTGATGGTCACAAGGCTTCGTTCACCTCCTTGCTGCTCTGCCTTGAGCTGGCTCTCAGGAAAAGTCACTTCGTTCCTCACTTCTCCTGAAATCAGCCATGCCCAGTGCCAAAGCAGCTGTGAGCAGAAGAAACCCTCAAATCTTCCTTAAAAAGCCACCTAAAACCCAAAGAAAGATCTCCCATCAAGGCACCTTGACTGGTTCTTAATAATTGTTTTTATTTTTCTTCTTGTATTTGTACCCTTTCCAACTCTCTTCCCACCACTAAGAAGGCAACACATTTTCTCTGTCTAAACATTCCATTTCCTTCCAAATGGAAGAGGTGGTGGCACTTGCCCTTAAGACAAACCCCTGTGAAGTTGTGAAGTGGGGTGACCTCTCCAATGGTCTTAGCAGCTCCCCAGCCAAGCAGCAGGCAGGAGCAAAGAGACAGCGTCGACTTGGAAGACTATTTAGATGCGGTCGTATTCAATTGACATAAAAAAACCCAAATATTTTTATGTAGATACATTTAGAAACTGACATGTCTTCGTCTTAGAGGGAGATCTATTTTTCAAGAAACATTCATCAAACAGCATATCGTAAGCGAAACAAATCAGCTAACTACTGCTGAGTAATTTCTTCTTAATTACTTGAAAAGGTAAACTTTTGACCATTTCCGTTTTAATAAGTATTTTGCTGTGTATGTTTTGAAGCTGGTCAGGAGCCTGGCAGTTCCCATGTGGCTTTTTGGACCTTATAAACAATCAGGAATAAATCACTGGCTGCCGATAACTCAAGGAGAGCACAGAACCCCGTCGCTGTTCCGCCTAGGCAATATTTTAACCTGCAGCAGAGCAATCTTTCTGATATTTTCTGGCCTGCAAGGGGAAGAAGTGACACCTCAGGCTATGTCTACATTATTTATACCACTTTGATAGATTAAATCTTTACCACAAGGATGAGCTTTTAAAACATGCCCCAAAATGTTTAAGGATTCCACAGGTGCTCTTCCTGACTGCAAACAAAGGCTCCTCTTTGTAGCAGGAAAGCAAAATTAAAATGTAACCAAGTCCTGGGAGCGATAGTTCTGCTTGAAACAAATCTCTGACTGGACATGTTGGAATCATTCATTTTTAACTGACATTATTTTGGAACTTGCCATCATAATATATATATCCTATATATTTATATATGTATATGTGAAAAAAAAAAAAACCTTTCAATGATCCAAACAATCAACCTATTTTCTGGAAACTTCCCTCCATGTGATGGTTTCTTTCAAGACCTTAGCTACTAGTATTAGAAATATTTGACTATTTAGTAATGTTCTCTGCAATTAATAACAGCCCCTGAACTTGTTAGAGATTGTGGCAACATAGCATGCTGCCTGTTGATTTAATGGCTTATATATTTTTCACAAATTATTAATGGGATACATTTCTCTGACAACATTGGCTTACAATGTAAAACCATTACAGACACTGATTGTCCTGAAATATAGCTGGAAAAAAAAGCAAATCCATCTATTTGCTATTCCAGGGCATATTCGTATGCTGTCAGAAATACATAAAATACATAAGAATTGAGATGTGGTAATGTCTTTACGCAGGACTGTGAAGTTAACAGATAGATGAACATGCATGTCTTTGAATTCTGATTTATTCAGATATTTTTCTTAAATATCACCGACATAACTTTTACAGGTGGGGATTTCAGTCACAGTGGTTATGACTATCTTACAAATATTTACAGTAATTAGTTGGATTACAGTTCCTGCCAGTTATGACTGTTTGCTACAATAAGTAGTACAGAATGCAAGAATAACTTTCCATATTATAAACTTATGTCCCAACTGTGGTTGGCTTCTAAGAATAATAAATTTCCTAATTGTAATGAATATATTAGGCACTCGAGCAATACATAGCACAGTCAAGAAAAGTAATAGGTAACATGAGGACCAACATGATGGAGTGACTTGTGCAAGATCACACAATACAGACCTGGGGAATAGACCCAAGTTCTCCCAGCTCTTCCAGAGATGGATTTATAGGAATTACCTCTATCTATTTAAAGGTGCTAATGGATAACATCAGATGAAACTTTAGTATGAAGTCAATCAAAACCACTTTTCAAAGTCAGGAAGACTTTCACAAAGAGGGAAAACCGTCTGCTGTCATTTGGTCCCTCTGAGTTCAACCAGATAGAACCTGCAGCAGATTTAATTGCAAGTCAGTGTAGTTCCACGGACCCTCTATTTGCCCTGAATAACTCTCTTCTCCTAGAAACTCCCTGAGCAAAAGGGGTGGCTCCTCATGGGAATAAGAACTATGAAAAGGCAAAGAAGAAAGCATGAAGCAAGAACTCCTGTGGGACATAACGGAAATGTCACCAAGAGCTTCCACAGATGCCAAGTTCATGAGGGAAACAAGGCATGCAATATTCCAGCTCCAAGGAGAACACGTCCAGAACGTGAAAGGCAGGAATCCCCAAGGATGCACAGAAAAGCTCCTTGGTGCTAGCCAGAAAGGGCAGAAATCGCTGCCTTCCCGAGTGACACCTTGTCATGTTTCTGAAACAGAAGACTTTGTTCTTTTTTATAATTATGATATGTAGATACGGCATTTTCTTAATGACATAAAAAAGTAATTTGATTATAATTCCTTTAACTGCACTTTCTCAATATTTTCATTTTTGCAGCATGTGGCTTTGAATCTAGTTGCCTACGACTTGGAAAAGAGCACGAAATTTTTATGACATCCCTTGACTGGTGTGAAAACTGGATCAAGGTGGAACATTAGACATGACACAAGTCCTACCACTGCAAACTCCCCCTGCCAAATCTCAGTCGTAACTTTAATAGAGAAATATCTGAAACATATTAAGCTGTCTTTTTTTTTCTTAACTATAGCTATTATTTCACTGACTTTGATTCTGTTCTGTATTCTTAGACTATTTAGTCATTTCCAAATTTGGAGGCAAACAAGAATTAAGAGATTAAAAGCCTAGAAACCTTTTCTGCATTTGCCACTAGAGTTAAAATGTTCTGAAACAAATTATCTGTTAACCAGCTCCACAGATCACAGTGGCATTGAACAAACAGAATTTGGCCTTTGAATTTTCATCTGTAAAGAAAACACGTCCAGTTACATTAGAGTTAGTGAGAGCTCAAGTAGAAGAAAGATCAGAAAATGTTCTTTATTCCAATCACTTAACGTAAGGATCATCAGTGGCTTCTCTTTCCTTTCGCCTCTATGGCAAAGAACAAAAGGCCGGAGTTTTAGGACTCCTTTCAACATAAAATTGCTCTAAAATGTGCTCTCTGAAATACATTTCTTCTCATTCCCAAGGATTTTATATCAGTATTTTTAGAAAGGCAATTTGGAATTTCACAAATACAGACACTCAGAAACGTCTCTGCGCTTTCCTGCTTTCACAGGAGGACATTAAGGTCTTTTTTTTTCCCTCCAAAGTGGAGATTACTTTTGAGTGGTTGTATCCATAGCGACCAAATTTGGAAGCAAATAAGATTGCTGCAATTGGAACTCGGGAGGATGGATAAAAACCAGCTCCTGTGGCCTGAGCCACAAAACCTGGGGCAGATGCATGGGGGCAGCCAGTCTGCCCTGTCCAAACATCATCCCCCTTGCCCATTTCTCTGTTGCTTTTGAGGTCTCACCTATAGTTTAAGTCTCAAGTTTTTTTAATCATTTTTGTCTTTTTAAATTCCATTTGTAATGGCAAGACTCAAGAAGGTTCCGAGCTTCAAACTGGATTAACATATTTAGACAACAGAAACTTTCCAAGTGAAAGAGTTGGGAACCTGGTTGTTCAGTTCCAAGCAAAGAGAAAATCTGTCTTGATCTATTTATTCTAAAAGGTACATTGCCCTTTTCCGTGCTTTGTTCAACCAGCTTTCCTCTGCTTTCAAAGGACTATTTTCATGACAGAATTCCAGGCTTTTCAAAGTTTGAGAAAGACTGAGACTTAAAGGGCTAATGGGGATGAGTTGACAGGTATATTAATTTTCAAAGAGTGATGACACTGTTTTAGAAATCTAATGCGGTGAAAAATATGTGAAAAGAAAACCAACGCAAAACTAGTTTTTGCATGGTAACATAACACTGAATTTTCTTTGTCTGTCTATGCTGCAGCCACATTATACAGAACTGTGGAAAAGAAAGTGGCAAATTACAAATCACTTATCATGGTGTTATCAGCTTAAAAAAAATAATATTTTCTATTCTTTTTTTTTTCACTTTTCCAATGGAATAAATAAACAAGTCATGGCTATCAATCTCCATACTGCATAGCAATATTTTATTTTCAAGCTGATAGCTTCTCATGATGAATTGTAGTCATTAGAAAGCATGATAGTGTGTTACAGTAGCTTCAGCACACTTGTAAGTGTTGCTGACAGGATAAATTGGGAGGGCTTGCTTATTATTAAGTTCTGCATTTGAGATGTAAATATTATCCAGAGTATGCACTGTTCTTGGCAGCCTATCAAAGCAAAATTTAAATTTTTTTGCCAGCATTTGAAATGACATTTCAAGGCAATTTCCGCAATAAGTACTTTGCACTGGCACAACCCGAATGCAGTTTTATGTTCAAAAATTTCGATAGGTAAGTATTTATGTTAGTAAAATGCTAAAAATCACCTGCAGCACTTAGTCTACTGTCCAGGTGCTTTCAAATACCCCCAGAGCCTCGTAACTGCAAAGTGAGTTATAACCAGACATAAGGATTTAGAAAGCCAGGCAAAGAATACCCTTAATAAATAATTACACGTGTAGTGTAATGGAAGTCAACTCAGCAGCCTAAGAAGCTGTCAGAGGTCTGAACCAAGTAGTAGGAATGACTCTATGTGCCAGGAAAGCTGCGGAGGGACCTTTTTTCTAAATTTTTCCTGCATAAAAGCTTTGTTGCTCTCCCAGTTCTAGCAGCCAACGTGAAAGCAAGGCAGTTTCCTATGGAAATTTCACTAGGTGGCCATGGGATTTCTCCTGTCACGAGAAGGCTGGGGTGGGAGATGCACTTGAAGGACAGAGAGTGGAAATGGGCTTTGTGGCTGGAGCGTTGACTCTTAGCTGATTCCTCAAATTTCTGCTGTTCTTCTTACCATAGTGCCTTTCCAATGTCCATCTGCTAGCCAAGGGAATCAAGAATAAAGCCTAGTTGCTTCTGTTATGTGGGATATTCTTCAGTACTTCAATTTGTATCTTCGACACAAAACTATACACCTATGTTTTAAATTTCTCCCAGGTTTGAGCGTAAGCACTGGAGGACAACATTCATGCAGTTGGGTATTAAGGATTTCAATTTTCTTTATTATAGCCTACTGTAAATTTAAAAAAACAATTTCGGTAGTGAATGAACAATGTTCACAAATATATTCTGTTTACAAATATATTCTTCACATTTTGACGTAAATGACAACGAATATCTATATGAACTCATATATCCACAAAATGGCCTCTTCAGCTACAGAAGCGAAATAACTTTGTCCCATACAGATCTGAAAAATGTTTATTGCCTCCACGGCATTTGCATTCCCTGACACTAGCAAGAGCCAAAGGAAACGGGTTAGAAATCTCAGCACAGTGCTGCAATTTTTGGTACTTTCCCATCTCACTCCACAAGCTGCAACTAGTTAGAAAGATAAAAAAATTACAGAGCACCTGCCAGTCTTTGCAATAGTCTCACCTCTTTTTTTTCCTTTATATTTTCTTGACAGATGCAACGACCCACTTGCCTGTCTTTAGTCCAGAACGCCGTTCTGGCCACATCTTCTAAATGTGATAAACCTAATACCTAATATTTTTACTAGCAGAGCATAGAAGTGCATTCAGCTCTCCTACAGGCCAATATTAAGATCACCCCTGTGTAAAATCCTCCCTGTATTTCCACACCAACCGATCTAAGTCTATTGCACATTTTTTCATTGCATGCAAGCTGCCATCTTGTAAGAAAGGAGGAATAAACATATGGGTAGGAAATATGTTAGAATAATCACTTTCTGCACGGATACATAGTTGTCTGTATAGACATCGGAGAACACATAATATCTCCTTTTCTCCATGCTGTGCCATTTCACACCGCCTCCCATTTCACGTGGAAAAGGCATTTGACTCTACCTAATAAAAGCTTAAATTCTCCTACATTTACTACCAAGAGGAATCTACCTCAAATAATCCTATTTGCTTCAGCAAAAGTATTCTAAATTTAAAGTACCAGGTGTTAAAACAGCACCAATGTTATAATGACTAATGAAGACAAAAATCACATAATTTACTTTAGTGCACAGCTAAGTATTTTTTCCAAGGAACAAGAGAAAAAGCATGAGAGTAGTGTATAATAGCTGAAAAAAGTGTTCAGCAGTTACACAGGTAGGCAGATCAGGCATAAAATTATAAAGTTAGAAAAAGTACTGAACATGTACTGAAGATACATAACATTAAAAATACAAATACATAAACTAAATAAACACAATATTTAAGAAAACTCTTTTCTTTTGCATTTTAAAGAAGGCATGAAACCAAATAAATATAAAATAAGAATTTACAAGTTCCTACCCCAAGTGCCTCAGATATTCAGATAGGAAAGAATTTGGGGAAAGAGAGAGAAGGGAGGAGGAGATACATTATTCTGCTTTGTTCTCCTCTATGATTAATAAGCAAATTATATATCACCACTTCCCCTCCAAGATTTCAGAAGTGTATCTGGTCTTTTGGGGAATCTATGCCAAGTAGCTGCCAAGACTTCCACACTCTCTATGTAGATGATTAAATTGGTCAAAATATTGTTGTGTGAAAAATGAATATGTCAAAGGATAATGAATCTCCGAGTTTGGAGCAGTCTGATAAACCTTGCAAGGAAAGCCAGAAGCGTGGAACTTGGCTGGGATGAAACTAAGAGGAGTTGATGTGATGATGGGCACGAGGTCTCGAACGAACAGCCCTGCACGGCACCGTTCAGAGGTTGGCACCCCTTTTTAGCTTGTGTCTACTCTGTTTTCCTCCTTGTTATTTTGTCTCCATGAAAGAAATGTGGATTTGAGGAAAGAAAAGGAAAGAAAACTTGTATAAAAACTTCAGCATCTGAGCAGGCGGCACCTAGTTACTACTGTTAGAAGTGCAGATACTCCCAGTAGTGAGTTGAAACTAAAAACCTAAATATTGGGGATACTTTATCTCATCAGATGCTTTAATGAAAAATATAAAAGTTTTGAGCCACAACAGCTAGAAATAGGGGTGAAGCCAGGGCAGGGCACAGCAGGAAGGTGCTCGGGGTTCAGCTTCACCCTCAAACCCATGGCCAAGGGATGGACAGAGACAACGTCCTCCAGCCAAAGAGCCGAGTTAATAACTTCAGTATTTATGGACAGTTCTTGAATTTGATCACTTGAAGTCACTGTCTTCTCAAACCAAGCAACCCCACCCCCCCTTTCTAAGAAGTCAAGCCAAGCTTTGTCATTTAGAGGTAATTTTGAGATACGAGCCAAAATTTCACCTCAATGTCCCTTTTGTAGTTGGAAGAATGTTCCCTAGGGTGACTCTGTCTTTCTACAGATGTAAAAGCAAGAAATATTCCAGGGTGTGGAGTTACCAGGGACACATTTTGATGTGTAAGTACTATCCTTAAAAACAAAAACCTCCAAACCTACGTTTATAGGCCTATTTTCATGATGACAGTCTCGCTACATTTGTTGAATTGTAAACCATGTAAAGCTCAGCAATAAAGCGTCTGCAATCTGTAGCAGTAATGGGAGGCATGTCTCATAAACAAGATAAGTTGTTTCTTGCCAATATTGTTACACTTCATAAATACGAACTCAAGTCTGTTTTGTGTTTCCTAGATCAGTGGCAGACTTTTATTTTAATTAAACACAACATATAAAATATTCATTTAAGAAACAAACATCATTGTTTTAAAGACATTATACTAAATTAAATTATAGTGCTTTTGCCATCGAGTCCTTGCACAAAAGAACAATTTTGAATTTTGAGTGGATTGATACTGTGCTAGCGTCCATCAAAAAATGATAATAGGAGCATGGTAGCTGTCCTGCAAATAAATGGACTATTTATATTTCCTGATAATGTAAGTGCTTACATGAACTCCTTCCAATTCTCAAAGACTAGTCATTTCGGCTGGGGTTGTAATTAAGAAACTACATTACATGGCAGAAAGGAAGATGCTGCCAGTACCATTTTATGCAGCAGCCCTAATAAGTGTCTCACTTCCCACTGACAGCATTTTTGTCTCATTCTATTAGACTGATGCCGGATATCTTTGTTAAAATGACCCTTGACAACCTTGATCCCCAAAATATTTTAGTTTTTGAAACTTAGATTTCCGACTGTAGATTGCACAGGACTCCATAACCTGATGACAATATATATCAGCTTGAAACCCTTTCAATGAAAATGTCTTTTCTAGCCTCTGCAACACAGATCCAGCTTCTGGAGCTAGCACAGAACCTGGCCACACTTCATTCTACATGAGCCTCTGAGATTGTATGAATTTCGGAAACAAAAAATTTAATTTGTAAACTGCAAATTACCATTTTAAGATAAAATCATAATTCGGTGATTTCAGTTAAGTTTATTGCTAAAGCTGAAGCAGATTTCAGAAAACATACTTGAAATGGTGACATCTGTAGAGAATCCATACTGAATCCAGTGGCACGACTGTACAAGAGTGGCAGCTAGAGCTTTATAGATGCTGCAGATGCTTTGTACAGATTTGATATCCTCATTCGGCTCCAGGAAACTGGGAGGAAAAGAATAGGCCAGGAGAAGCCCCAAGCTACTGCTAAAACTCCAGCCCTCCAGGGAACTTTAGAAGAACAAAAACAGAAATAAAAAGATACTAGGAACATAACCTTGAGATAGGCCTATATCTTGTGTCAGCAGAAAACCAGATGCCTCCAAAACACACGTTCTCAGCACAGGAGCCCACTCCACATTCAGAATAAGCTGAGAGGTGCCTCTGAGGAAGTCCTCAACCAGCCCCAGGTTCAACATGATGAAGAAAAGACACAGTGAAATCATTTTTGCTTCACTCAGATGTGCAGTAGACACCGACCAGCACTTTCCCAGTGAGATCCTTCTGCAGGATTCCCATTGATTCAAGACTTAACCAAATCTTTTCCACAGGAATAAGATGAGTATCCTGACCATCACCTTTACCCCAAGTCTGACAATGGGTAAAACTCCTTTATTCATTTCACATGAGCAAATGAGCTGCAAGAACATGAAATATCTTATGGCATGATTCATCTCAGCTCTTTTTTTCCACTTTATAGTTTCAAAACTCTTAATAACTGTTCCTAACAAGCAAGATCATCCAACAAGATCATAATCAGCAAGTTTTCCCTCAGATTTCCTCCCATGTTTCCCCCACTTTTTTATTAAAAGTAGCATTGACAATTGCTGTTTAGCAACACGTTTTATGTTTTTAGCTCGTGTATATTTGACCTAGTTGCTTAATCTTCATCTTCATTCTAAATTGTCGATTTTATCTGTACTGATTCATAGCCCACACCTATGGCATTAGAGAGTAGCCATTTTAGTTTGCACATTTATAATATTTCAGTCTTCCTATATGAAATTTTCAGTTATAAAAGAACTGAAATTTGGGAATCTGGGAAAATTGGGAATATTTATATGTTTAGTGGACTTACATTAAAAAAAAAATTATCACAGAATCACAGAATAGCTGGATTTGGAAGGGACCTCTGGAAATCATCTGGCCAAAGGCCCCTGCTGAAGGTCAGCTGGATGTGGTTGTCCAGGGCCATACCCAGGTGCGTTTTGAGAGCATTTATATAAATAAAGTTACATAACAAACAATTGATGCTAGTGAGATCAAATTCAAACTAATGCAATGGGTGGCGGATAGAGAGAGAGAGATTTATTATAAATTATACTCCCAGCTTGAGAAAGAATTTCGGAACTATGAGTCCTCCTTTTCTACATTTAAGCTTATCAAAAAGCAACTTCAACCCTGGCACAAACAGCTCAAATATTTCCAGAGAGACAGGAATACGCCGGACAAGTAGTTAACAAACTATTTAGTCACCACTCCTTCAAGCCTGGAGTTCTTAGCTGGATGTTTTAATCTCACAGTCACTATCCTTTCTACAAGAAAAAAAATTAAAACCACTAAATGGGACTCACTGTGCATTTCAATGAGTGAGTCACCTATTGCCGTTCATTGGGATTCCCACAGAAATCCTGTTTTCTGGTCAGTATTTCCTCGCAATGATAAATTACTAACGTTTTCAAATGGTGAGATACCAGAGCTGTAAAATCTGCCATTTCCATCTCTTCTGTAGTCCACAAGCAGTAAAATCACCAAAAATATCCATCAACAAGGGAATATTAAACTCTCATCTGGCTGAGAAACACAGAATTTCCATCCCTTGGGCCCTGTCTCCTCCATGGTGTAGGAAGTTGTACATCTAGATGCCCATTCCCTCTTTGCTTTCACATCCAGAGCTTGCAGGAATCACCACCTTTCCCAGTAAAACTCTGAACAAAAGCTGCCCTTCTTAAATCTAGGGCTTGGAAAGGCATTTGGCACTGCTAAAGCGTTTCTGTTTCACAAAGCAAATGCCATCTCCCAAGCTGGCCATTCTCAGATGTCCAGCCTTTTCCACGCTAACCCGAAGAGCCAGTTTCGTGATTGGGTATCATATTCTTTACAAGTCATAAATATTTGCGTCATGTGAAAGATGGGACTCATCAAGGAGATCTAATTACAGAGTAAACCGAGAGGACTGTTGTTTACCTCACCAAATGCCGTTCAGATGTTGGCTCGCCACCGGCCTGGCCTGCTGGCCATCGCGGCCTTCATCCATGTCCTGGGTGAAACGCGACTTTCATTGGCTTAACACCCCTCATCACCCTCGCTAAAGGGCTGAACATTTTCCTTCCCGTGTGCTGTGGCCAAAGCCAAGCCAAAGGTGCAGCGAGGATGCGTGGAAAGAGCCGTTTCCCCCTATTTTTGCAGCACAGAAAGTGCAGTTGTGACCATCGGCGACGGCGCAACGTGGCAGTGCACAGGGTGACCCAACGCAGGCAGCGCTGGCACCTCTCTTTAGGAGCTGGGTCTCTCCTATTCGGCACTGCAGTTCTGGGCTTTTGCTGACATAATCAAATTAGAGCAAGTTACTCTTTTTTTAGCGTGTGTTATTTATCTCAACTGCCTGCGAATTACGCTTTTGCCTAACTGAATTAATTACTCTCCTGAATAACAACTATATTAACTTTGGTTTTTCGATTAGCATGGCAAGAGCCTTGAGCCGTTTACTTGACAGTCACTCAAATAACTTTTTTTTCTTGTTGTTCAACAGCTTTATCATAATGCACCTTACCAAGTAGAACTTGCAAAGCATTTACCAAATACCAATGACCTTTGCAACATTGATGCCAATGTCAGGACACAACCAATAGGCAGAAGTGGAACGTTATCCCATTTTACAGTTGGGAACACAGGCAGTGCTTTGAAAAACTATTGCCCAGCCTCTCAGGAAGGTGCTAGCAAAATAAACCTAACTGTTATTTCTGTAAAATATAAGGATATGTTTAACAGGGAACATATAAAGCATGTATGTGAAATTAGGTATGTTGTTAATTACTGTGATGACTCAAGGAATGTTTCAGCAGGTGTGGAAGCAGAGTCACACCTACTGAATAGGAACATGAACATAAAATTGCCTTTTTATTGCACTAGTTAGGCAAACACTCGTTTAGAGAAATATATTTGAAAAGTGTTTGCCAAGTTAAATATTTTCTAACATATTAACTATTATTGAAGGGACTAGGCAAATCCCCGGGTACCTTTTCATCCTAAAAGTACAAGTATCATAGCTAATCCTCACAAACGACCATGCACCTTCTGTTTCAAACTTATTAAAGTCTGGTGCCTAAAACGCAATGCACCCGGGTGTAGGATGTTGTGTTTGGGAAACCAGTGAACATTCCTCATGGTTGCTTCATGATGCCCATTAGGAACCAGGAAAACCTATCGCGGAGCAAAGCTGGGATCTCTGGAGCCAGTAAATCTCTACACAGCACCAAGGTCTCTCCACAGATAGGAAGAGGGTAGGATTGAGGAGCACCACGGATATTTTTCAGTTGGACCAACGTCCCTCCATTCAACAACATTTTTGAAAGTTAAAAAATTTACTTCCATCAATTCTAAATATATGTAGAACTAAATATAGTAAACCTCAACTTGAAAAATCACAGCTAAAGCTAACATACACTCGGTCTCAGTCTGTGCACCAGCTGCGGATAAAAATGTGCTGAAAAGTAGAACATTTTGTCTCTTTTTCATTTATCAAACATTCAGTTGCAAACACACAGTCATCTGTTTAAGAAGAGCTGAGAATCTGTTAAAATTATTCGTTTGATAGTTTTGTGAATTTAAATCACATTTTTCTGTGGAATCTAAATTCTCAGGTAACTTTTGGAGGGATAATACTTTCAATCTGAATACTTTATATATTGGTGGTCTTTTTATTAATGGATTTATGCATATTGGCCAAAAAATCCTGTTAATTTATCTGTTCGAATAAGGAATTCATTTATATAAAATGTCATTTTGCAAGACACAGAATATATATCTGCATCATGCTTGCAGCAGATTAACGAATCAGCCTAGCTCCTCCTAGCATAAATTCAGACATAATTTTATTCTTTTTTTTATATAGTTGATTACATATGATTAGCCAAGATCATGGATAGTGTGGAGTGTTCTAACCTTTGTCAACTTTGACACTTTCACAAGGAAGAATTTATACAACTCTACCATTAATAAATCCCTAAATGAATAAATAACCAGGAAATAGGTGACAAAGAACCCAGATGACTCCAGATGAAATATTTAAACAGCCCTGTGACTTTATGTGACTTTATCCTTTACTCCGTTTTCAAATCCAAAAGAATAACAAAGGATGATCCAGGGTTCCCTCAAGTTTTGGAGGCCAAATAAGATTTCAACTGTCTAGAATACAGATGTCTGTAAAGGAGTTTATTCTGCATGTGTCTTTAAAGCCAAAGGAAAGAAATATAAAAGGAGTTTTCCTCTTTTCCTCAAACTTTGTTTTTCTCAGGGATCTCGCCCCATTTCAGCCCTTCTCCTAAGCCTCCTCTTGATCCCTCCTTTTTTCCCTCTCCTTGCACATACCCTTAACATTTGCTCTCCTCTTCCTTCCCCTCCTGACACGAATGTGTATTTAGCCTCTGCCATCCTAAAATGTCCTCCTTGGTGCTGGCAATGCCCATCCCATTGCCTGCTGGCCCTGTTTCTCCTTATTTTGGGGTTCCCAGGAGACTGTGTCCCATCTCTCTAGTGTGCCTTTCCTTAGCTGCATTTCAGCCTGCCTCCCTCCTCTTTCCTCCTCTTGGATTTCTTCCTTTCCACTGGAAAAATGCTTTGCAAGGATATGAACACTGCCTATCTGCCATCCTTCCTCTTAACCTCAAAAACACAGTATCGCTTCTTCGTCTTCTTGATCCCATCCCAACCTTGCCATGTTTTTCTTCCTGCAGTCTGACCTTCACTTCCAAGGCCCAGGCACCCTCCTCCTCATCTTCACTCTCTCCAGGGGAGGAAGAGCCGCCAAGACACCCATATGTTACCTTTCCAACAAGCAGTTTTGCCTTCTCTTTACATTTGAGGGCAACATCCCACTGAAGCATCTCCTCCTGCTCTCCCAAATGCTCCTCGAGTCTCATGGCTTCCCTGGTGACAGGAAGAGAGTTCATCGAAGTGCTAGCGTCGAGTTGCTCTGCGAGGGAACCTCCTACACCCGAGATAAAAATAAACAACCCAATGCAGAAATACTGCTAAGAAACCATATGCTCCTCATTTCTGGCTATCACCAGGAGGAGGAGAATTATTGGTCCATTGGTTCCCTAAGAATCGAACCGCACATAAAGTAAAAATGTCATAATTATAATAATAATACAGCGAGCAGATAAGTTTAAATATAGACAATCTGACGAAGTGCATTGGCTTTATTTGTTTGTCTTAGCAAACTATTTTAAATTGTTACGTTCTTTTCCCTCCCAGCTCAGAGCCGAGACAGCTGGAGGTGTTTAAAGAAAAAAAAAAGCGATATGCATTTTTTCCACAATATGTAGAATTCCTATTCTTATATTAGTTTTTATTCTTAGAAGCTCGGGCTGAAATTTGAGTTCCACTGCAATGCTCCCACTAATTGCCTTGAATAATTCAAATTTTACCACTCTCAAGGGCACAACTGGAGCCAGACTGTTATAAGCCATATTTGTTACTCTGGAGCCAGCAAAATAAGTCTGCTTTATGCCGCAGAGCGCGCTGAGCTTAAGTTACATTATTTTGTTTGTTTCAAATGGAGACAAGTGAAGGAATCACAGCGGATTGGCCTGTCGAAGGAGCCTACCAATAAACACGGAACAAGGCAAATTTTACTTTTAAAGCAGCAGGAACACTCCAAAAATGACAGCGTAACCCTGAAAATTGCATTTTGATGAACAAAACTGGAAAAGGCCTAAACCGTGGGATCTCTCTATTTTTGGCTCAAGAGAGAAATTCTAAAGCTGCTGATGATTTGAAATAGGTCCTGAAGAGAAGGAAGGAAGGAAATTGGATTTTTTTTTAACTTACCAAATTGTCTTGCCTATGTAATAACACTGAGCATGACTGTCACTCTGAAGACATATTAGCTCATTTAGGTAATTAGTGTGAGCAGCATGTTTCCCTGCTTATTCCATTCAATTATAGGGTGCTCACTTTGTCATTACTGGAGTATCTTAATGTGACTTGTAATTAGTGTAATTACAATCCAATGTTAATTATATCTGCCACTTAGACATAATTTTATATAGTAATGGTCTTATTCTCAATAACCTTATTATGTTGTTTATTCAAACAGGAATTTAGCCTTCTTTCATGCGTCAAATATGGAGATTACAAAAAGAACCGCCTGTCATTTTTGTAGTTATGACTAGGGGATCTTTGCATTGCAAAATCATATTTGGGGCAATCAATGAATGTAGGAAACCAAATTATAGCGACTGATTATTAGAGACATGCTGAACTAACAAAAATAATTTGCACAGGAGGCGCATTAAGAGATATGCTGGTTCCTGAACGCGATGGAGAGAGGTCAAGGTCTACGAGTGAATGAGAGAGCAGAAGAGGAGACTGCAAAACCCACCAAATGTGGCCCACAGGTTCTCCAAAGTCTCCCCTCTGGGAGCTCATTCTAGCACTGACCAGAATGATGTTTTCTTGCACGTAGCCCAGGAATGGAATGAACCCTCTTGGGAGTAGAGACCATGCCAGGCCCAAACCATACTGTCATGTGTGTTCTTACTATCTCCAAGAAATATTTAATTTCATAAGATGAGAAAAAAAAACACTAAAACATGGTACATATTTCTCCCTCTACAGAGACCCAAAAGAACAAACAACACATGATAAGTATTAGTCATGTTACTTATGTTGAAGAGGGGCATAAGAACCAGAGGAGAGGAGAAGTCTGGCAGCAGGCTGGGAGATGGAAACTGAGATCCCTCCTAATCTACGTCTTTTACTAAGAATATGAAATGGGTTTCAAGCTTTGAGCCCACTCTTCGGAGCCTAATGAACCATTCAGATTTCCATGGCTCCGGGTGATGTCCCAAGACAGCTGGCAGCTTTCTCTGAGCTTAAGAAAATCAAGAAGTTTAACAATGAAAACAGAAAATCAATGAAAATAGTAAATCTTGGACATGTATACCAAGGAATGATGCTATCGCTAACCCAGCTGGATAACTAGGAAACATTCTTCAGTACTGAGGAGAGGCTTAAGGAGCAAAATTGTATGTTCCCCATTGAGCCCCATCCTTTGCTTTCCTCCGAGCTCCCTACCCTGACACTGCTTCTGCCATGGGCCCTCTGAGAAAGCACCAGTGAGCTCTGGTTTTCTCACCTTAACTTACTATTTTTGAACGGTTTTAGCATGGCTCACATGCAAGGTATCACCTCAATCCCCCCCTTTTTTTTTGTTTTGCATGAAAATATTATTTAAGGCTAAATCTTCTTTAATAAATGGGTATGAAATCTGCTTATATTTACTTTAAAGCTGATACACCATTGAATAGCCCACCATTGGGGAAAAAAAGGGAAATTACAATTAAGGTGCTTATTCACAAGAATAAAGTGGTCAAAGTAAAAACAAAATGCATCACTCAGTTATACAATAAGTATAAACTATCCTTCAAACCTATAAACTATCCTTCATACAATATAAATCTTACTGCAACTTCAGCTTAAGCAGTGATTTCCCACGAGCTGCCCATTAAGTCCCGCTCCTGTCAGAAATCCTCAGTAAACTGATAAGCCTCCCTGTTTTACTTATTTTATTTTATTTAAATGCAAAGTTCATCCCCTAATGCCAGGCAATGTTTTTTTTAGGAGATTGTTGCAGGACTCTGATCTCCGTAGAGCACTCGCTGCCTCTTGCCTTTTACTGCTCAAAGGCAGCTCTGGAATGGGCACTCAAACCAATCCTCTTCATTAAACATTAACGAGCAGCTCTTCTAGCTGGTTTTATTCCACTTTATCTACAACAGTTCAGCTTAAAGGACAGAGCAGAAAAATTTTGCCCTCTTTCAGCAACTCCGTGCCCTACCAAAACAGTACAAAGTTAAGGGTGGTAACAGCTACAGGCCTCCCTTCTAGTACTTTTTTTTTTTTTTTTTTTTTTTTTTTTTACAAACAAGCATCGTTACCTGACACTCTTGCTGCAAATAGTCTTATGCTTGAAAACGTATTCAAGAGGATTGGAAAAAGGGGAGCCTCGATTACTGCTTCACACTTACTCTTAACCTGGAGGCAGGCCAGGATTTGGTTACACCTCCCATTTCACTGTGAACCATCTGCGGAGGTTGTAAATGTTGCTGGATATTGAGATTTTGAGAGATGTTTTAGGCAATTTTTGATATTGTTATCAAGAAGGCAACGACAGCGACCAAAGGTGACCGGGAAAATGTTACCCGGTGCCCAGCTGGTGGCAGGACAGCAATGCCAGCAGTGGGGCAGACGAGCTGCATCCGTGTGCCGAGCTCCCTTCTCCTCGCACAGCTCTGCAGGATCCATGAGAAATGAGAAAGTGAGAAACAAGTGATGAATTGGGTCAATTACCATAGTGCAGACATGCAAGTCACACTAAAGCTCAGCAAATACAGCACTCCTCTAATTACACTTACAGACATGTACATTTGTTTTTCTTAGTAATTAGAATTTTCTATTGTGCTTAATACTGTTATCTGTATTCTTTGCTTAACTGCAATTTAATTTGCTTTCTTAAGCGAGCTGGGTATAATTTATAATGAACAACATTTTTTTTCTTCTTCTGATATTCTCTGGCCTGTTTTAATGCTATTCCTTCCCCAGCTATAGACCTAGAACACAACTTTTCCCAAGTTTGGGTATCCCCCAAGAGGATACCTGGACCAAGAGGCTGAGACCGCGCTCTGGCTGACTCACTTTCCTGAAGAAAAGAGATTTTTTGGAAACAGCGGGAATGAGCAGCTTCCCGGAGCATGGTCGAGCTCCCCTCGGCGCTTGCTCCATCGCCCAGTGCCAGGGAATGGAGATGTTGTGCAAGTGTTTAGAAAAGATGACCTGTTTTAATCTCAGCTGTCATTTCCAATACTGTTTAAGTTTACCCAGACTCTCTAGGAAGGATGGAGCAATGTTTAAAACATTATTCATTCCCTTCCTGTAAATTCAGATAGTTTTCTTTTCTCCTTATCTCAGCCTGGGGAATCTCAAAGTGAATCTGAGATCCTGCTCCTCCTATTTGCCTCATTACTAGGACAATAGAATAATAACATCAATATTCACATAAAATAAGATTTAAACAACTCAAAATTGCAGATTTTATTAGGATGCTGAATTCTGGTTAACAACTAGGGTCGTACCTAAAGGAAAATCCCCCACAGCCCCATCTGTAACCACACAACTGGGAAGGGAATTAACCCCATTACAGGGAGGGAGCCTTGCTGAACTTGCCTCTGTGACTTATCCTTTCAGTTTTGTTTTCAGCTCTGCACTTTCCTCCTCTCCTCTGCTAAAGCAACAAGTGACTCATCTGCTTTTCCGCACCGCAGTTCCCCGGCTTTTGGCTCCCAGCATGGCCAAGGAAGAAAGCAGCGCTCTGAAATTAAATTCGGGGAGTTTAAGCTCTCCAGCAAACAAGATGAACGGGTATTTTGACTGGAAATGGACCCATTGTCCTATGAAAGGCAGCAGTTCAATACCCAAACTCTGTCAGACCACATAGTTTTATAAAAAAAATATAAATACATATAAAGGACAGAAGCATAAGATCCACTTTGGCCAACATGGTACTATCCCAAGTCCTTTTTCTAACCCTTTCCAAAGCCCTTATGGGTTTCTAGATGTCCCAGAGGACAGCATATTCATGGCTAAGCTTGCAGATGTACTTTCTTTCCTTGGGGAACCATAGCAGAGAATGGAGATGATGCCCAAGCTGCATCCTCCTGTATGAACCCAAGCTACTCCGCACTTAAACCAACCCACAGGCATCTATGGATCAAGAAATAATTGGCCTCAACAGCAATACGAGAGATGAAAAAATGGGACAACCAAAAATACCAGCATCAGCAAAACTATCCCGTGACAAATCCAGGGCACCACTTCTAGAAAAGCCCCCTTGCTGTGCAAATTCTGCCTCATCTACACAGGGAGGTCCCCGCACGCTCCTGCAGCTCCATGTGCAGAGCAGCAGCAGCAGCATATGCTCGTGGAAGGGCTTTTGCTGCTGCTCGAGGAACATCAGCCCTTAGTGACATGAGCGAAGCCGACAAGAGCGCCCGGGTCAGCGTGGCCACGGCCACACACTTCTGCACAGAGGTATCGTCCGGGGGCATGAATTTTTCACGACCGCAGTAACCACAGCTGCGCTAGCAGAACCTTGCAAGGAGGGCAGCTCTGGGCAGCAAAAAGGCAACACGGCCGAAGCGTTTTAGGAGATCCAACCCCCTCTATTTGGCCGTCGCCATCTGCCCGCCCCGGGGAACTTCCCATTTTGTGCAGAGGATTTTCCCCCAGAAAAGTTATCACATAAGCCACAAAGCTGTAAATGCCTCCATGCAGCACTCGTAGCCAAATATATGTGCACACTAGGAGCAGGACCCAACTGTTGCCAGACTCTACCTTTTCCCATCTCGCCTCTTGTCACTGCACTTCTGCTTCTGTTTTGATAGAAACTTAATTTGCCTGGGTAACATACCAAAAATGGTGCTGAAATACCTACTGGTAGGATCGGTAGGAATAATAATGAATATCAATAGCAAAATTATATATCTTCATTCTTGAAAAAAATATATGTTTAAAATCAAAAACATTAGCTCCTGTGATTACACAGAAAATAAACAGGAAGGGGATGGGTGGGAAAGCTATCTGAACAAGAGATAAGTGTATTTAAGTAAAGCCATGAAGAGCTGTGATATCCCGAAGACCAGGCAACCTCAGCAATGAGACTCCAGAAGCCCAGGGATGACTCAACTGCCCTCGAGACTGAGGAGATATCCTAAAAACTCCCATTTAACTGCTGATGTTAATGCTGCATTAACATCAAACCTCCAGCAGAAATTTCGCCTTGATCCATCAGGGAGCCAGTCTGAACTTCATCTTTATCCATCGTTTATCCCTTATTAGGATCTATTTATTTAAAAACTGATTTTATAGCTTCAACTATTTTTTATGGTACTTCTTCAAAGTAAATAATGTATCTGGTGCTAATAAAACCCACAGGCTGCAGTCACTGGCATTGGTAGAGGAGGCCTAATATTGGGTGTAAATAATACATATGGGCTGTTCTGCTAAATCAAGCGCCAGAACACAGCAGTTCCTGCTGCCAGAGGGCTCTGAGCCTCTATGTGATATTCATTGCATCTGCTTCTCCAGCAACTTCACACCAAATAATAGCACCAAAGGAATGTAATGGAATCACCTAATCCTGCTAAGGTAAGGCAAGGCTGAATCAGGCTCCCTGTTTCTGAAGCATCCTAGTAAATGTCCTGTGGAACCAGCAGAAGGCTCTTGGGCTGCTCAGAGAACAAACTGGCCTGCATACAAAAGCAGAGTTTATTACTAGGAATAATACTATTTTTATTTCTTTTTTGTTGTTGTTTAATTTGTCCCCCCCCAAAAAATATTTCTAAGCAAATACATTCCTTATTTGGTTCAGACGTGTGGTGACTCAAACAGCCAAAACAAGATGCCACATTGAAGGCAGCAACCTTCAGACGTGGAAACTCCAGAACTAGTGGAAAACTCCTAAAACGTCACCTCTCTGGAAGAATGTGAGAT
Organism: Tinamus guttatus; assembly: GCF_000705375.1. The sequence continues at coordinate 57,884 of NW_010585241.1, forward strand.
TCCCAAATGTCAGTTCACCCTTACACAGCAGAGGTCCAGTCCCAGGCAGCAATATGGGTTGCAACGTAGACAAAACAGCTCTGCTTTACGAACATTCCTATTTTTACGAGTTTTCTTCCCCTTTTACATCAGTTGAGTCCTGAGCCCAACAAGAAAGACCCTTCCCAGCTGTGCAGCAAGAATAACCTGACTATTAGGCTGCTAGTTTTTCTCTCCTTCTTCTTATTCACACATCGACAAGGAGAAACCCAAATCTCTCTGTCATGCTTTTTCTAGCCCAAACATTAAACTGGAGAGAAAAAAAGTGCTGGTCAAGAGAATTTGGAATTTGGATACAGATTCTTATAAAAGCTACCTGAGAATATTTGCAAGCAGAAGGCATTAGTATTTCAAGTACATTAAACAGTGATAGATTTGAACAGTCCCTAGCCTCCAACTAATGCAGATAAGTAATATTAGATGTAAAGCTTGCTTTCCCACAAGAAATCAACAGGATTTAGCTACTTAATCTGGTTAGACTCTCCATAGGAGTCCTTATCTCAAAACATGTTTAAATGCTTTTGATCACAGAGGGTTTTTGCAGTCCAGATTGGCACCCCGTTGTTGACACAGGTTTTATACAACAGTGTCTAAGCGTTGTGCCAGCGTTGGTACAAGTTACACGTGAAGAACCTGGGAGAAAGACACAATGCCACACAGGACATTACACGCATTATCTACCAATAATTTTACTTTTAAAAAAAAAACCTTTTCATTCTTCTGTTTCTCTAATCTGGTTTCGGAGGAGCATCGCACTGGTGTGGGATGAAGCCAAGAGAGGAACCGTTCGCAGCCTCAAGGACTCAGCTCAAGGCCTAGAAGTCCAGCCTGAAGAAGAGACCATCTCACAAAAGCCACCCCAAAGGGCCCAGCCCTTGTCTTGAGTGCTCTGTTAAAGCACAGCATTAACTTTACTGAAATAAAAGGCATATTTTAATGGCCTCTCGGTGTCGAGCTCTTCTTCATAGCTCTCTCTTCATGATCACCACGGTACTTCTGGGATTATCACACACGTACTTCAGCTACACCTCTCCAGGCCCGCAGCTATGCCAGCATTCTCACCAACACTTACAACTCATACCTGAAAACTTTTAATATTTACATACGTCCACATATAAAATACACGTTTCTGTTTCATGTGCCTGCACATCTACATCAATAAATGCACAGCTACATGAATAAGTGCAACCGTAGCACTGTTAAGAGAGCTGAGCCTCTCTGTAATATGTTACAAGTCTTATGAGCCTTATCAGACAAGATTTTGAAAAAAAAGAAGTCAAATATGCATCTCTGAACCAAGCTGTGTCAAATTTATCACCGTCTATAACAAAGGACTAGCGTGATACATAACTCTTCTATGGAATATATTATAATTGTACTTTTTGAAAGAAATGTCAAATCATTGAAGTATTCTTGGTATTCCACGGTAGGATAGACATGGAGATCTAATAATGTATATAAGCCATAAATTAGATCCCAATCCAAACTTATCAGTTTGATAGCAGTAAGTCGCACATGCTATTTGGGTTCAGATTTAGCACTGCATTTTTTTCTATTCCTTTAGAAGCAGCTGGGTTTTTCACAGATTTTCACAATCAAGTAGATTTTTCAATAATATTTAAAAATAAATTACAATTCAGTTCCAATAAAATAGACCTAAAATAAATTAAGAGAGAAACTCAAGCAAATTCATGAATATAAATGCATCAAAGATCTCTGAAGAGAAAAATCAGACTCTAGCAGATGAAATGCAGAATGCAATATTTTGAGCAAATTTTAATTAGACACCAGCCATAGTGCTGAGTGTCAACACTTGAAAAATAAAAAGCACAGAAGCTCAGAAGTGAGCAGTTATGCCATTTAGCGTGTACGCTGATCTACTTGAAAATCATCTTGTCTCATTCATGCTTTGTCATTCACAATATGTGACACAAGGAACAACTTCAGCTCTGTCTACATTAGCAAGAACCGGTGGCCAAGAAGAGCATTTCAGAGGAGCAAAATTGGTGCCAAGGACTTGACTTCCCCCCTGAGCCCGTTTCAGGGGGGTTTCCACTGCGGCAGAGCAAAGCACACGAATGTGGACAATCCAGCCCAATCCCAATGTAAACTCCTCCTTTGAAATTAGGAGAAATATAGGAAGCATTCAGACTAAGCAAACCTGGTGTGTGCTGGATTTACATAAGGAAACTCATCTGTCCTGCATCCAGGTGATGAAATAAGATTTTAAATGTTTCATGCTGATCATCATCAGATGTTTAACATGCTCATTATCACCATCTTCGGTGTTGTTTCATAAAGCTACAACGTTGAGATTTCAGAGGAGGACTGTACCTTCCAGATAGAAATGAAAACATAACAACACTTACGTGCAAACATGGGAGGAAAAAAAAAGAAGAAAGAAAAGCAGATTTTTTGGAGAAAATAAGTTCTTGTTCTCTTGATGATCGTCCCTGAATCGCCAAAACTATGACAACAAAAGCAACCACATGAAATATATATTTAAATGAGCTTTTTAAAAGACGATTTGGTGACGTTTTTCTCATTCTGCCATTCCTTCTAAAATCATTTAGTTTGATTAGCGTAGGCCAAGCACAAACAGAAGGATGAATCCCCCCAATATTTCCCATAATTTCTGATACGCTGAGACACCTCTGAAGTTGAGGACATGGCTACTTAGCAAATTCAGGGTAGATGTTGCTCCTGCCCATATCCAAGGGCTA